>JBBPBP010000002.1:22882437-22955344 GCA_037974735.1 Cicer chorassanicum
GTTAAAAACCCTAATTGGATTAGAATAAGCCTAGCGAGGACGAAAATGACCTAAATGTTCCACCAATGACACAAAATCACTTATCGGATGCACAAGATTGCTTAAAAACCCTAATTCGATTAGAATAAGCCTAAGGAGGACAAAAATGAACTAAATGTGCAACCAATGACACAAAATCACATATAGGATGCACAAGATTGGTTAAAACCCCTAATTGGATTAGAATAAGCCTAGGGAGGACGAAAATGACCTAAATGTTCAACCTATGACACAAAATCAGTTATTGAAGGCACAAGATTGGATAAAAACCCTAATTGGATTAGAATAAGCCTAGGGAGGACAAAAATGACCGAAATGTTCAACCAATGACACAAAATCACTTATTGGACGCACAAGATTAGTTAAAAACCCTAATTGGATTAGAATAAGCCGAGGGAGGACGAAAATGACTTAAATGTGCAACAGATGACACAAAATCACATATTGGATGCACAAGATTGGTTAAAAACCCTAATTGGATTAGAATAAGCCTAGGGAGGACGAAAATGACCGAAATGTTCAACCAATGACACAAAATCACATATTGGATGCACAAGATTGGTTAAAAACCCTAATTGGATTAGAATAAGCCTACAGGGGACGAAAATGACTTAAATGTTCAACCAATGACACAAAATCAGATATTGGATGCATAAGATTGGTTAAAAACCCTAATTGGATTAAAATAAGCCTGGCGATGACGAAAATGACCGAAATGTGCAACCAATGACACAAAATCACATATATGATGCAGAATATTGGTTAAAACCCCTAATCAGATTAGAATAAGCCTGGGGAGGAACAAAATGACCTAAATGTTCAACCTATGACACAAAATCAGTTATTATATGCACTAGATTAGTTAAAAACCCTAATTGGATTAGGATAAGCCTAGGGAGGACCAAAATATCCCAAATGTGTAACCAATGACACAAAATCACACGTTGGATGCAAAAGATTCGTTAAGAACCCTAATTGGATTACAATAAACCTAGGAAACACGAAAATGACATAAATGTTCAACCAATGACACAAAATCACACAAAATCACATATTGGATGCACAAGATTGGTTAAAAACCCTAATTGGATTAGAATAAGCGAAGGGAGGATGAAAATGACCTAAATGTTCAACCAATGACACAAAATGAAACAAAATCACATAATGGATGCACAAGAATGGTTAAAAACCCTAATTGGATTAGAATAAGCCTAGGGAGGACGAAAATGACCTAAATGTTCAACCAATGACACAAAATCACTTATTGAATGCACAAGATTGGATAAAAACCCTAATTGGATTACAATAAGCCTAGGGAGGACGAAAATGACGTAAATGTTCAACCAATGACACAAAATCTCATATTGAATGCTTTAGATTAGATAAAAACCCTAATTGGATTAGAATAAGCCTAGGGAGGACGAAAATGACCGAAATGTTCAACCAATGACAAAAATCACATATTGGATGCACAAGATTGGTTAAAAACCCTAATTGGATTAGAATAAGCCTAGCGAGGACGAAAATGACCTAAATGTTCAACCAATGACACAAAATCACTTATTGGATGCACAAGATTGGTTAAAAACGCTAATTGGATTAGAATATGCCACGGGAGAACGAAAATAACCTAAATGTCAACCAATGACACAAAATCACATATTGGATCCACAAGATTGGTTAAAACCCCTAATTGGATTAGAAGAAACCTAGGAAACACGAAAATGACATAAATGTTCAACCAATGACACAAAATCACATAATGGATGCCCAAGAATGGTTAAAAACACTAATTCGATTAGAATAAGCCTAGGGAGGACGAAAATGACTTAAATGTTCAACCAATCACACAAAATCAGATATTGGATGCATAAGATTGGTTAAAAACCCTAATTGGATTAGAATAAGCCTAAGGAGGAAGAAAATGACCTAAATGTTCAACCAATGACACAAAATCACATAATGTATGCCCAAGAATGGTTAAAAACACTAATTGGATTAGAATAAGCCTAGGGAGGACGAAAATGACTTAAATGTTCAACCAATCACACAAAATCAGATATTGGATGCATAAGATTGGTTAAAAACCCTAATTGGATTAGAATAAGCCTAGCGATGACGAAAATGACCTAAATGTTCAACCAATGACACAAAATCACTTATTGGATGCACAAAATTGGTTAAAAACCCTAATTAGATAAGAATTAACTTAGCAAGGACACAAATGACCTAAATGTTCAACCAATGACACAAAATGACACAAAATCACATATTGGATGCACAAGATTGGTTAAAAACTCTAATTGGATTAGAATAAGCCTAAGGACGACGAAAATGATTTAAATGTTCAACCAATGACACAAAATCACATATTGGATGCATAAGATTGGTTAAAAACCCTAATTGGATTAGAATAAGCCTAGCGAGGACGAAAATGACCTAAATGTTCAACCAATGACACAAAATCACTTATCGGATGCACAAGATTGCTTAAAAACCCTAATTTGATTAGAATAAGCCTACGGAGGACAAAAATGACCTAAATGTGCAACCAATGACACAAAATCACATATAGGATGCTCAAGATTGGTTAAAACACCTAATTGGATTAGAATAAGCCTAGGGAGGACGAAAATGACCTAAATGTTCAACCTATGACACAAAATCAGTTATTGAAGGCATAAGATTGGATAAAAACCCTAATTGGATTTGAATAAGCCTAGGGAGCACGAAAATGACCGAAATGTTCAACCAATGACACAAAATCACTTATTGGATGCACAAGATTAGTTAAAAACCCTAATTGGATTAGAATAAGCCTAGAGGGGACGAAAATGACTTAAATGTTCAACCAATGACACAAAATCAGATATTGGATGCATAAGATTGGTTAAAAACCCTAATTGGATTAGAATAAGCCTAGCGATGGCGAAAATGACCTAAATGTTCAACCAATGACACAAATGTACTTATCAGATGCACAAGATTGCTTAAAAACCCTAATTCGATTAGAATAAGCCTAAGGAGGACAAAAATGACCTAAATGTGCAACCAATGACACAAAATCACATATAGGATGCACAAGATTGGTTAAAACCCCTAATTGGATTAGAATAAGCCTAGGGAGGACGAAAAATGACCTAAATGTTCAACCTATGACACAAAATCAGTTATTGAAGGCACAAGATTGGATAAAAACCCTAATTGGATTAGAATAAGCCTAGGGAGGACGAAAATGACCGAAATGTTCAACCAATGACACAAAATCACTTATTGGATGCACAAGATTAGTTAAAAACCCTAATTGGATTAGAATAAGCCGAGGGAGGACGAAAATGACTTAAATGTGCAACAGATGACACAAAATCACATATTGGATGCACAAGATTGGTTAAAAACCCTAATTGGATTAGAATAAGCCTAGAGGGGACGAAAATGACTTAAATGTTCAACCAATGACACAAAATCAGATATTGGATGCATAAGATTGGTTAAAAACCCTAATTGGATTAGAATTAACTTAGCGAGGACACAAATGACCTAAATGTTCAACCAATGACACAAAATGACACAAAATCACATATTGGATGCACAAGATTGGTTAAAAACCCTAATTGGATTAGAATAAGCCTAGGGACGACGAAAATGACTTAAATGTTCAACCAATGACACAAAATCACATATTGGATGCATAAGATTGGTTAAAAACCCTAATTGGATTAGAATAAGCCTAGCGAGGACAAAAATGACCTAAATTTTCAACCAATGACGCAAAATCACTTATCGGATGCACAAGATTGGTTAAAAAACCTAATTCGATTAGAATAAGCCTAGGGAGGAAGAAAATGACCTAAATGCTCTACCAATGACACAAAATCACTTATTATATGCACAAGATTGGTTAAAAACCCTAATTTGATTAGAATAAACCTAGGGAGGACCGAAATATCCTAAATGTGTAACCAATGACACAAAATCACATTTTGGATGCATAAGATTCGTTAAAAACCCTAATTGGATTAGAATAAACCTAGGAACACGAAAATGACATAAATGTTCAACCAATGACACAAAATGACAAGAAATCACATATTGGATGCACAAGATTGGTTAAAAACCCTAATTGGATTAGAATAAGCCTAGCGAGGATGAAAATGACCTAAATGTTCAACCAATGACATAAAATGAAACAAAATCACATAATGGATGCACAAGAATGGTTAAAAACCCTAATTGGATTAGAATAAGCCTAGGGAGGACGAAAATGACCTAAATGTTCAACCAATGACACAAAATAACTTATTGGATGCACAAGATTGGATAAAAACCCTAATTGGATTAGAATAAGCCTAGGGAGGACGAAAATGACCTAACTGTGCAACCAATAATACAAAATCACATATTGGATGCACAAAATTGGTTAAAACCCCTAATTGGATTAGAATAAGCCTGGGGAGGAAGAAAATGACCTAAATTTTCAACCAATGACACAAAATCACTTATTATATGCACAAGATTGGTTAAAAGCTCTAATTGGATTAGAATAAGCCTAAGGGGACCAAAAGGTCCTTAATGTGCAACCAATGACACAAAATCACATATTGGATGCACAAGATTCGTTAAAAACCCTAATTGGATTATAATAAGCATAGGAAACATGAAAATGACATAAATGTTCAACCAATGACACAAAATCACATATTGAATGCACAAGATTGACATTTAGAATAAGCCAATTAGGGTTAAAACCCTAATGCACAAGATTGACAGAAATGTTCAACCAATGACACAAAATCACATATTAGATGCACAAGATTGGTTAAAACCCCTAATTAGATTAGAATAAGCCTAGGAAACACGAAAATCACATAAATGTTCAACCAATGACACAAATTGACACAAAATCACATCTTGGATGCACAAGATTGGTTAAAAACCCTAATTGGATTAGAATAACCCTAGGGAGGACGAAAATGTTCAACCAATGACACAAAATCACTTATGGGATGCCCAAGATTAGTTAAAAACCCTAATTGGATTAGAATAAGCCGAGGGAGGACGAAAATAACTTAAATGTGCAACAGATGACACAAAATCACATATTGGATGCACAAGATTGGTTAAAAACCCTAATTGTATTAGAATAAGCCTAGCGAGGTCGAAAATGACCTAAATGTTCAACCAATGACACAAAATCACTTATTTGATGGACAAGATTGGTTAAAAACCCTAATTGGATTAGAATAAGCCTAGGGAGGACGACAATGACCTAAATGTGCAACCAATGACACAAAATCACATATTGGATGCACAAGATTGGTTAAAATACCTAATTGGATTAGAATAAGCCTAGGGAGGACGAAAATGACCTAAATGTTCAACCAAAGACAGAAAATCACATATTGAATGCACAAGATTGGTTAAAAATCCTAATTGGATAAGAATAAGCCTAGGGAGGACGAAAATGACCTAAATGTGCAACCAATGAAACAAAATCACATATTGGATGCACAAGATAGGTTAAAAACCCTAATAGGATTAGAATAAGCCTTGCGAGGACGAAAATGACCTAAATGTTCAACCAAAGACACAAAATCACATATTGGATGCACAAGATTGATTAAAAACCCTAATTGGATTAGAATAAGCCTAGGGAAGACGAAAATGACTTAAATGTTCAACCAATGACACAAAATCACATATTGGATGCATAAGATTGGTTAAAAACCCTAATTGGATTAGAATAAGTCTGGCGAGGACGAAAATGACCTTAATGTTCAACCAATGACACAAAATCACTTATTGGTTGCACAAGATTGGTTAAAGCCCTAATTGGATTAGAATAAACCGAGGGAGGACGAAAATGAATTAAATGTGCAACAGATGACACAAAATCACATATTGGATGCACAAGATTGGTTAAAAACCCTAATTGTATTAGAATAAGCCTAGCGAGGATGAAAATGACCTAAATGTTCAACTAATGACACAAAATCACTTATTGGATGCACAAGATTGGTTAAAAACCCTAATTGGATTAGAATAAGCCTAGCGAGGACGAAAATGACCTAAATAATCAACCAATGACACAAAATGACACAAAATCACATATTGGATGCACAAGATTGGTTAAAAACCCTAATTGGATTAGAATAAGCCTAGGGAGGACGGAAATGACTTAAATGTTCAACCAATGACACAAAATCACAAATTGGATGCACAAGAATGGTTAAAAACCCTAATTGGATTAGAATAAGCCTAGGGAGGACGAAAATGACCTAAATGTTCAACCAATGCCACAAAATCACATATTGAATGCACAAGATTGGATAAAAACCCTAATTGGATTAGAATAAGCCTAGGGAGGACGAAAATGACCGAAATGTTCAACCAATGACACAAAATCACTTATGGGATGCACAAGATTAGTTAAAAACCCTAATTGGATTAGAATAAGCCTAGGGAGGACGAAAATGACTTAAATGTTCAACCAATGACACAAAATCACAAATTGGATGCACAAGAATGGTTAAAAACCCTAATTGGATTAGAATAAGCCTAGGGAGGACGAAAATGACCTAAATGTGCAACCAATGACACAAAATCACATATTGGATGCACAAGATTGGTTAAAAACCCTAATTGGATTTGAATAAGCCTAGGGGGACGAAAATGACTTAAATGTTCAACCAATGACACAAAATCACTTATTGGATGCACAAGATTGGTTAAAAACCCTAATTGGATTAGAATAAGCCGAGGGAGGACAAAAATGACTTAAATGTGCAACAGATGACACAAAATCACATATTGGATGCACAAGATTGGATAAAAACCCTAATTGGATTAGAATAAGCCTAGGGAGGACGAAAATGACCTAAATGTGCATCAAATGACACTAAATCACATATTGGATGCACAAGATTGGTTAAAACCCCTAATTAGATTAAAATAAGCCTCGGAAACACGAAAATGACATAAATGTTCAACCAATGACACAAAATCACATATTAGATGCACAAGATTGGTTAAAACCCCTAATTAGATTAGAATAAGCCTAGGAAACACGAAAATCACATACATGTTCAACCAATGACACAAATTGACACAAAATCACATCTTGGATGCACAAGATTGGTTAAAAACCCTAATTGGATTAGAATAAGCCTAGGGAGGACGAAAATGACCTAAATGTTCAACTAATGACACAAAATCACATAATGGATGCACAGTAATCGTTAAAAACCCTAATTGGATTAGAGTAAGCCTAGGGAGGACGAAAATGACCTAAATGTTCAACCAATGACACAAAATCAGATATTAAATGCACAAGATTGGATAAAAACCCTAATTGGATTAGAATAAGCCTAGGGAGAACAAAAATGACCGAAATCTTCAACCAATGACACAAAATCACTTATGGCATGCACAAGATTAGTTAAAAACCCTAATTGGATTAGAATAAGCCGAGGGAGGACGAAAATGACTTAAAATGTGCAACAGATGACAAAAAATCATATATTGGATGCACAAGATTGGTTGAAAACCGTAATTGGATTAGAATAAGCCTAGTGAGGACGAAAATGACTTAAATGTTCAACCAATGACACAAAATGAAACAAAATCACATATTGGATGCATAAGATTGGTTAAAACCCCTAATTGGATTAGAATAAGGCTAGCGAGGACGAAAATGACCTAAATGTTCAACCAATGACACAAAATCACTTATAATATGCACAAGATTGGTTAAAAACCCTAATTGGATTAGAATAAGCCTAGGGTGGACCAAAATATCCTAAATGTGCAACCAATGACACAAAATCACATATTGGATGCACAAGATTCGTTAAAAACCCTAATTGGATTAGAATAAGCATAGGAAACTCGAAAATGACATATATGTTCAACCAATGACACAAAATCACATATTGAATGCACAAGATTGGATAAAAACCCTAATTGGATTAGAATAATCCTAGGGAAGACGAAAATGACCGAAATGTTCAACCAATGACACAAAATCACTTATTGGATGCACAAGAATAGTTAAAAACCCTAATTGGATTATAATAAGCCGAGGGAATACGAAAATGACTTAAATGTGCAACAGATGACACAAAATCACATATTGGATGCACAAGATTGGTTAAAAACCCTAATTGGATTAGAATAAGCCTAGCGAGGACGAAAATGACCTAAATGTTCAACCAATGACACAAAATCACTTATTGGATGCACAAGATTGGTTAAAAATGCTAATTGGATTAGAATAAGCCACGGGAGAACGAAAACAACCTAAATGTGCAACCAATGACACAAAATCACATATTGGATCCACAAGATTGGTTAAAACCCCTAATTGGATTAGAAGAAACCTAGGAAACACGAAAATGACATAAATGTTCAACCAATGACACAAAATCAGATATTGGATGCATAAGATTGGTTAAAAACTCTAATTGGATTAGAATAAGCCTTGGGGCGACGAAAATGACTTAAATGTTCCACCAATGACACAAAATCACATATTGGATGCATAAGATTGGTTAAAAACCCTAATTGGATTAGAATAAGCCTAGCGAGGACGAAAATGACCTAAATGTTCAACCAATGACACAAAATCACTTATTGGATGCACAAGATTGGTTAAAAACGCTAATTGGATTAGAATAAGCCACGGGAGAACGAAAATAACCTAAATGTGCAACCAATGACACAAAATCACATATAGGATGCACAAGATTGGTTAAAACCCCTAATTGGATTAGAATAAGCCTAGGGAGGACGAAAATGACCTAAATGTTCAACCTATGACATAAAATCAGTTATTGAAGGCATAAGATTGGATAAAAACCCTAATTGGATTAGAATAAGCCTAGGGAGGACGAAAATGACCGAAATGTTCAACCAATGACACAAAATCACATATTGGATGCACAAGATTGGTTAAAAACCCTAATTGGATTAGAATAAGCCTAGAGGGGACGAAAATGACTTAAATGTTCAACCAATGACACAAAATCAGATATTGGATGCATAAGATTGGTTAAAAACCCTAATTGGATTAAAATAAGCCTAGCGATGACGAAAATGACCGAAATGTGCAACCAATGACACAAAATCACATATATGATGCAGAAGATTGGTTAAAACCCCTAATGGGATTAGAATAAGCCTGGGGAGGAAGAAAATGACCTAAATGTTCAACCTATGACACAAAATCAGTTATTATATGCACTAGATTAGTTCAAAACCCTAATTGGATTAGAATAAGCCTAGGGAGGACCAAAATATCCCAAATGTGTAACCAATGACACAAAATCACATGTTGGATGCACAAGATTCGTTAAAAACCCTAATTGGATTAGAATAAACCTAGGAAACACGAAAATGACATAGATGTTCTAACAATGACACAAAATCACATATTGGATGCACAAGATTGGTTAAAAACCCTAATTGGATTAGAATAAGCGAAGGGAGGATGAAAATGACCTAAATGTTCAACCAATGACACAAAATCACTTATTTGATGGACAAGATTGGTTAACAACCCTAATTGGATTAGAATAAGCCTAAGGAGGACGACAATGACCTAAATGTGCAACCAATGACACAAAATCACATATTGGATGCACAAGATTGGTTAAAAACCCTAATTGGATTTGAATAAGCCTAGGGGGACGAAAATGACTTAAATGTTCAACCAATGACACAAAATCACTTATTGGATGCACAAGATTGGTTAAAAACCCTAATTGGATTAGAATAAGCCGAGGGAGGACAAAAATGACTTAAATGTGCAACAGATGACACAAAATCACATATTGGATGCACAAGATTGGATAAAAACCCTAATTGGATTAGAATAAGCCTAGGGAGGACGAAAATGACCTAAATGTGCATCAAATGACACTAAATCACATATTGGATGCACAAGATTGGTTAAAACCCCTAATTAGATTAAAATAAGCCTCGGAAACACGAAAATGTCATAAATGTTCAACCAATGACACAAAATCACATATTAGATGCACAAGATTGGTTAAAACCCCTAATTAGATTAGAATAAGCCTAGGAAACACGAAAATCACATACATGTTCAACCAATGACACAAATTGACACAAAATCACATCTTGGATGCACAAGATTGGTTAAAAATCCTAATTGGATTAGAATAAGCCTAGGGAGGACGAAAATGACCTAAATGTTCAACTAATGACACAAAATCACATATTGGATGCACAGTAATGGTTAAAAACCCTAATTGGATTAGAGTAAGCCTAGGGAGGACGAAAATGACCTTAATGTTCAACCAATGACACAAAATCACATATTAAATGCACAAGATTGGATAAAAACCCTAATTGGATTAGAATAAGCCTAGGGAGGACGAAAATGACCGAAATCTTCAACCAATGTCACAAAATCACTTATGGCATGCACAAGATTAGTTAAAAACCCTAATTGGATTAGAATATGCCGAGGGAGGACGAAAATGACTTAAAATGTGCAACAGATGACACAAAATCATATATTGGATGCACAAGATTGGTTGAAAACCGTAATTGGATTAGAATAAGCCTAGTGAGGACGAAAATGACTTAAATGTTCAACCAATGAAACAAAATGAAACAAAATCACATATTGGATGCATAAGATTGGTTAAAACCCCTAATTGGATTAGAATAAGGCTAGCGAGGACGAAAATGACCTAAATGTTCAACCAATGACACAAAATCACTTATTATATGCACAAGATTGGTTAAAAACCCTAATTGGATTAGAATAAGCCTAGGGTGGACCAAAATATCCTAAATGTGCAACCAGTGACACAAAATCACATATTGGATGCACAAGATTTGTTAAAAACCCTAATTGGATTAGAATAAGCATAGGAAACTCGAAAATGACATAAATGTTCAACCAATGACACAAAATCACATATTGAATGCACAAGATTGGATAAAAACCCTAATTGGATTAGAATAATCCTAGGGAAGACGAAAATGACCGAAATGTTCAACCAATGACACAAAATCACTTATTGGATGCACAAGAATAGTTAAAAACCCTAATTGGATTATAATAAGCCGAGGGAATACGAAAATGACTTAAATGTGCAACAGATGACACAAAATCACATATTGGATGCACAAGATTGGTTAAAAACCCTAATTGGATTAGAATAAGCCTAGCGAGGACGAAAATGACTTAAATGTTCAACCAATGACACAAAATCACTTATTGGATGCACAAGATTGGTTAAAACCCTAATTGGATTAGAATAAGCCTAGGGAGGACGAAAATGACCTAAATGTGCAACCAATGACACAAAATCACATATTGGATGCACAAGTTTGGTTAAAAACCATAATTGGATTAGAATAAGCTTAGCGAGGATAAAAATGACCTAAATGTTCAACCAATGACACAAAATGACACAAAATCACATATTGGATGCACAAGATTGGTTAAAAACCCTAATTGGATTAGAATAAGCCTAGGGACGACGAAAATGACTTAAATGTTCAACTAATGAAACAAAATCACATATTGGATGCATAAGATTGGTTAAAAACCCAAATTGGATTAGAATAAGCCTAGCGAGGACGAAAATGACCTAAATTTTCAACCAATGACGCAAAATCACTTATCGGATGCACAAGATTGGTTAAAAACACTATTTCGATTAGAATAACCCTAGGGAGGAAGAAAATGACCTAAATGCTCTACTAATGACACAAAATCACTTATTATATGCACAAGATTGGTTAAAAACCCTAATTTGATTAGAATAAACCTAGGGAGGACCGAAATATCCTAAATGTGTAACCAATGACACAAAATCACATTTTGGATGCATAAGATTCGTTAAAAACCCTAATTGGATTAGAATAAACCTAGGAAACACGAAAATGACATAAATGTTCAACCAATGACACAAAATGACAAGAAATCACATATTGGATGCACAAGATTGGTTAAAAACCCTAATTGGATTAGAATAAGCCTAGCGAGGATGAAAATGACCTAAATGTTCAACCAATGACATAAAATGAAATAAAATCACATAATGGATGCACAAGAATGGTTAAAAACCCTAATTGGATTAGAATAAGCCTAGGGAGGACGAAAATGACCTAAATGTTCAACCAATGACACAAAATAACTTATTGGATGCACAAGATTGGATAAAAACCCTAATTGGATTAGAATAAGCCTAGGGAGGACGAAAATGACCTAAATGTGCAACCAATCATACAAAATCACATATTGGATGCACAAAATTGGTTAAAACCCCTAATTGTATTAGAATAAGCCTGGGGAGGAAGAAAATGACCTAAATGTTCAACCAATGACACAAAATCACTTATTATATGCACAAGATTGGTTAAAAGCTCTAATTGGATTAGAATAAGCCTAAGGGGACCAAAATGACACAAAATCACATATTGGATGCACAAGATTCGTTAAAAACCCTAATTGGATTAGAATAAGCATAGGAAACATGAAAATGACATAAATGTTCAACCAATGACACAAAATCACATATTGAATGCACAAGATTGGATAAAAACCATAATTGGATTAGAATAAGCATAGGGAGGACGAAAATGTCCCAAATTTCAACCAATGACACAAAATCACTTATTGGATGCACAAGATTAGTTAAAAACCCTGATTGGATTAGAATAAGCCTAGGGAGGACGAAAATGACTTAAATGTGCAATAGATGACACAAAATCACATATTGGATGCACAAGATTGGTTAAAAACCCTAATTGGATTAGAATAAGCCTAGGGATGACGAAAATGACCTAAATGTGCAACCAATGACACAAAATCACATATTGGATGCACAAGATTCGTTAAAAACCCTAATTGGATTAGAATAAGCTTAGCGAGGACAAAAATGACCTAAATATTCAACCAATGACACAAAATGACACAAAATCGCATATTGGATGCACAAGATTGGTTAAAAACCCTAATTGGATTAGAATAAGTCTAGGGACGACGAAAATGACTTAAATGTTAAACCAATGACACAAAATGACACAAAATCACATATTGGATGCATAAGATTGGTTAAAAACCCTAATTGGATTAGAATAAGCCTAGCGAGGACGAAAATGACCTAAATGTTCAACCAATGACACAAAATCACTTATCGGATGCACAAGATTGGTTAAAAACCCTAATTCGATTAGAATAAGCCTTAGGAGGACAAAAATGACCTAAATGTGCAACCAATGACACAAAATCACATATAGGATGCACAAGATTGGTTAAAACCCCTAATTGGATTAGAACAAGCCTAGGGAGGACGAAAATGACCTAAATGTTCAACCAATGACACAAAATCAGTTATTGAAGGCACAAGATTGGATAAAAACCCTAATTGGATTAGAATAAGCCTAGGGAGGACGAATATGACCAAAATGTTCAACCAATGACACAAAATCACTTATTGGATGCACAAGATTAGTTAAAAACCCTAATTGGATTAGAATAAGCCGAGGGAGGACGAAAATGACTTAAATGTGCAACAGATGACACAAAATCACATATTGGATGCACAAGATTGGTTAAAAACCCTAATTGGATTAGAATAAGCCTAGAGGGGACGAAAATGACTTAAATGTTCAACCAATGAAACAAAATCAGATATTGGATGCACAAGAATGGTTAAAAACCCTAATTGGATTAGAATAAGCCTAGCGATGACGAAAATGACCTAAATGTTCAACCAATGACACAAAATCACTTATTTGATGCACAATATTTGTTAAAAACCCTAAGTGGATTAGAATAAGCTTAGCGAGGACAAAAATGACCTAAATATTCAACCAATGACACAAAATGACACAAAATCAGATATTGGATGCACAAGATTGGTTAAAAACCCTAATTGGATTAGAATAAGCCTAGGGACGACGAAAATGACTTAAATGTTCAACCAATGACACAAAATGACACAAAATCACATATTGGATGCATAAGATTGGTTAAAAACCCTAATTGGATTAGAATAAGCCTAGCGAGGACGAAAATGACCTAAATGTTCAACCAATGACACAAAATCAGTTATTGAAGGCACAAGATTGGATAAAAACCGTAATTGGATTAGAATAAGCCTAGGGAGGACGAAAATGACCTAAATGTTCAACCAATGACACAAAATCACTTATCGGATGCACAAGATTGGTTAATAACCCTAATTCGATTAGAATAAGTCTAAGGAGGACAAAAATGACCTAAATGTGCAACCAATGACACAAAATCACATATAGGATGCACAAGATTAGTTAAAACCCCTAATTGGATTAGAACAAGCCTAGGGAGGACGAAAATGACCTAAGTGTTCAACCAATGACACAAAATCAGTTATTGAAGGCACAAGACTGGATAAAAACCCTAATTGGATTAGAATAAGCCTAGGGAGGACGAATATGACCAAAATGTTCAACCAATGACACAAAATCACTTATTGGATGCACAAGATTAGTTAAAAACCCTAATTGGATTAGAATAAGCCGAGGGAGGACGAAAATGACTTAAATGTGCAACAGATGACACAAAATCACATATTGGATGCACAAGATTGGTTAAAACCCCTAATTGGTTTAGAATAAGCCTAGGGAGGACGAAAATGACCTAAATGTTCAACCAATGACACAAAATCAGTTATTGAAGGCACAAGATTGGATAAAAACCCTAATTGGATTAGGATAAGCCTAAGGAGGACGAAAATGACCGAAATGTTCAACCAATGACACAAAATCACTTATTGGATGCACAAGATTAGTTAAATACCCTCATTGGATTAGTATAAGCCGAGAGAGGACGAAAATGACTTAAATGTGCAACAGATGACACAAAATCACATATTGGATGCACAAGATTGGTTAAAAGCCCTAATTGGATTAGAATAAGCCTAGAGGGTACGAAAATGACTTAAATGTTCAACCAATGACACAAAATCAGACATTGGATGCATAAGATTGGTTAAAAACCCTAATTGGATTAGAATAAGCCTAGCGATGACGAAAATGACCTAAATGTTCAACCAATGACACAAAATCACTTATTGGATGCACAAAATTGGTTAAAAACCCTAATTGGATTAGAATTAACTTAGCGAGGACACAAATGACCTAAATGTTCAACCAATGACACAAAATGACACAAAATCACATATTGGATGCACAAGATTGGTTAAAAACCCTAATTGGATTAGAATAAGCCTAGGGACGACGAAAATGACTTAAATGTTCAACCAATGACACAAAATCACATATTGGATGCATAAGATTGGTTAAAAACCCTAATTGGATTAGAATAAGCCTAGCGAGGACGAAAATGACCTAAATGTTCAACCAATGACACAAAATCACTTATCGGATACACAAGATTGCTTAAAAACCCTAATTCGATTAGAATAAGCCTAAGGAGGACAAAAATGACCTAAATGTGCAACCAATGACACAAAATCACATATAGGATGCACAAGATTGGTTAAAACCCCTAATTGGATTAGAATAAGCCTAGGGAGGACGAAAATGACCTAAATGTTCAACCAATGACACAAAATCACATATTGGATGCACAAGATTGGTTAAAAACCCTAATTGGATTAGAATAAGCCTAGGGAGGACGAAAATGACCGAAATGTTCAACCAATGACACAAAATCACATATTGGATGCACAAGATTGGTTAAAAACCCTAATTGGATTAGAATAAGCCTAGAGGGGACGAAAATGACTTAAATGTTCAACCAATGACACAAAATCAGATATTGGATGCATAAGATTGGTTAAAAACCCTAATTGGATTAGAATAAGCCTAGCGATGACGAAAATGACTTAATGTTCAACCAATGACACAAAATCAGTTATTGAAGGCACAAGATTGGATAAAAACCCTAATTGGATTAGAATAAGCCTAGGGAGGACGAATATGACCAAAATGTTCAACCAATGACACAAAATCACTTATTGGATGCACAAGATTATTTAAAAACCCTAATTGGATTAGAATAAGCCGAGGGAGGACGAAAATGACTTAAATGTGCAACAGATGACACAAAATCACATATTGGATGCACAAGATTGGTTAAAAACCCTAATTGGATTAGAATAAGCCTAGAGGGGACGAAAATGACTTAAATGTTCAACCAATGACACAAAATCAGATATTGGATGCATAAGATTGGTTAAAAACCCTAATTGGATTAGAATATGCCTAGCGATGACGAAAATGACCTAAATGTTCAACCAATGACACAAAATCAGTTATTGAAGGCACATGATTGGATAAAAACCCTAATTGGATTAGAATAAGCCTAGGGAGGACGAATATGACCAAAATGTTCAACCAATGACACAAAATCGCTTATTGGATGCACAAGATTAGTTAAAAACCCTAATTGGATTAGAATAAGCCGAGGGAGGACGAAAATGACTTAAATGTGCAACAGATGACACAAAATCACATATTGGATGCACAAGATTGGTTAAAAACTCTAATTGGATTAGAATAAGCCTAGAGGGGACGAAAATGACTTAAATGTTCAACCAATGACACAAAATTAGATATTGGATGCATAAGATTGGTTAAAAACCCTAATTGGATTAGAATAAGCCTAGCGATGACGAAAATGACCTAAATGTTCAACCAATGAAGCAAAATCACTTATTTGATGCACAATATTTGTTAAAAACCCTATGTGGATTAGAATAAGCTTAGCGAGGACAAAAATGACCTAAATATTCAACCAATGACACAAAATGACACAAAATCAGATATTGGATGCACAAGATTGGTTAAAAACCCTAATTGGATTAGAATAAGCCTAGGGACGACGAAAATGACTTAAATGTTCAACCAATGACACAAAATGACACAAAATCACATATTGGATGCATAAGATTGGTAAAAAACCCTAATTGGATTAGAATAAGCCTAGCGAGGACGAAAATGACCTAAATGTTCAACCAATGACACAAAATCAGTTATTGAAGGCACAAGATTGGATAAAAACCGTAATTGGATTAGAATAAGCCTAGGGAGGACGAAAATGACCTAAATGTTCAACCAATGACACAAAATCACTTATCGAATGCACAAGATTGGTTAAAAACCCTAATTCGATTAGAATAAGTCTAAGGAGGACAAAAATGACCTAAATGTGCAACCAATGACACAAAATCATATATAGGATGCACAAGATTAGTTAAAACCCCTAATTGGATTAGAACAAGCCTAGGGAGGACGAAAATGACCTAAGTGTTCAACCAATGACACAAAATCAGTTATTGAAGGCACAAGATTGGATAAAAACCCTAATTGGATTAGAATAAGCCTAGGGAGGACGAATATGACCAAAATGTTCAACCAATGACACAAAATCACTTATTGGATGCACAAGATTAGTTAAAAACCCTAATTGGATTAGAATAAGCCGAGGGAGGACGAAAATGACTTAAATGTGCAACAGATGACACAAAATCACATATTGGATGCACAAGATTGGTTAAAAACCCTAATTGGATTAGAATAAGCCTAGAGGGGACGAAAATGACTTAAATGTTCAACCAATGACACAAAATCAGATATTGGATGCATAAGATTGGTTAAAAACCCTAATTGGATTAGAATAAGCCTAGCGATGACGAAAATGACCTAAATGTTCAACCAATGACACAAAATCACTTATTTGATGCACAATATTTGTTAAAAACCCTAATTGGATTAGAACAAGCTTAGCGAGGACAAAAATGACCTAAATATTCAACCAATGACACAAAATGACACAAAATCACATATTGGATGCACAAGATTGGTTAAAAACCCTAATTGGATTAGAATAAGCCTAAGGACGACGAAAATGACTTAAATGTTCAAATAATGACACAAAATGACACAAAATCACATATTGGATGCATAAGATTGGTTAAAAACCCTAATTGGATTAGAATAAGCCTAGCAAGGACGAAAATGACCTAAATGTGTAACCAATGACACAAAATCACTTATCGGATGCACAAGATTGGTTAAAAACCCTAATTCGATTAGAATAAGCCTAAGGAGACTAAAAATGACCTAAATGTGCAACCAATGACACAAAATCACATATAGGATGCACAAGATTGGTTAAAACCCCTAATTGGTTTAGAATAAGCCTAGGGAGGACGAAAATGACCTAAATGTTCAACCAATGACACAAAATCAGTTATTGAAGGCACAAGATTGGATAAAAACCCTAATTGGATTAGGATAAGCCTAAGGAGGACGAAAATGACCGAAATGTTCAACCAATGACACAAAATCACTTATTGGATGCACAAGATTAGTTAAAAACCCTCATTGGATTAGTATAAGCCGAGAGAGGACGAAAATGACTTAAATGTGCAACAGATGACACAAAATCACATATTGGATGCACAAGATTGGTTAAAAGCCCTAATTGGATTAGAATAAGCCTAGAGGGTACGAAAATGACTTAAATGTTCAACCAATGACACAAAATCAGACATTGGATGCATAAGATTGGTTAAAAACCCTAATTGGATTAGAATAAGCCTAGCGATGACGAAAATGACCTAAATGTTCAACCAATGACACAAAATCACTTATTGGATGCACAAAATTGGTTAAAAACCCTAATTGGATTAGAATTAACTTAGCGAGGACACAAATGACCTAAATGTTCAACCAATGACACAAAATGACACAAAATCACATATTGGATGCACAAGATTGGTTAAAAACCCTAATTGGATTAGAATAAGCCTAGGGACGACGAAAATGACTTAAATGTTCAACCAATGACACAAAATCACATATTGGATGCATAAGATTGGTTAAAAACCCTGATTGGATTAGAATAAGCCTAGGGAGGACGAATATGACCAAAATGTTCAACCAATGACACAAAATCACTTATTGGATGCACAAGATTAGTTAAAAACCCTGATTGGATTAGAATAAGCCTAGGGAGGACGAAAATGACTTAAATGTGCAATGGATGACACAAAATCACATATTGGATGCACAAGATTGGTTAAAAACCCTAATTGGATTAGAATAAGCCTAGGGATGACGAAAACGACCTAAATGTGCAACCAATGACACAAAATCACATATTGGATGCACAATATTTGTTAAAAACCCTAATTGGATTAGAATAAGCTTAGCGAGGACAAAAATGACCTAAATGTTCAACCAATGACACAATATGACACAAAAACGCATATTGGATGCACAAGATTGGTTAAAAACCCTAATTGGATTAGAATAAGCCTAGGGACGACGAAAATGACTTAAATGTTCAACCAATGACACAAAATGACACAAAATCACATATTGGATGCATAAGATTGGTTAAAAACCCTAATTGGATTAGAATAAGCCTAGCGAGGACGAAAATGACCTAAATGTTCAACCAATGACACAAAATCACTTATCGGATGCACAAGATTAGTTAAAAACCCTGATTGGATTAGAATAAGCCTAGGGAGGACGAAAATGACTTAAATGTGCAATGGATGACACAAAATCACATATTGGATGCACAAGATTGGTTAAAAACCCTAATTGGATTAGAATAAGCCTAGGGACGACGAAAATGACTTAAATGTTCAACCAATGACACAAAATGACACAAAATCACATATTGGATGCATAAGATTGGTTAAAACCCCTAATTGGATTAAAATAAGCCTAGGGAGGACGAAAATGACCTAAATGTTCAACCTATGACACAAAATCAGTTATTGAAGGCACAAGATTGGATAAAAACCCTAATTGGATTAGAATAAGCCTAGGGAGGACGAAAATGACCGAAATGTTCAACCAATGACACAAAATCACTTATTGGATGCACAAGATTAGTTAAAAACCCTAATTGGATTAGAATAAGCCGAGGGAGGACGAAAATGACTTAAATGTGCAACAGATGACACAAAATCACATATTGGATGCACAAGATTGGTTAAAAACCCTAATTGGATTAGAATAAGCCTAGAGGGGACGAAAATGACTTAAATGTTCAACCAATGACACAAAATCAGATATTGGATGCATAAGATTGGTTAAAAACCCTAATTGGATTAGAATTAACTTAGCGAGGACACAAATGACCTAAATGTTCAACCAATGACACAAAATGACACAAAATCACATATTGGATGCACAAGATTGGTTAAAAACCCTAATTGGATTAGAATAAGCCTAGGGACGACGAAAATGACTTAAATGTTCAACCAATGACACAAAATCACATATTGGATGCATAAGATTGGTTAAAAACCCTAATTGGATTAGAATAAGCCTAGCGAGGACGAAAATGACCTAAATGTTCAACCAATGACACAAAATCACTTATCGGATGCACAAGATTGCTTAAAAACCCTAATTCGATTAGAATAAGCCTAAGGAGGACAAAAATGACCTAAATGTGCAACCAATGACACAAAATCACATATAGGATGCACAAGATTGGTTAAAACCCCTAATTGGATTAGAATAAGCCTAGGGAGGACGAAAAATGACCCAAATGTTCAACCTATGACACAAAATCAGTTATTGAAGGCACAAGATTGGATAAAAACCCTAATTGGATTAGAATAAGCCTAGGGAGGACGAAAATGCTCGAAATGTTCAACCAATGACACAAAATCACTTATTGGATGCACAAGATTAGTTAAAAACCCTAATTGGATTAGAATAAGCCGAGGGAGGACGAAAATGACTTAAATGTGCAACAGATGACACAAAATCACATATTGGATGCACAAGGTTGGTTAAAAACCCTAATTGGATTAGAATAAGCCTAGAGGGGACGAAAATGATTTAAATGTTCAACCAATGACACAAAATAAGATATTGGATGCATAAGATTGGTTAAAAACCCTAATTGGATTAAAATAAGCCTAGCGATGACGAAAATGACCGAAATGTTCAACCAATGACACAAAATCACATATATGAATGCTTAAGATTAGATAAAAACCCTAATTGGATTAGAATAAGCCTAGGGAGGACGAAAATGACCGAAATGTTCAACCAATGACAAAAATCACATATTGGATGCACAAGATTGGTTAAAAACCCTAATTGGATTAGAATAAGCCTAGCGAGGACGAAAATGACCTAAATGTTCAACCAATGACACAAAATCACTTATTGGATGCACAAGATTGGTTAAAAACCCTAATTGGATTAGAATAAGCCTAGGGAGGACGAAAATGACCTAAATGTGCAACCAATGACACAAAATCACTTATTGGATGCACAAGATTGGTTAAAAACCCTAATTGGATTAGAATAAGCCTAGGGAGGACGAAAATGACCTAAATGTTCAACCAATGACACAAAATCACTTATTGGATGCACAAGATTGGTTAAAACCCCTAATTGGATTAGAATAAGCCTAGGGAGGACGAAAATGACCTAAATGTTCAACCAATGACACAAAATCACATATTGGATGCACAAGATTGGTTAAAAACCCTAATTGGATTAGAATAAGCCTAGGGAGGACGAAAATGACCGAAATGTTCAACCAATGACACAAAATCACATATTGGATGCTCAAGATTGGTTAAAAACCCTAATTGGATTAGAATAAGCCTAGGGAGGACGAAAATGACGTAAATGTGCAACAGATGACACAAAATCACATATTGGATGCACAAGATTGGTTAAAAACCCTAATTGGATTAGAATAAGCCTAGGGAGGACGAAAATGACCGAAATGTTCACCCAATGACACAAAATCACATATTGGATGCACAAGATTGGTTAAAAACCCTAATTGGATTAGAATAAGCCTAGAGGGGACGAAAATGATTTAAATGTTCAACCAATGACACAAAATAAGATATTGGATGCATAAGATTGGTTAAAAACCCTAATTGGATTAAAATAAGCCTAGCGATGACGAAAATGACCGAAATGTGCAACCAATGACACAAAATCACATATATGATGCAGAAGATTGGTTAAAACCCCTAATGGGATTAGAATAAGCCTGGGGAGGAACAAAATGACCTAAATGTTCAACCTATGAAACAAAATCAGTTATTATATGCACTAGATTAGTTAAAAACCCTAATTGGATTAGAATAAGCCTAGGGAGGACCAAAATATCCCAAATGTGTAACCAATGACACAAAATCACATGTTGGATGCAAAAGATTCGTTAAAAACCCTAATTGGATTAGAATAAACCTAGGAAACACGAAAATGACATAAATGTTCAACCAATGACACAAAATGACACAAAATCACATATTGGATGCACAAGATTGGTTAAAAACCCTAATTGGATTAGAATAAGCCTAGGGACGACGAAAATGACTTAAATGTTCAACCAATGACACAAAATGACACAAAATCACATATTGGATGCATAAGATTGGTTAAAAACCCTAATTGGATTAGAATAAGCCTAGCGAGGACGAAAATGACCTAAATGTTCAACCAATGACACAAAATCAGTTATTGAAGGCACAAGATTGGATAAAAACCGTAATTGGATTAGAATAAGCCTAGGGAGGACGAAAATGACCTAAATGTTCAACCAATGACACAAAATCACTTATCTGATGCACAAGATTGGTTAAAAACCCTAATTCGATTAGAATAAGTCTAAGGAGGACAAAAATGACCTAAATGTGCAACCAATGACACAAAATCACATATAGGATGCACAAGATTAGTTAAAACCCCTAATTGGATTAGAACAAGCCTAGGGAGGACGAAAATGACCTAAGTGTTCAACCAATGACACAAAATCAGTTATTGAAGGCACAAGACTGGATAAAAACCCTAATTGGATTAGAATAAGCCTAGGGAGGACGAATATGACCAAAATGTTCAACCAATGACACAAAATCACTTATTGGATGCACAAGATTAGTTAAAAACCCTAATTGGATTAGAATAAGCCGAGGGAGGACGAAAATGACTTAAATGTGCAACAGATGACACAAAATCACATATTGGATGCACAAGATTGGTTAAAAACCCTAATTGGATTAGAATAAGCCTAGAGGGGACGAAAATGACTTAAATGTTCAACCAATGAAACAAAATCAGATATTGGATGCACAAGAATGGTTAAAAACCCTAATTGGATTAGAATAAGCCTAGCGATGACGAAAATGACCTAAATGTTCAACCAATGACACAAAATCACTTATTTGATGCACAATATTTGTTAAAAACCCTAAGTGGATTAGAATAAGCTTAGCGAGGACAAAAATGACCTAAATATTCAACCAATGACACAAAATGACACAAAATCAGATATTGGATGCACAAGATTGGTTAAAAACCCTAATTGGATTAGAATAAGCCTAGGGACGACGAAAATGACTTAAATGTTCAACCAATGACACAAAATGACACAAAATCACATATTGGATGCATAAGATTGGTTAAAAACCCTAATTGGATTAGAATAAGCCTAGCAAGGACGAAAATGACCTAAATGTGTAACCAATGACACAAAATTACTTATCGGATGCACAAGATTGGTTAAAAACCCTAATTCGATGAGAATAAGCCTAAGGAGGATAAAAATGACCTAAATGTGCAACCAATGACACAAAATCACAAATAGGATGCACAAGATTGGTTAAAACCCCTAATTGGTTTAGAATAAGCCTAGGGAGGACGAAAATGACCTAAATGTTCAACCTATGACACAAAATCAGTTATTGAAGGCACAAGATTGGATAGAAACCCTAATTGGATTAGAATAAGCCTAAGGAGGACGAAAATGACCGAAATGTTCAACCAATGACACAAAATCACTTATTGGATGCACAAGATTAGTTAAAAACCCTAATTGGATTAGAATAAGCCGAGGGAGGACGAAAATGACTTAAATGTGCAACAGATGACACAAAATCACATATTGGATGCACAAGATTGGTTAAAAACCCTAATTGGATTAGAATAAGCCTAGAGGGGACGAAAATGACTTAAATGTTCAACCAATGACACAAAATCAGATATTGGATGCATAAGATTGGTTAAAAACCCTAATTGGATTAGAATAAGCCTAGCGATGACGAAAATGACCTAAATGTTCAACCAATGACACAAAATCAGTTATTGAAGGCACATGATTGGATAAAAACCCTAATTGGATTAGAATAAGCCTAGGGAGGACGAATATGACCAAAATGTTCAACCAATGACACAAAATCACTTATTGGATGCACAAGATTAGTTAAAAACCCTAATTGGATTAGAATAAGCCGAGGGAGGACGAAAATGACTTAAATGTGCAACAGATGACACAAAATCACATATTGGATGCACAAGATTGGTTAAAACCCCTAATTGGTTTAGAATAAGCCTAGGGAGGACGAAAATGACCTAAATGTTCAACCAATGACACAAAATCAGTTATTGAAGGCACAAGATTGGATAAAAACCCTAATTGGATTAGGATAAGCCTAAGGAGGACGAAAATGACCGAAATGTTCAACCAATGACACAAAATCACTTATTGGATGCACAAGATTAGTTAAAAACCCTCATTGGATTAGTATAAGCCGAGAGAGGACGAAAATGACTTAAATGTGCAACAGATGACACAAAATCACATATTGGATGCACAAGATTGGTTAAAAGCCCTAATTGGATTAGAATAAGCCTAGAGGGTACGAAAATGACTTAAATGTTCAACCAATGACACAAAATCAGACATTGGATGCATAAGATTGGTTAAAAACCCTAATTGGATTAGAATAAGCCTAGCGATGACGAAAATGACCTAAATGTTCAACCAATGACACAAAATCACTTATTGGATGCACAAAATTGGTTAAAAACCCTAATTGGATTAGAATTAACTTAGCGAGGACACAAATGACCTAAATGTTCAACCAATGACACAAAATGACACAAAATCACATATTGGATGCACAAGATTGGTTAAAAACCCTAATTGGATTAGAATAAGCCTAGGGACGACGAAAATGACTTAAATGTTCAACCAATGACACAAAATCACATATTGGATGCATAAGATTGGTTAAAAACCCTGATTGGATTAGAATAAGCCTAGGGAGGACGAATATGACCAAAATGTTCAACCAATGACACAAAATCACTTATTGGATGCACAAGATTAGTTAAAAACCCTGATTGGATTAGAATAAGCCTAGGGAGGACGAAAATGACTTAAATGTGCAATGGATGACACAAAATCACATATTGGATGCACAAGATTGGTTAAAAACCCTAATTGGATTAGAATAAGCCTAGGGATGACGAAAACGACCTAAATGTGCAACCAATGACACAAAATCACATATTGGATGCACAATATTTGTTAAAAACCCTAATTGGATTAGAATAAGCTTAGCGAGGACAAAAATGACCTAAATGTTCAACCAATGACACAATATGACACAAAAACGCATATTGGATGCACAAGATTGGTTAAAAACCCTAATTGGATTAGAATAAGCCTAGGGACGACGAAAATGACTTAAATGTTCAACCAATGACACAAAATGACACAAAATCACATATTGGATGCATAAGATTGGTTAAAAACCCTAATTGGATTAGAATAAGCCTAGCGAGGACGAAAATGACCTAAATGTTCAACCAATGACACAAAATCACTTATCGGATGCACAAGATTAGTTAAAAACCCTGATTGGATTAGAATAAGCCTAGGGAGGACGAAAATGACTTAAATGTGCAATGGATGACACAAAATCACATATTGGATGCACAAGATTGGTTAAAAACCCTAATTGGATTAGAATAAGCCTAGGGACGACGAAAATGACTTAAATGTTCAACCAATGACACAAAATGACACAAAATCACATATTGGATGCATAAGATTGGTTAAAACCCCTAATTGGATTAAAATAAGCCTAGGGAGGACGAAAATGACCTAAATGTTCAACCTATGACACAAAATCAGTTATTGAAGGCACAAGATTGGATAAAAACCCTAATTGGATTAGAATAAGCCTAGGGAGGACGAAAATGACCGAAATGTTCAACCAATGACCCAAAATCACTTATTGGATGCACAAGATTGGTTAAAAACCCTAATTGGATTAGAATAAGCCTAGGGAGGACGAAAATGACCGAAATGTTCACCCAATGACACAAAATCACATATTGGATGCACAAGATTGGTTAAAAACCCTAATTGGATTAGAATAAGCCTAGAGGGGACGAAAATGATTTAAATGTTCAACCAATGACACAAAATAAGATATTGGATGCATAAGATTGGTTAAAAACCCTAATTGGATTAAAATAAGCCTAGCGATGACGAAAATGACCGAAATGTGCAACCAATGACACAAAATCACATATATGATGCAGAAGATTGGTTAAAACCCCTAATGGGATTAGAATAAGCCTGGGGAGGAACAAAATGACCTAAATGTTCAACCTATGAAACAAAATCAGTTATTATATGCACTAGATTAGTTAAAAACCCTAATTGGATTAGAATAAGCCTAGGGAGGACCAAAATATCCCAAATGTGTAACCAATGACACAAAATCACATGTTGGATGCAAAAGATTCGTTAAAAACCCTAATTGGATTAGAATAAACCTAGGAAACACGAAAATGACATAAATGTTCAACCAATGACACAAAATGACACAAAATCACATATTGGATGCACAAGATTGGTTAAAAACCCTAATTGGATTAGAATAAGCCTAGGGACGACGAAAATGACTTAAATGTTCAACCAATGACACAAAATGACACAAAATCACATATTGGATGCATAAGATTGGTTAAAAACCCTAATTGGATTAGAATAAGCCTAGCGAGGACGAAAATGACCTAAATGTTCAACCAATGACACAAAATCAGTTATTGAAGGCACAAGATTGGATAAAAACCGTAATTGGATTAGAATAAGCCTAGGGAGGACGAAAATGACCTAAATGTTCAACCAATGACACAAAATCACTTATCGGATGCACAAGATTGGTTAATAACCCTAATTCGATTAGAATAAGTCTAAGGAGGACAAAAATGACCTAAATGTGCAACCAATGACACAAAATCACATATAGGATGCACAAGATTAGTTAAAACCCCTAATTGGATTAGAACAAGCCTAGGGAGGACGAAAATGACCTAAGTGTTCAACCAATGACACAAAATCAGTTATTGAAGGCACAAGACTGGATAAAAACCCTAATTGGATTAGAATAAGCCTAGGGAGGACGAATATGACCAAAATGTTCAACCAATGACACAAAATCACTTATTGGATGCACAAGATTAGTTAAAAACCCTAATTGGATTAGAATAAGCCGAGGGAGGACGAAAATGACTTAAATGTGCAACAGATGACACAAAATCACATATTGGATGCACAAGATTGGTTAAAACCCCTAATTGGTTTAGAATAAGCCTAGGGAGGACGAAAATGACCTAAATGTTCAACCAATGACACAAAATCAGTTATTGAAGGCACAAGATTGGATAAAAACCCTAATTGGATTAGGATAAGCCTAAGGAGGACGAAAATGACCGAAATGTTCAACCAATGACACAAAATCACTTATTGGATGCACAAGATTAGTTAAATACCCTCATTGGATTAGTATAAGCCGAGAGAGGACGAAAATGACTTAAATGTGCAACAGATGACACAAAATCACATATTGGATGCACAAGATTGGTTAAAAGCCCTAATTGGATTAGAATAAGCCTAGAGGGTACGAAAATGACTTAAATGTTCAACCAATGACACAAAATCAGACATTGGATGCATAAGATTGGTTAAAAACCCTAATTGGATTAGAATAAGCCTAGCGATGACGAAAATGACCTAAATGTTCAACCAATGACACAAAATCACTTATTGGATGCACAAAATTGGTTAAAAACCCTAATTGGATTAGAATTAACTTAGCGAGGACACAAATGACCTAAATGTTCAACCAATGACACAAAATGACACAAAATCACATATTGGATGCACAAGATTGGTTAAAAACCCTAATTGGATTAGAATAAGCCTAGGGACGACGAAAATGACTTAAATGTTCAACCAATGACACAAAATCACATATTGGATGCATAAGATTGGTTAAAAACCCTGATTGGATTAGAATAAGCCTAGGGAGGACGAATATGACCAAAATGTTCAACCAATGACACAAAATCACTTATTGGATGCACAAGATTAGTTAAAAACCCTGATTGGATTAGAATAAGCCTAGGGAGGACGAAAATGACTTAAATGTGCAATGGATGACACAAAATCACATATTGGATGCACAAGATTGGTTAAAAACCCTAATTGGATTAGAATAAGCCTAGGGATGACGAAAACGACCTAAATGTGCAACCAATGACACAAAATCACATATTGGATGCACAATATTTGTTAAAAACCCTAATTGGATTAGAATAAGCTTAGCGAGGACAAAAATGACCTAAATGTTCAACCAATGACACAATATGACACAAAAACGCATATTGGATGCACAAGATTGGTTAAAAACCCTAATTGGATTAGAATAAGCCTAGGGACGACGAAAATGACTTAAATGTTCAACCAATGACACAAAATGACACAAAATCACATATTGGATGCATAAGATTGGTTAAAAACCCTAATTGGATTAGAATAAGCCTAGCGAGGACGAAAATGACCTAAATGTTCAACCAATGACACAAAATCACTTATTGGATGCACAAGATTGGTTAAAAACCCTAATTGGATTAGAATAAGCCTAGGGAGGACGAAAATGACCTAAATGTGCAACCAATAACACAAAATCACATATTGGATGCACAAGATTGGTTAAAAACCATAATTGGATTAGAATAAGCCTAGGGAGGACAAAAATGACCTAAATGTGCAACCAATGACACAAAATCACATAATGGATGCACAAGATTGGTTAAAAACCCTAATTGGATTAGAATAAGCTTAAGGAGGACGAAAATGACCTAAATGTGCAACCAATGACACAAAATCACATATTGGATGCACAAGATTGGTTAAAAACCATAATTGGATTTGAATAAGCCTAGGTAGGACGAAAATGACCTAAATGTTCATCCAATGACACAAAATCACTTATTGGATGCACAAGATTGGTTAAAAACCCTAATGGATTAGAATAAGCTTAGGAAGGACGAAAATGACCTAAATGTTCAACCAATGACACAAAATCACTTATTGGATGCACAAGATTGGTTAAAACCCCTAATTGGATTAGAATAAGCCTAGGGAGGACGAAAATGACCTAAATGTTCAACCAATGACACAAAATCACATATTGGATGCACAAGATTGGTTAAAAACCCTAATTGGATTAGAATAAGCCTAGGGAGGACGAAAATGACCGAAATGTTCAACCAATGACACAAAATCACATATTGGATGCACAAGATTGGTTAAAAACCCTAATTGGATTAGAATAAGCCTAGAGGGGACGAAAATGACTTAAATGTTCAACCAATGACACAAAATCAGATATTGGATGCATAAGATTGGTTAAAAACCCTAATTGGATTAGAATAAGCCTAGCGATGA
Organism: Cicer chorassanicum; assembly: GCA_037974735.1. Taxonomy (NCBI): domain Eukaryota; kingdom Viridiplantae; phylum Streptophyta; class Magnoliopsida; order Fabales; family Fabaceae; genus Cicer; species Cicer chorassanicum. The sequence continues at coordinate 22,912,061 of JBBPBP010000002.1, forward strand.
CGAAAATGACTTAATGTTCAACCAATGACACAAAATCAGTTATTGAAGGCACAAGATTGGATAAAAACCCTAATTGGATTAGAATAAGCCTAGGGAGGACGAATATGACCAAAATGTTCAACCAATGACACAAAATCACTTATTGGATGCACAAGATTATTTAAAAACCCTAATTGGATTAGAATAAGCCGAGGGAGGACGAAAATGACTTAAATGTGCAACAGATGACACAAAATCACATATTGGATGCACAAGATTGGTTAAAAACCCTAATTGGATTAGAATAAGCCTAGAGGGGACGAAAATGACTTAAATGTTCAACCAATGACACAAAATCAGATATTGGATGCATAAGATTGGTTAAAAACCCTAATTGGATTAGAATATGCCTAGCGATGACGAAAATGACCTAAATGTTCAACCAATGACACAAAATCAGTTATTGAAGGCACATGATTGGATAAAAACCCTAATTGGATTAGAATAAGCCTAGGGAGGACGAATATGACCAAAATGTTCAACCAATGACACAAAATCGCTTATTGGATGCACAAGATTAGTTAAAAACCCTAATTGGATTAGAATAAGCCGAGGGAGGACGAAAATGACTTAAATGTGCAACAGATGACACAAAATCACATATTGGATGCACAAGATTGGTTAAAAACCCTAATTGGATTAGAATTAGCCTAGAGGGGACGAAAATGACTTAAATGTTCAACCAATGACACAAAATCAGATATTGGATGCATAAGATTGGTTAAAAACCCTAATTGGATTAGAATAAGCCTAGCGATGACGAAAACGACCTAAATGTTCAACCAATGACACAAAATCACTTATTTGATGCACAATATTTGTTAAAAACCCTAATTGGATTAGAATAAGCTTAGCGAGGACAAAAATGACCTAAATATTCAACCAATGACACAAAATGACACAAAATCACATATTGGATGCACAAGATTGGTTAAAAACCCTAATTGGATTAGAATAAGCCTAGGGACGACGAAAATGACTTAAATGTTCAACCAATGACACAAAATGACACAAAATCACATATTGGATGCATAAGATTGGTTAAAAACCCTAATTGGATTAGAATAAGCCTAGCGAGGACGAAAATGACCTAAATGTTCAACCAATGACACAAAATCAGTTATTGAAGGCACAAGATTGGATAAAAACCGTAATTGGATTAGAATAAGCCTAGGGAGGACGAAAATGACCTAAATGTTCAACCAATGACACAAAATCACTTATCTGATGCACAAGATTGGTTAAAAACCCTAATTCGATTAGAATAAGTCTAAGGAGGACAAAAATGACCTAAATGTGCAACCAATGACACAAAATCACATATAGGATGCACAAGATTAGTTAAAACCCCTAATTGGATTAGAACAAGCCTAGGGAGGACGAAAATGACCTAAGTGTTCAACCAATGACACAAAATCAGTTATTGAAGGCACAAGACTGGATAAAAACCCTAATTGGATTAGAATAAGCCTAGGGAGGACGAATATGACCAAAATGTTCAACCAATGACACAAAATCACTTATTGGATGCACAAGATTAGTTAAAAACCCTAATTGGATTAGAATAAGCCGAGGGAGGACGAAAATGACTTAAATGTGCAACAGATGACACAAAATCACATATTGGATGCACAAGATTGGTTAAAAACCCTAATTGGATTAGAATAAGCCTAGAGGGGACGAAAATGACTTAAATGTTCAACCAATGACACAAAATCAGATATTGGATGCATAAGATTGGTTAAAAACCCTAATTGGATTAGAATAAGCCTAGCGATGACGAAAATGACCTAAATGTTCAACCAATGACACAAAATCACTTATTTGAAGAACAATATTTGTTAAAAACCCTAAGTGGATTAGAAAAAACCTTAGCGAGGACAAAAATGACCTAAATGTTCAACCAATGACACAAAATCACTTATCGGATGCACAAGATTGGTTAAAAACCCTAATTGGATTAGAATAAGTCTAGGGACGACGAAAATGACTTAAATGTTAAACCAATGACACAAAATCACATATTGGATGCATAAGATTGGTTAAAAACCCTAATTGGATTAGAATAAGCCTAGCGAGGACGAAAATGACCTAAATGTTCAACCAATGACACAAAATCACTTATCGGATGCACAAGATTGGTTAAAAACCCTAATTCGATTAGAATAAGCCTTAGGAGGACAAAAATGACCTAAATGTGCAACCAATGACACAAAATCACATATAGGATGCACAAGATTGGTTAAAACCCCTAATTGGATTAGAACAAGCCTAGGGAGGACGAAAATGACCTAAATGTTCAACCAATGACACAAAATCAGTTATTGAAGGCACAAGATTGGATAAAAACCCTAATTGGATTAGAATAAGCCTAGGGAGGACGAATATGACCAAAATGTTCAACCAATGACACAAAATCACTTATTGGATGCACAAGATTAGTTAAAAACCCTAATTGGATTAGAATAAGCCGAGGGAGGACGAAAATGACTTAAATGTGCAACAGATGACACAAAATCACATATTGGATGCACAAGAATGGTTAAAAACCCTAATTGGATTAGAATAAGCCTAGAAGGGACGAAAATGACTTAAATGTTCAACCAATGACACAAAATCAGATATTGGATGCATAAGATTGGTTAAAAACCCTAATTGGATTAGAATAAGCCTAGCGATGACGAAAATGACCTAAATGTTCAACCAATGACACAAAATCAGTTATTGAAGGCACAAGATTGGATAAAAACCCTAATTGGATTAGAATAAGCCTAGGGAGGACGAATATGACCGAAATGTTCAACCAATGACACAAAATCACTTATTGGATGCACAAGATTAGTTAAAAACCCTAATTGGATTAGAATAAGCCGAGGGAGGACGAAAATGACTTAAATGTGCAACAGATGACACAAAATCACATATTGGATGCACAAGATTGGTTAAAAACCCTAATTGGATTAGAATAAGCCTAGAGGGGACGAAAATGACTTAAATGTTCAACCAATGACACAAAATCAGATATTGGATGCATAAGATTGGTTAAAAACCCTAATTGGATTAGAATTAACTTAGCGAGGACACAAATGACCTAAATGTTCAACCAATGACACAAAATGACACAAAATCACATATTGGATGCACAAGATTGGTTAAAAACCCTAATTGGATTAGAATAAGCCTAGGGACGACGAAAATGACTTAAATGTTCAACCAATGACACAAAATCACATATTGGATGCATAAGATTGGTTAAAAACCCTAATTGGATTAGAATAAGCCTAGCGAGGACGAAAATGACCTAAATGTTCAACCAATGACACAAAATCACTTATCGGATACACAAGATTGCTTAAAAACCCTAATTCGATTAGAATAAGCCTAAGGAGGACAAAAATGACCTAAATGTGCAACCAATGACACAAAATCACATATAGGATGCACAAGATTGGTTAAAACCCCTAATTGGATTAGAATAAGCCTAGGGAGGACGAAAATGACCTAAATGTTCAACCTATGACACAAAATCAGTTATTGAAGGCATAAGATTGGATAAAAACCCTAATTGGATTAGAATAAGCCTAGGGAGGACGAAAATGGCCGAAATGTTCAACCAATGACACAAAATCACTTATTGGATGCACAAGATTAGTTAAAAACCCTAATTGGATTAGAATAAGCCGAGGGAGGACGAAAATGACTTAAATGTGCAACAGATGACACAAAATCACATATTGGATGCACAAGATTGGTTAAAAACCCTAATTGGATTAGAATAAGCCTAGGGAGGACGAAAATGACCGAAATGTTGAACCAATGACTCAAAATCACATATTTGATGCACAAGATTGGTTAAAAACCCTAATTGGATTAGAATAAGCCTAGAGGGGACGAAAATGACTTAAATGTTCAACCAATGACACAAAATCAGATATTGGATGCATAAGATTGGTTAAAAACCCTAATTGGATTAGAATAAGCCTAGCGATGACGAAAATGACCTAAATGTTCAACCAATGACACAAAATCACTTATTGGATGCACAAAATTGGTTAAAAACCCTAATTGGATTAGAATTAACTTAGCGAGGACACAAATGACCTAAATGTTCAACCAATGACACAAAATGACACAAAATCACATATTGGATGCACAAGATTGGTTAAAAATCCTAATTGGATTAGAATTAGCCTAGGGACGACGAAAATGACTTAAATGTTCAACCAATGACACAAAATCACATATTGGATGCATAAGATTGGTTAAAAACCCTAATTGGATTAGAATAAGCCTAGCGAGGACGAAAATGACCTAAATGTTCAACCAATGACACAAAATGAAACAAAATCACATAATGGATGCACAAGAATGGTTAAAAACCCTAATTGGATTAGAATAAGCCTAGGGACGACAAAAATGACTTAAATGTTAAACCAATGACACAAAATGACACAAAATCACATATTGGATGCATAAGATTGGTTAAAAACCCTAATTGGATTAGAATAAGCCTAGCGAGGACGAAAATGACCTAAATGTTCAACAAATGACACAAAATCACTTATCGGATGCACAAGATTGGTTAAAAACCCTAATTCGATTAGAATAAGCCTAAGGAGGACAAAAATGACCTAAATGTGCAACCAATGACACAAAATCACATATAGGATGCACAAGATTGGTTAAAACCCCTAATTGGATTAGAACAAGCCTAGGGAGGACGAAAATGACCTAAATGTTCAACCAATGACACAAAATCAGTTATTGAAGGCACAAGATTGGATAAAAACCCTAATTGGATTAGAATAAGCCTAGGGAGGACGAATATGACCAAAATGTTCAACCAATGACACAAAATCACTTATTGGATGCACAGGATTAGTTAAAAACCCCAATTGGATTAGAATAAACCGAGGGAGGACGAAAATGACTTAAATGTGCAACAGATGACACAAAATCACATATTGGATGCACAAGATTGGTTAAAAACCCTAATTGGATTAGAATAAGCCTAGAGGGGACGAAAATGACTTAAATGTTCAACCAATGACACAAAATCAGATATTGGATGCATAAGATTGGTTAAAAACCCTAATTGGATTAGAATAAGCCTAGCGATGACGAAAATGACCTAAATGTTCAACCAATGACACAAAATCAGTTATTGAAGGCACAAGATTGGATAAAAACCCTAATTGGATTAGAATAAGCCTAGGGAGGACGAATATGACCAAAATGTTCAACCAATGACACAAAATCACTTATTGGATGCACAAGATTAGTTAAAAACCCTAATTGGATTAGAATAAGCCGAGGGAGGACGAAAATGACTTAAATGTGCAACAGATGACACAAAATCACATATTGGATGCACAAGATTGGTTAAAAACCCTAATTGGATTAGAATAAGCCTAGAGGGGACGAAAATGACTTAAATGTTCAACCAATGACACAAAATCAGATATTGGATGCATAAGATTGGTTAAAAACCCTAATTGGATTAGAATAAGCCTAGCGATGACGAAAATGACCTAAATGTTCAACCAATGACACAAAATCACTTATTTGATGCACAATATTTGTTAAAAACCCTAATTGGATTAGAATAAGCTTAGCGAGGACAAAAATGACCTAAATATTCAACCAATGACACAAAATGACGCAAAATCACATATTGGATGCACAAGATTGGTTAAAAACCCTAATTGGATTAGAATAAGCCTAAGGACGACGAAAATGACTTAAATGTTCAAATAATGACACAAAATGACACAAAATCACATATTGGATGCATAAGATTGGTTAAAAACCCTAATTGGATTAGAATAAGCCTAGCAAGGACGAAAATGACCTAAATGTGTAACCAATGACACAAAATCACTTATCGGATGCACAAGATTGGTTAAAAACCCTAATTCGATTAGAATAAGCCTAAGGAGGATAAAAATGACCTAAATGTGCAACCAATGACACAAAATCACATATAGGATGCACAAGATTGGTTAAAACCCCTAATTGGTTTAGAATAAGCCTAGGGAGGACGAAAATGACCTAAATGTTCAACCAATGACACAAAATCAGTTATTAAATGCACAAGATTGGATAAAAACCCTAATTGGATTACAATAAGCCTAAGGAGGACGAAAATGACCGAAATGTTCAACCAATGACACAAAATCACTTATTGGATGCACAAGATTAGTTAAAAACCCTAATTGGATTAGAATAAGCCGATGGAGGACGAAAATGACTTAAATGTGCAACAGATGACACAAAATCACATATTGGATGCACAAGATTGGTTAAAAACCCTAATTGGATTAGAATTAGCCTAGAGGGGACGAAAATGACTTAAATGTTCAACCAATGACACAAAATCAGATATTGGATGCATAAGATTGGTTAAAAACCCTAATTGGATTAGAATAAGCCTAGCGATGACGAAAACGACCTAAATGTTCAACCAATGACACAAAATCACTTATTTGATGCACAATATTTGTTAAAAACCCTAATTGGATTAGAATAAGCTTAGCGAGGACAAAAATGACCTAAATATTCAACCAATGACAGAAAATGACACAAAATCACATATTGGATGCACAAGATTGGTTAAAAACCCTAATTGGATTAGAATAAGCCTAGGGACGACGAAAATGACTTAAATGTTCAAATAATGACACAAAATGACACAAAATCACATATTGGATGCATAAGATTGGTTAAAAACCCTAATTGGATTAGAATAAGCCTAGCAAGGACGAAAATGACCTAAATGTGTAACCAATGACACAAAATCACTTATCGGATGCACAAGATTGGTTAAAAACCCTAATTCGATTAGAATAAGCCTAAGGAGACTAAAAATTACCTAAATGTGCAACCAATGACACAAAATCACATATAGGATGCACAAGATTGGTTAAAACCCCTAATTGGTTTAGAATAAGCCTAGGGAGGACGAAAATGACCTAAATGTTCAACCAATGACACAAAATCAGTTATTGAAGGCACAAGATTGGATAAAAACCCTAATTGGATTAGGATAAGCCTAAGGAGGACGAAAATGACCGAAATGTTCAACCAATGACACAAAATCACTTATTGGATGCACAAGATTAGTTTAAAACCCTCATTGGATTAGTATAAGCCGAGAGAGGACGAAAATGACTTAAATGTGCAACAGTTCACAAAATCACATATTGGATGCACAAGATTGGTTAAAAGCCCAATTGGATTAGAATAAGCCTAGAGGGTACGAAAATGACTTAAATGTTCAACCAATGACACAAAATCAGACATTGGATGCATAAGATTGGTTAAAAACCCTAATTGGATTAGAATAAGCCTAGCGATGACGAAAATGACCTAAATGTTCAACCAATGACACAAAATCACTTATTGGATGCACAAAATTGGTTAAAAACCCTAATTGGATTAGAATTAACTTAGCGAGGACACAAATGACCTAAATGTTCAACCAATGACACAAAATGACACAAAATCACATATTGGATGCACAAGATTGGTTAAAAACCCTAATTGGATTAGAATAAGCCTAGGGACGACGAAAATGACTTAAATGTTCAACCAATGACACAAAATCACATATTGGATGCATAAGATTGGTTAAAAACCCTGATTGGATTAGAATAAGCCTAGGGAGGACGAATATGACCAAAATGTTCAACCAATGACACAAAATCACTTATTGGATGCACAAGATTAGTTAAAAACCCTGATTGGATTAGAATAAGCCTAGGGAGGACGAAAATGACTTAAATGTGCAATGGATGACACAAAATCACATATTGGATGCACAAGATTGGTTAAAAACCCTAATTGGATTAGAATAAGCCTAGGGATGACGAAAACGACCTAAATGTGCAACCAATGACACAAAATCACATATTGGATGCACAATATTTGTTAAAAACCCTAATTGGATTAGAATAAGCTTAGCGAGGACAAAAATGACCTAAATGTTCAACCAATGACACAATATGACACAAAAACGCATATTGGATGCACAAGATTGGTTAAAAACCCTAATTGGATTAGAATAAGCCTAGGGACGACGAAAATGACTTAAATGTTCAACCAATGACACAAAATGACACAAAATCACATATTGGATGCATAAGATTGGTTAAAAACCCTAATTGGATTAGAATAAGCCTAGCGAGGACGAAAATGACCTAAATGTTCAACCAATGACACAAAATCACTTATCGGATGCACAAGATTAGTTAAAAACCCTGATTGGATTAGAATAAGCCTAGGGAGGACGAAAATGACTTAAATGTGCAATGGATGACACAAAATCACATATTGGATGCACAAGATTGGTTAAAAACCCTAATTGGATTAGAATAAGCCTAGGGACGACGAAAATGACTTAAATGTTCAACCAATGACACAAAATGACACAAAATCACATATTGGATGCATAAGATTGGTTAAAACCCCTAATTGGATTAAAATAAGCCTAGGGAGGACGAAAATGACCTAAATGTTCAACCTATGACACAAAATCAGTTATTGAAGGCACAAGATTGGATAAAAACCCTAATTGGATTAGAATAAGCCTAGGGAGGACGAAAATGACCGAAATGTTCAACCAATGACCCAAAATCACTTATTGGATGCACAAGATTGGTTAAAAACCCTAATTGGATTAGAATAAGCCTAGGGAGGACGAAAATGACCGAAATGTTCACCCAATGACACAAAATCACATATTGGATGCACAAGATTGGTTAAAAACCCTAATTGGATTAGAATAAGCCTAGAGGGGACGGAAATGATTTAAATGTTCAACCAATGACACAAAATAAGATATTGGATGCATAAGATTGGTTAAAAACCCTAATTGGATTAAAATAAGCCTAGCGATGACGAAAATGACCGAAATGTGCAACCAATGACCCAAAATCACATATATGATGCAGAAGATTGGTTAAAACCCCTAATGGGATTAGAATAAGCCTGGGGAGGAACAAAATGACCTAAATGTTCAACCTATGACACAAAATCAGTTATTATATGCACTAGATTAGTTAAAAACCCTAATTGGATTAGAATAAGCCTAGGGAGGACCAAAATATCCCAAATGTGTAACCAATGACACAAAATCACATGTTGGATGCAAAAGATTCGTTAAAAACCCTAATTGGATTAGAATAAACCTAGCAAACACGAAAATGACATAAATGTTCAACCAATGACACAAAATGACACAAAATCACATATTGGATGCACAAGATTGGTTAAAAACCCTAATTGGATTAGAATAAGCGAAGGGAGGATGAAAATGACCTAAATGTTCAACCAATGACACAAAATCACTTATTGGATGCACAAGATTAGTTAAAAACCCTAATTGGATTAGAATAAGCCGAGGGAGGACGAAAGTGACTTAAATGTGCAACAGATGACACAAAATCACATATCGGATGCACAAGATTGCTTAAAAACCCTAATTGGATTAAAATAAGCCTAGGGAGGACGAAAATGACCTAAATGTTCAACCTATGACACAAAATCAGTTATTGAAGGCATAAGATTGGATAAAAACCCTAATTGGATTAGAATAAGCCTAGGGAGGACGAAAATGACCGAAATGTTCAACCAATGACACAAAATCACTTATTGGATGCACAAGATTAGTTAAAAACCCTAATTGGATTAGAATAAGCCGAGGGAGGACGAAAATGACCGAAATGTTGAACCAATGACTCAAAATCACATATTGGATGCACAAGATTGGTTAAAAACCCTAATTGAATTAGAATAAGCCTAAAGGGGACGAAAATGACTTAAATGTTCAACCAATGACACAAAATCAGATATTGGATGCATAAGATTGGTTAAAAACCCTAATTGGATTAGAATAAGCCTAGCGATGACGAAAATGACCTAAATGTTCAACCAATGACACAAAATCACTTATTGGATGCACAAAATTGGTTAAAAACCCTAATTGGATTAGAATTAACTTAGTGAGGACACAAATGACCTAAATGTTCAACCAATGACACAAAATGACACAAAATCACATATTGGATGCACAAGATTGGTTAAAAACCCTAATTGGATTAGAATAAGCCTAGGGACGACGAAAATGACTTAAATGTTCAACCAATGACACAAAATCACATATTGGATGCATAAGATTGGTTAAAAACCCTAATTGGATTAGAATAAGCCTAGCGAGGACGAAAATGACCTAAATGTTCAACCAATGACACAAAATCACTTATCGGATACACAAGATTGCTTAAAAACCCTAATTCGATTAGAATAAGCCTAAGGAGGACAAAAATGACCTAAATGTGCAACCAATGACACAAAATCACATATAGGATGCACAAGATTGGTTAAAACCCCTAATTGGATTAGAATAAGCCTAGGGAGGACGAAAAATGACCTAAATGTTCAACCTATGACACAAAATCAGTTATTGAAGGCACACGATTGGATAAAAACCCTAATTGGATTAGAATAAGCCTAGGGAGGACGAAAATGACCGAAATGTTCAACCAATGACACAAAATCACTTATTGGATGCACAAGATTAGTTAAAAACCCTAATTGGATTAGAATAAGCTGAGGGAGGACGAAAATGACTTAAATGTGCAACAGATGACACAAAATCACATATTGGATGCACAAGATTGGTTAAAAACCCTAATTGGATTAGAATAAGCCTAGGGAGGACGAAAATGACCGAAATGTTCAACCAATGACACAAAATCACATATTGGATGCACAAGATTGGTTAAAAACCCTAATTGGATTAGAATAAGCCTAGAGGGGACGAAAATGATTTAAATGTTCAACCAATGACACAAAATCAGATATTGGATGCATGAGATTGGTTAAAAACCCTAATTGGATTAAAATAAGCCTAGCGATGACGAAAATGATCGAAATGTTCAACCAATGACACAAAATCACATATATGATGCAGAACATTGGTTAAAACCTCTAATGGGATTAGAATAAGCCTGGGGAGGAAGAAAATGACCTAAATGTTCAACCTATGACACAAAATCAGTTATTATATGCACTAGATTAGTTCAAAACCCTAATTGGATTAGAATAAGCCTAGGGAGGACCAAAATATCCCAAATGTGTAACCAATGACACAAAATCACATGTTGGATGCACAAGATTCGTTAAAAACCCTAATTGGATTAGAATAAACCTAGGAAACACGAAAATGATATAAATGTTCAACCAATGACACAAAATCACACAAAATCACATATTGGATGCACAAGATTGGTTAAAAACCCTAATTGGATTAGAATAAGCGAAGGGAGAACGAAAATGACCTAAATGTTCAACCAATGACACAAAATCACTTATTGAATGCACAAGATTGGATAAAAACCCTAATTGGATTACAATAAGCCTAGGGAGGACGAAAATGACGTAAATGTTCAACCAATGACACAATATCACATATTGAATGCTTAAGATTAGATAAAAACCCTAATTGGATTAGAATAAGCCTAGGGAGGACGAAAATGACCGAAATGTTCAACCAATGACAAAAATCACATATTGGATGCACAAGATTGGTTAAAAACCCTAATTGGATTAGAATAAGCCTAGCGAGGACGAAAATGACCTAAATGTTCAACCAATGACACAAAATCACTTATTGGATGCACAAGATTGGTTAAAAACGCTAATTGGATTAGAATAAGCCACGGGAGAACGAAAATGACCTAAATGTTCAACCAATGACACAAAATCACTTATTATATGCACAAGATTGGATAAAAACCCTAATTGGATTAGAATAATCCTAGGGAAGACGAAAATGACCGAAATGTTCAACCAATGACACAAAATCACTTATTGGATGCACAAGAATAGTTAAAAACCCTAATTGGATTATAATAAGCCGAGGGAATACGAAAATGACTTAAATGTGCAACAGATGACACAAAACCACATATTTGATGCACAAGATTGGTTAAAAACCCTAATTGGATTAGAATAAGCCCAGTGAGGACGAAAATGACCTAAATGTTCAACCAATGACACAAAATCACTTATTGGATGCACAAGATTGGTTAAAAACCCTAATTGGATTAGAATAAGCCTAGGGAGGACGAAAATGACCTAAATGTGCAACCAATGACACAAAATCACATATTGGATGCACAAGTTTGGTTAAAAACCCTAATTGGATTAGAATAAGCTTAGCGAGGATAAAAATGACCTAAATGTTCAACCAATGACACAAAATGACACAAAATCACATATTGGATGCACAAGATTGGTTAAAAACCCTAATTGGATTAGCATAAGCCTAGGGACGACGAAAATGACTTAAATGTTCAACCAATGACACAAAATCATATATTGGATGCATAAGATTGGTTAAAAACCCTAATTGGATTAGAATAAGCCTAGCGAGGACGAAAATGATCTAAATTTTCAACCAATGACGCAAAATCACTTATCGCATGCACAAGATTGGTTAAAAACCCTAATTCGATTAGAATAAGCCTAGGGAGGAAGAAAATGACCTAAATGCTCTACCAATGACACAAAATCACTTATTATATGCACAAGATTGGTTAAAAACCCTAATTTGATTAGAATAAACCTAGGGAGGACCGAAATATCCTAAATGTGTAACCAATGACACAAAATCACATTTTGGATGCATAAGATTCGTTAAAAACCCTAATTGGATTAGAATAAACCTAGGAAACACGAAAATGACATAAATGTTCAACCAATGACACAAAATGACAAGAAATCACATATTGGATGCACAAGATTGGTTAAAAACCCTAATTGGATTAGAATAAGCCTAGCGAGGATTAAAATGACCTAAATGTTCAACCAATGACATAAAATGAAACAAAATCACATAATGGATGCACAAGAATGGTTAAAAACCCTAATTGGATTAGAATAAGCCTAGGGAGGACGAAAATGACCTAAATGTTCAACCAATGACACAAAATAACTTATTGGATGCACAAGATTGGATAAAAACCCTAATTGGATTAGAATAAGCCTAGGGAGGACGAAAATGACCTAAATGTGCAACCAATCATACAAAATCACATATTGGATGCACAAAATTGGTTAAAACCCCTAATTGGATTAGAATAAGCCTGGGGAGGAAGAAAATGACCTAAATGTTCAACCAATGACACAAAATCACTTATTATATGCACAAGATTGGTTAAAAGCTCTAATTGGATTAGAATAAGCCTAAGGGGACCAAAATGACACAAAATCACATATTGGATGCACAAGATTCGTTAAAAACCCTAATTGGATTAGAATAAGCTTAGCGAGGACAAAAATGACCTAAATATTCAACCAATGACACAAAATGACACAAAATCGCATATTGGATGCACAAGATTGGTTAAAAACCCTAATTGGATTAGAATAAGTCTAGGGACGACGAAAATGACTTAAATGTTAAACCAATGACACAAAATCACATATTGGATGCATAAGATTGGTTAAAAACCCTAATTGGATTAGAATAAGCCTAGCGAGGACGAAAATGACCTAAATGTTCAACCAATGACACAAAATCACTTATCGGATGCACCAGATTGGTTAAAAACCCTAATTCGATTAGAATAAGCCTTAGGAGGACAAAAATGACCTAAATGTGCAACCAATGACACAAAATCACATATAGGATGCACAAGATTGGTTAAAACCCCTAATTGGATTAGAACAAGCCTAGGGAGGACGAAAATGACCTAAATGTTCAACCAATGACACAAAATCAGTTATTGAAGGCACAAGATTGGATAAAAACCCTAATTGGATTAGAATAAGCCTAGGGAGGACGAATATGACCAAAATGTTCAACCAATGACACAAAATCACTTATTGGATGCACAAGATTAGTTAAAAACCCTAATTGGATTAGAATAAGCCGAGGGAGGACGAAAATGACTTAAATGTGCAACAGATGACACAAAATCACATATTGGATGCACAAGATTGGTTAAAAACCCTAATTGGATTAGAATTAGCCTAGAGGGGACGAAAATGACTTAAACGTTCAACCAATGACACAAAATCAGATATTGGATGCATAAGATTGGTTAAAAACCCTAATTGGATTAGAATAAGCCTAGCGATGACGAAAACGACCTAAATGTTCAACCAATGACACAAAATCACTTATTTGATGCACAATATTTGTTAAAAACCCTAATTGGATTAGAATAAGCTTAGCGAGGACAAAAATGACCTAAATATTCAACCAATGACACAAAATGACACAAAATCACATATTGGATGCACAAGATTGGTTAAAAACCCTAATTGGATTAGAATAAGCCTAAGGACGACGAAAATGACTTAAATGTTCAAATAATGACACAAAATGACACAAAATCACATATTGGATGCATAAGATTGGTTAAAAACCCTAATTGGATTAGAATAAGCCTAGCAAGGACGAAAATGACCTAAATGTGTAACCAATGACACAAAATCACTTATCGGATGCACAAGATTGGTTAAAAACCCTAATTCGATTAGAATAAGCCTAAGGAGGATAAAAATGACCTAAATGTGCAACCAATGACACAAAATCAAATATAGGATGCACAAGATTGGTTAAAACCCCTAATTGGTTTAGAATAAGCCTAGGGAGGACGAAAATGACCTAAATGTTCATCCAATGGCACAAAATCAGTTATTAAATGCACAAGATTGGATAAAAACCCTAATTGGATTACAATAAGCCTAAGGAGGACGAAAATGACCGAAATGTTCAACCAATGACACAAAATCACTTATTGGATGCACAAGATTAGTTAAAAACCCTAATTGGATTAGAATAAGCCGAGGGAGGACGAAAATGACTTAAATGTGCAACAGATGACACAAAATCACATATTGGATGCACAAGATTGGTTAAAAACCCTAATTGGATTAGAATTAGCCTAGAGGGGACGAAAATGACTTAAATGTTCAACCAATGACACAAAATCAGATATTGGATGCATAAGATTGGTTAAAAACCCTAATTGGATTAGAATAAGCCTAGCGATGACGAAAACGACCTAAATGTTCAACCAATGACACAAAATCACTTATTTGATGCACAATATTTGTTAAAAACCCTAATTGGATTAGAATAAGCTTAGCGAGGACAAAAATGACCTAAATATTCAACCAATGACACAAAATGACACAAAATCACATATTGGATGCACAAGATTGGTTAAAAACCCTAATTGGATTAGAATAAGCCTAGGGACGACGAAAATGACTTAAATGTTCAAATAATGACACAAAATAACACAAAATCACATATTGGATGCATAAGATTGGTTAAAAACCCTAATTGGATTAGAATAAGCCTAGCAAGGACGAAAATGACCTAAATGTGTAACCAATGACACAAAATCACTTATCGGATGCACAAGATTGGTTAAAAACCCTAATTCGATTAGAATAAGCCTAAGGAGACTAAAAATGACCTAAATGTGCAACCAATGACACAAAATCACATATAGGATGCACAAGATTGGTTAAAACCCCTAATTGGTTTAGAATAAGCCTAGCGAGGATGAAAATGACCTAAATGTTCAACCAATGACATAAAATGAAACAAAATCACATAATGGATGCACAAGAATGGTTAAAAACCCTAATTGGATTAGAATAAGCCTAGGGAGGACGAAAATGACACAAAATCACATATAGGATGCACAAGATTGGTTAAAACCCCTAATTGGTTTAGAATAAGCCTAGCGAGGATGAAAATGACCTAAATGTTCAACCAATGACATAAAATGAAACAAAATCACATAATGGATGCACAAGAATGGTTAAAAACCCTAATTGGATTAGAATAAGCCTAGGGAGGACGAAAATGACCTAAATGTTCAACCAATGACACAAAATCACTTATTTGATGCACAATATTTGTTAAAAACCCTAAGTGGATTAGAATAAGCTTAGCGAGGACAAAAATGACCTAAATATTCAACCAATGACACAAAATGACACAAAATCAGATATTGGATGCACAAGATTGGTTAAAAACCCTAATTGGATTAGAATAAGCCTAGGGACGACGAAAATGACTTAAATGTTCAACCAATGACACAAAATGACACAAAATCACATATTGGATGCATAAGATTGGTTAAAAACCCTAATTGGATTAGAATAAGCCTAGCGAGGACGAAAATGACCTAAATGTTCAACCAATGACACAAAATCAGTTATTGAAGGCACAAGATTGGATAAAAACCCTAATTGGATTAGAATAAGCCTAAGGAGGACGAAAATGACCTAAATGTTCAACCAATGACACAAAATCACTTATCGGATGCACAAGATTGGTTAAAAACCCTAATTCGATTAGAATAAGTCTAAGGAGGACAAAAATGACCTAAATGTGCAACCAATGACACAAAATCACATATAGGATGCACAAGATTAGTTAAAACCCCTAATTCGATTAGAATAAGCCTAAGGAGGATAAAAATGACCTAAATGTGCAACCAATGACACAAAATCACATATAGGATGCACAAGATTGGTTAAAACCCCTAATTGGTTTAGAATAAGCCTAGGGAGGACGAAAATGACCTAAATGTTCAACCAATGACACAAAATCAGTTATTAAATGCACAAGATTGGATAAAAACCCTAATTGGATTACAATAAGCCTAAGGAGGACGAAAATGACCGAAATGTTCAACCAATGACACAAAATCACTTATTGGATGCACAAGATTAGTTAAAAACCCTAATTGGATTAGAATAAGCCGAGGGAGGACGAAAATGACTTAAATGTGCAACAGATGACACAAAATCACATATTGGATGCACAAGATTGGTTAAAAACCCTAATTGGATTAGAATAAGCCTAGAGGGGACGAAAATGACTTAAATGTTCAACCAATGAAACAAAATCAGATATTGGATGCACAAGAATGGTTAAAAACCCTAATTGGATTAGAATAAGCCTAGCGATGACGAAAATGACCTAAATGTTCAACCAATGACACAAAATCACTTATTTGATGCACAATATTTGTTAAAAACCCTAAGTGGATTAGAATAAGCTTAGCGAGGACAAAAATGACCTAAATATTCAACCAATGACACAAAATGACACAAAATCAGATATTGGATGCACAAGATTGGTTAAAAACCCTAATTGGATTAGAATAAGCCTAGGGACGACGAAAATGACTTAAATGTTCAACCAATGACACAAAATGACACAAAATCACATATTGGATGCATAAGATTGGTTAAAAACCCTAATTGGATTAGAATAAGCCTAGCGAGGACGAAAATGACCTAAATGTTCAACCAATGACACAAAATCAGTTATTGAAGGCACAAGATTGGATAAAAACCGTAATTGGATTAGAATAAGCCTAGGGAGGACGAAAATGACCTAAATGTTCAACCAATGACACAAAATCACTTATCGGATGCACAAGATTGGTTAATAACCCTAATTCGATTAGAATAAGTCTAAGGAGGACAAAAATGACCTAAATGTGCAACCAATGACACAAAATCACATATAGGATGCACAAGATTAGTTAAAACCCCTAATTGGATTAGAACAAGCCTAGGGAGGACGAAAATGACCTAAGTGTTCAACCAATGACACAAAATCAGTTATTGAAGGCACAAGACTGGATAAAAACCCTAATTGGATTAGAATAAGCCTAGGGAGGACGAATATGACCAAAATGTTCAACCAATGACACAAAATCACTTATTGGATGCACAAGATTAGTTAAAAACCCTAATTGGATTAGAATAAGCCGAGGGAGGACGAAAATGACTTAAATGTGCAACAGATGACACAAAATCACATATTGGATGCACAAGATTGGTTAAAACCCCTAATTGGTTTAGAATAAGCCTAGGGAGGACGAAAATGACCTAAATGTTCAACCAATGACACAAAATCAGTTATTGAAGGCACAAGATTGGATAAAAACCCTAATTGGATTAGGATAAGCCTAAGGAGGACGAAAATGACCGAAATGTTCAACCAATGACACAAAATCACTTATTGGATGCACAAGATTAGTTAAATACCCTCATTGGATTAGTATAAGCCGAGAGAGGACGAAAATGACTTAAATGTGCAACAGATGACACAAAATCACATATTGGATGCACAAGATTGGTTAAAAGCCCTAATTGGATTAGAATAAGCCTAGAGGGTACGAAAATGACTTAAATGTTCAACCAATGACACAAAATCAGACATTGGATGCATAAGATTGGTTAAAAACCCTAATTGGATTAGAATAAGCCTAGCGATGACGAAAATGACCTAAATGTTCAACCAATGACACAAAATCACTTATTGGATGCACAAAATTGGTTAAAAACCCTAATTGGATTAGAATTAACTTAGCGAGGACACAAATGACCTAAATGTTCAACCAATGACACAAAATGACACAAAATCACATATTGGATGCACAAGATTGGTTAAAAACCCTAATTGGATTAGAATAAGCCTAGGGACGACGAAAATGACTTAAATGTTCAACCAATGACACAAAATCACATATTGGATGCATAAGATTGGTTAAAAACCCTAATTGGATTAGAATAAGCCTAGCGAGGACGAAAATGACCTAAATGTTCAACCAATGACACAAAATCACTTATCGGATACACAAGATTGCTTAAAAACCCTAATTCGATTAGAATAAGCCTAAGGAGGACAAAAATGACCTAAATGTGCAACCAATGACACAAAATCACATATAGGATGCACAAGATTGGTTAAAACCCCTAATTGGATTAGAATAAGCCTAGGGAGGACGAAAATGACCTAAATGTTCAACCTATGACACAAAATCAGTTATTGAAGGCATAAGATTGGATAAAAACCCTAATTGGATTAGAATAAGCCTAGGGAGGACGAAAATGGCCGAAATGTTCAACCAATGACACAAAATCACTTATTGGATGCACAAGATTAGTTAAAAACCCTAATTGGATTAGAATAAGCCGAGGGAGGACGAAAATGACTTAAATGTGCAACAGATGACACAAAATCACATATTGGATGCACAAGATTGGTTAAAAACCCTAATTGGATTAGAATAAGCCTAGGGAGGACGAAAATGACCGAAATGTTGAACCAATGACTCAAAATCACATATTTGATGCACAAGATTGGTTAAAAACCCTAATTGGATTAGAATAAGCCTAGAGGGGACGAAAATGACTTAAATGTTCAACCAATGACACAAAATCAGATATTGGATGCATAAGATTGGTTAAAAACCCTAATTGGATTAGAATAAGCCTAGCGATGACGAAAATGACCTAAATGTTCAACCAATGACACAAAATCACTTATTGGATGCACAAAATTGGTTAAAAACCCTAATTGGATTAGAATTAACTTAGCGAGGACACAAATGACCTAAATGTTCAACCAATGACACAAAATGACACAAAATCACATATTGGATGCACAAGATTGGTTAAAAATCCTAATTGGATTAGAATTAGCCTAGGGACGACGAAAATGACTTAAATGTTCAACCAATGACACAAAATCACATATTGGATGCATAAGATTGGTTAAAAACCCTAATTGGATTAGAATAAGCCTAGCGAGGACGAAAATGACCTAAATGTTCAACCAATGACACAAAATGAAACAAAATCACATAATGGATGCACAAGAATGGTTAAAAACCCTAATTGGATTAGAATAAGCCTAGGGACGACAAAAATGACTTAAATGTTAAACCAATGACACAAAATGACACAAAATCACATATTGGATGCATAAGATTGGTTAAAAACCCTAATTGGATTAGAATAAGCCTAGCGAGGACGAAAATGACCTAAATGTTCAACAAATGACACAAAATCACTTATCGGATGCACAAGATTGGTTAAAAACCCTAATTCGATTAGAATAAGCCTAAGGAGGACAAAAATGACCTAAATGTGCAACCAATGACACAAAATCACATATAGGATGCACAAGATTGGTTAAAACCCCTAATTGGATTAGAACAAGCCTAGGGAGGACGAAAATGACCTAAATGTTCAACCAATGACACAAAATCAGTTATTGAAGGCACAAGATTGGATAAAAACCCTAATTGGATTAGAATAAGCCTAGGGAGGACGAATATGACCAAAATGTTCAACCAATGACACAAAATCACTTATTGGATGCACAGGATTAGTTAAAAACCCCAATTGGATTAGAATAAACCGAGGGAGGACGAAAATGACTTAAATGTGCAACAGATGACACAAAATCACATATTGGATGCACAAGATTGGTTAAAAACCCTAATTGGATTAGAATAAGCCTAGAGGGGACGAAAATGACTTAAATGTTCAACCAATGACACAAAATCAGATATTGGATGCATAAGATTGGTTAAAAACCCTAATTGGATTAGAATAAGCCTAGCGATGACGAAAATGACCTAAATGTTCAACCAATGACACAAAATCAGTTATTGAAGGCACAAGATTGGATAAAAACCCTAATTGGATTAGAATAAGCCTAGGGAGGACGAATATGACCAAAATGTTCAACCAATGACACAAAATCACTTATTGGATGCACAAGATTAGTTAAAAACCCTAATTGGATTAGAATAAGCCGAGGGAGGACGAAAATGACTTAAATGTGCAACAGATGACACAAAATCACATATTGGATGCACAAGATTGGTTAAAAACCCTAATTGGATTAGAATAAGCCTAGAGGGGACGAAAATGACTTAAATGTTCAACCAATGACACAAAATCAGATATTGGATGCATAAGATTGGTTAAAAACCCTAATTGGATTAGAATATGCCTAGCGATGACGAAAATGACCTAAATGTTCAACCAATGACACAAAATCAGTTATTGAAGGCACATGATTGGATAAAAACCCTAATTGGATTAGAATAAGCCTAGGGAGGACGAATATGACCAAAATGTTCAACCAATGACACAAAATCGCTTATTGGATGCACAAGATTAGTTAAAAACCCTAATTGGATTAGAATAAGCCGAGGGAGGACGAAAATGACTTAAATGTGCAACAGATGACACAAAATCACATATTGGATGCACAAGATTGGTTAAAAACCCTAATTGGATTAGAATTAGCCTAGAGGGGACGAAAATGACTTAAATGTTCAACCAATGACACAAAATCAGATATTGGATGCATAAGATTGGTTAAAAACCCTAATTGGATTAGAATAAGCCTAGCGATGACGAAAACGACCTAAATGTTCAACCAATGACACAAAATCACTTATTTGATGCACAATATTTGTTAAAAACCCTAATTGGATTAGAATAAGCTTAGCGAGGACAAAAATGACCTAAATATTCAACCAATGACACAAAATGACACAAAATCACATATTGGATGCACAAGATTGGTTAAAAACCCTAATTGGATTAGAATAAGCCTAGGGACGACGAAAATTACTTAAATGTTCAAATAATGACACAAAATGACACAAAATCACATATTGGATGCATAAGATTGGTTAAAAACCCTAATTGGATTAGAATAAGCCTAGCAAGGACGAAAATGACCTAAATGTGTAACCAATGACACAAAATCACTTATCGGATGCACAAGATTGGTTAAAAACCCTAATTCGATTAGAATAAGCCTAAGGAGACTAAAAATGACCTAAATGTGCAACCAATGACACAAAATCACATATAGGATGCACAAGATTGGTTAAAACCCCTAATTGGTTTAGAATAAGCCTAGCGAGGATGAAAATGACCTAAATGTTCAACCAATGACATAAAATGAAACAAAATCACATAATGGATTCACAAGAATGGTTAAAAACCCTAATTGGATTAGAATAAGCCTAGGGAGGACGAAAATGACCTAAATGTTCAACCAATGACACAAAATAACTTATTGGATGCACAAGATTGGATAAAAACCCTAATTGGATTAGAATAAGCCTAGGGAGGACGAAAATGACCTAAATGTGCAACCAATCATACAAAATCACATATTGGATGCACAAAATTGGTTAAAACCCCTAATTGGATTAGAATAAGCCTGGGGAGGAAGAAAATGACCTAAATGTTCAACCAATGACACAAAATCACTTATTATATGCACAAGATTGGTTAAAAGCTCTAATTGGATTAGAATAAGCCTAAGGGGACCAAAATGACACAAAATCACATATTGGATGCACAAGATTCGTTAAAAACCCTAATTGGATTAGAAAAAACCTTAGCGAGGACAAAAATGACCTAAATGTTCAACCAATGACACAAAATCACTTATCGGATGCACAAGATTGGTTAAAAACCCTAATTGGATTAGAATAAGTCTAGGGACGACGAAAATGACTTAAATGTTAAACCAATGACACAAAATCACATATTGGATGCATAAGATTGGTTAAAAACCCTAATTGGATTAGAATAAGCCTAGCGAGGACGAAAATGACCTAAATGTTCAACCAATGACACAAAATCACTTATCGGATGCACAAGATTGGTTAAAAACCCTAATTCGATTAGAATAAGCCTTAGGAGGACAAAAATGACCTAAATGTGCAACCAATGACACAAAATCACATATAGGATGCACAAGATTGGTTAAAACCCCTAATTGGATTAGAACAAGCCTAGGGAGGACGAAAATGACCTAAATGTTCAACCAATGACACAAAATCAGTTATTGAAGGCACAAGATTGGATAAAAACCCTAATTGGATTAGAATAAGCCTAGGGAGGACGAATATGACCAAAATGTTCAACCAATGACACAAAATCACTTATTGGATGCACAAGATTAGTTAAAAACCCTAATTGGATTAGAATAAGCCGAGGGAGGACGAAAATGACTTAAATGTGCAACAGATGACACAAAATCACATATTGGATGCACAAGATTGGTTAAAAACCCTAATTGGATTAGAATTAGCCTAGAGGGGACGAAAATGACTTAAATGTTCAACCAATGACACAAAATCAGATATTGGATGCATAAGATTGGTTAAAAACCCTAATTGGATTAGAATAAGCCTAGCGATGACGAAAACGACCTAAATGTTCAACCAATGACACAAAATCAATTATTTGATGCACAATATTTGTTAAAAACCCTAATTGGATTAGAATAAGCTTAGCGAGGACAAAAATGACCTAAATATTCAACCAATGACACAAAATGACACAAAATCACATATTGGATGCACAAGATTGGTTAAAAACCCTAATTGGATTAGAATAAGCCTAGGGACGACGAAAATGACTTAAATGTTCAAATAATGACACAAAATGACACAAAATCACATATTGGATGCATAAGATTGGTTAAAAACCCTAATTGGATTAGAATAAGCCTAGCAAGGACGAAAATGACCTAAATGTGTAACCAATGACACAAAATCACTTATCGGATGCACAAGATTGGTTAAAAATTCTAATTCGATTAGAATAAGCCTAAGGAGACTAAAAATGACCTAAATGTGCAACCAATGACACAAAATCACATATAGGATGCACAAGATTGGTTAAAACCCCTAATTGGTTTAGAATAAGCCTAGGGAGGACGAAAATGACCTAAATGTTCAACCAATGACACAAAATCAGTTATTGAAGGCACAAGATTGGATAAAAACCCTAATTGGATTAGGATAAGCCTAAGGAGGACGAAAATGACCGAAATGTTCAACCAATGACACAAAATCACTTATTGGATGCACAAGATTAGTTAAAAACCCTAATTGGATTAGTATAAGCCGAGAGAGGACGAAAATGACTTAAATGTGCAACAGATGACACAAAATCACATATTGGATGCACAAGATTGGTTAAAAGCCCTAATTGGATTAGAATAAGCCTAGAGGGTACGAAAATGACTTAAATGTTCAACCAATGACACAAAATCAGACATTGGATGCATAAGATTGGTTAAAAACCCTAATTGGATTAGAATAAGCCTAGCGATGACGAAAATGACCTAAATGTTCAACCAATGACACAAAATCACTTATTGGATGCACAAAATTGGTTAAAAACCCTAATTGGATTAGAATTAACTTAGCGAGGACACAAATGACCTAAATGTTCAACCAATGACACAAAATGACACAAAATCACATATTGGATGCACAAGATTGGTTAAAAACCCTAATTGGATTAGAATAAGCCTAGGGACGACGAAAATGACTTAAATGTTCAACCAATGACACAAAATCACATATTGGATGCATAAGATTGGTTAAAAACCCTGATTGGATTAGAATAAGCCTAGGGAGGACGAATATGACCAAAATGTTCAACCAATGACACAAAATCACTTATTGGATGCACAAGATTAGTTAAAAACCCTGATTGGATTAGAATAAGCCTAGGGAGGACGAAAATGACTTAAATGTGCAATGGATGACACAAAATCACATATTGGATGCACAAGATTGGTTAAAAACCCTAATTGGATTAGAATAAGCCTAGGGATGACGAAAACGACCTAAATGTGCAACCAATGACACAAAATCACATATTGGATGCACAATATTTGTTAAAAACCCTAATTGGATTAGAATAAGCTTAGCGAGGACAAAAATGACCTAAATGTTCAACCAATGACACAATATGACACAAAAACGCATATTGGATGCACAAGATTGGTTAAAAACCCTAATTGGATTAGAATAAGCCTAGGGACGACGAAAATGACTTAAATGTTCAACCAATGACACAAAATGACACAAAATCACATATTGGATGCATAAGATTGGTTAAAAACCCTAATTGGATTAGAATAAGCCTAGCGAGGACGAAAATGACCTAAATGTTCAACCAATGACACAAAATCACTTATCGGATGCACAAGATTAGTTAAAAACCCTGATTGGATTAGAATAAGCCTAGGGAGGACGAAAATGACTTAAATGTGCAATGGATGACACAAAATCACATATTGGATGCACAAGATTGGTTAAAAACCCTAATTGGATTAGAATAAGCCTAGGGACGACGAAAATGACTTAAATGTTCAACCAATGACACAAAATGACACAAAATCACATATTGGATGCATAAGATTGGTTAAAAACCCTAATTGGATTAGAATAAGCCTAGCAAGGACGAAAATGACCTAAATGTGTAACCAATGACACAAAATCACTTATCGGATGCACAAGATTGGTTAAAAACCCTAATTCGATTAGAATAAGCCTAAGGAGGATAAAAATGACCTAAATGTGCAACCAATGACACAAAATCACATATAGGATGCACAAGATTGGTTAAAACCCCTAATTGGTTTAGAATAAGCCTAGGGAGGACGAAAATGACCTAAATGTTCAACCAATGACACAAAATCAGTTATTAAATGCACAAGATTGGATAAAAACCCTAATTGGATTACAATAAGCCTAAGGAGGACGAAAATGACCGAAATGTTCAACCAATGACACAAAATCACTTATTGGATGCACAAGATTAGTTAAAAACCCTAATTGGATTAGAATAAGCCGAGGGAGGACGAAAATGACTTAAATGTGCAACAGATGACACAAAATCACATATTGGATGCACAAGATTGGTTAAAAACCCTAATTGGATTAGAATAAGCCTAGAGGGGACGAAAATGACTTAAATGTTCAACCAATGACACAAAATCAGATATTGGATGCATAAGATTGGTTAAAAACCCTAATTGGATTAGAATTAACTTAGCGAGGACACAAATGACCTAAATGTTCAACCAATGACACAAAATGACACAAAATCACATATTGGATGCACAAGATTGGTTAAAAACCCTAATTGGATTAGAATAAGCCTAGGGACGACGAAAATGACTTAAATGTTCAACCAATGACACAAAATCACATATTGGATGCATAAGATTGGTTAAAAACCCTAATTGGATTAGAATAAGCCTAGCGAGGACAAAAATGACCTAAATGTTCAACCAATGACATAAAATCACTTATCGGATACACAAGATTGCTTAAAAACCCTAATTCGATTAGAATAAGCCTAAGGAGGACAAAAATGACCTAAATGTGCAACCAATGACACAAAATCACATATAGGATGCACAAGATTGGTTAAAACCCCTAATTGGATTAGAATAAGCCTAGGGAGGACGAAAATGACCTAAATGTTCAACCTATGACACAAAATCAGTTATTGAAGGCATAAGATTGGATAAAAACCCTAATTGGATTAGAATAAGCCTAGGGAGGACGAAAATGGCCGAAATGTTCAACCAATGACACAAAATCACTTATTGGATGCACAAGATTAGTTAAAAACCCTAATTGGATTAGAATAAGCCGAGGGAGGACGAAAATGACTTAAATGTGCAACAGATGACACAAAATCACATATTGGATGCACAAGATTGGTTAAAAACCCTAATTGGATTAGAATAAGCCTAGGGAGGACGAAAATGACCGAAATGTTGAACCAATGACTCAAAATCACATATTTGATGCACAAGATTGGTTAAAAACCCTAATTGGATTAGAATAAGCCTAGAGGGGACGAAAATGACTTAAATGTTCAACCAATGACACAAAATCAGATATTGGATGCATAAGATTGGTTAAAAACCCTAATTGGATTAGAATAAGCCTAGCGATGACGAAAATGACCTAAATGTTCAACCAATGACACAAAATCACTTATTGGATGCACAAAATTGGTTAAAAACCCTAATTGGATTAGAATTAACTTAGCGAGGACACAAATGACCTAAATGTTCAACCAATGACACAAAATGACACAAAATCACATATTGGATGCACAAGATTGGTTAAAAATCCTAATTGGATTAGAATTAGCCTAGGGACGACGAAAATGACTTAAATGTTCAACCAATGACACAAAATCACATATTGGATGCATAAGATTGGTTAAAAACCCTAATTGGATTAGAATAAGCCTAGCGAGGACGAAAATGACCTAAATGTTCAACCAATGACACAAAATGAAACAAAATCACATAATGGATGCACAAGAATGGTTAAAAACCCTAATTGGATTAGAATAAGCCTAGGGACGACAAAAATGACTTAAATGTTAAACCAATGACACAAAATGACACAAAATCACATATTGGATGCATAAGATTGGTTAAAAACCCTAATTGGATTAGAATAAGCCTAGCGAGGACGAAAATGACCTAAATGTTCAACAAATGACACAAAATCACTTATCGGATGCACAAGATTGGTTAAAAACCCTAATTCGATTAGAATAAGCCTAAGGAGGACAAAAATGACCTAAATGTGCAACCAATGACACAAAATCACATATAGGATGCACAAGATTGGTTAAAACCCCTAATTGGATTAGAACAAGCCTAGGGAGGACGAAAATGACCTAAATGTTCAACCAATGACACAAAATCAGTTATTGAAGGCACAAGATTGGATAAAAACCCTAATTGGATTAGAATAAGCCTAGGGAGGACGAATATGACCAAAATGTTCAACCAATGACACAAAATCACTTATTGGATGCACAGGATTAGTTAAAAACCCCAATTGGATTAGAATAAACCGAGGGAGGACGAAAATGACTTAAATGTGCAACAGATGACACAAAATCACATATTGGATGCACAAGATTGGTTAAAAACCCTAATTGGATTAGAATAAGCCTAGAGGGGACGAAAATGACTTAAATGTTCAACCAATGACACAAAATCAGATATTGGATGCATAAGATTGGTTAAAAACCCTAATTGGATTAGAATAAGCCTAGCGATGACGAAAATGACCTAAATGTTCAACCAATGACACAAAATCAGTTATTGAAGGCACAAGATTGGATAAAAACCCTAATTGGATTAGAATAAGCCTAGGGAGGACGAATATGACCAAAATGTTCAACCAATGACACAAAATCACTTATTGGATGCACAAGATTAGTTAAAAACCCTAATTGGATTAGAATAAGCCGAGGGAGGACGAAAATGACTTAAATGTGCAACAGATGACACAAAATCACATATTGGATGCACAAGATTGGTTAAAAACCCTAATTGGATTAGAATAAGCCTAGAGGGGACGAAAATGACTTAAATGTTCAACCAATGACACAAAATCAGATATTGGATGCATAAGATTGGTTAAAAACCCTAATTGGATTAGAATATGCCTAGCGATGACGAAAATGACCTAAATGTTCAACCAATGACACAAAATCAGTTATTGAAGGCACATGATTGGATAAAAACCCTAATTGGATTAGAATAAGCCTAGGGAGGACGAATATGACCAAAATGTTCAACCAATGACACAAAATCGCTTATTGGATGCACAAGATTAGTTAAAAACCCTAATTGGATTAGAATAAGCCGAGGGAGGACGAAAATGACTTAAATGTGCAACAGATGACACAAAATCACATATTGGATGCACAAGATTGGTTAAAAACCCTAATTGGATTAGAATTAGCCTAGAGGGGACGAAAATGACTTAAATGTTCAACCAATGACACAAAATCAGATATTGGATGCATAAGATTGGTTAAAAACCCTAATTGGATTAGAATAAGCCTAGCGATGACGAAAACGACCTAAATGTTCAACCAATGACACAAAATCACTTATTTGATGCACAATATTTGTTAAAAACCCTAATTGGATTAGAATAAGCTTAGCGAGGACAAAAATGACCTAAATATTCAACCAATGACACAAAATGACACAAAATCACATATTGGATGCACAAGATTGGTTAAAAACCCTAATTGGATTAGAATAAGCCTAGGGACGACGAAAATGACTTAAATGTTCAAATAATGACACAAAATGACACAAAATCACATATTGGATGCATAAGATTGGTTAAAAACCCTAATTGGATTAGAATAAGCCTAGCAAGGACGAAAATGACCTAAATGTGTAACCAATGACACAAAATCACTTATCGGATGCACAAGATTGGTTAAAAATTCTAATTCGATTAGAATAAGCCTAAGGAGACTAAAAATGACCTAAATGTGCAACCAATGACACAAAATCACATATAGGATGCACAAGATTGGTTAAAACCCTTAATTGGTTTAGAATAAGCCTAGGGAGGACGAAAATGACCTAAATGTTCAACCAATGACACAAAATCAGTTATTGAAGGCACAAGATTGGATAAAAACCCTAATTGGATTAGGATAAGCCTAAGGAGGACGAAAATGACCGAAATGTTCAACCAATGACACAAAATCACTTATTGGATGCACAAGATTAGTTAAAAACCCTAATTGGATTAGTATAAGCCGAGAGAGGACGAAAATGACTTAAATGTGCAACAGATGACACAAAATCACATATTGGATGCACAAGATTGGTTAAAAGCCCTAATTGGATTAGAATAAGCCTAGAGGGTACGAAAATGACTTAAATGTTCAACCAATGACACAAAATCAGACATTGGATGCATAAGATTGGTTAAAAACCCTAATTGGATTAGAATAAGCCTAGCGATGACGAAAATGACCTAAATGTTCAACCAATGACACAAAATCACTTATTGGATGCACAAAATTGGTTAAAAACCCTAATTGGATTAGAATTAACTTAGCGAGGACACAAATGACCTAAATGTTCAACCAATGACACAAAATGACACAAAATCACATATTGGATGCACAAGATTGGTTAAAAACCCTAATTGGATTAGAATAAGCCTAGGGACGACGAAAATGACTTAAATGTTCAACCAATGACACAAAATCACATATTGGATGCATAAGATTGGTTAAAAACCCTGATTGGATTAGAATAAGCCTAGGGAGGACGAATATGACCAAAATGTTCAACCAATGACACAAAATCACTTATTGGATGCACAAGATTAGTTAAAAACCCTGATTGGATTAGAATAAGCCTAGGGAGGACGAAAATGACTTAAATGTGCAATGGATGACACAAAATCACATATTGGATGCACAAGATTGGTTAAAAACCCTAATTGGATTAGAATAAGCCTAGGGATGACGAAAACGACCTAAATGTGCAACCAATGACACAAAATCACATATTGGATGCACAATATTTGTTAAAAACCCTAATTGGATTAGAATAAGCTTAGCGAGGACAAAAATGACCTAAATGTTCAACCAATGACACAATATGACACAAAAACGCATATTGGATGCACAAGATTGGTTAAAAACCCTAATTGGATTAGAATAAGCCTAGGGACGACGAAAATGACTTAAATGTTCAACCAATGACACAAAATGACACAAAATCACATATTGGATGCATAAGATTGGTTAAAAACCCTAATTGGATTAGAATAAGCCTAGCGAGGACGAAAATGACCTAAATGTTCAACCAATGACACAAAATCACTTATCGGATGCACAAGATTAGTTAAAAACCCTGATTGGATTAGAATAAGCCTAGGGAGGACGAAAATGACTTAAATGTGCAATGGATGACACAAAATCACATATTGGATGCACAAGATTGGTTAAAAACCCTAATTGGATTAGAATAAGCCTAGGGACGACGAAAATGACTTAAATGTTCAACCAATGACACAAAATGACACAAAATCACATATTGGATGCATAAGATTGGTTAAAAACCCTAATTGGATTAGAATAAGCCTAGCAAGGACGAAAATGACCTAAATGTGTAACCAATGACACAAAATCACTTATCGGATGCACAAGATTGGTTAAAAACCCTAATTCGATTAGAATAAGCCTAAGGAGGATAAAAATGACCTAAATGTGCAACCAATGACACAAAATCACATATAGGATGCACAAGATTGGTTAAAACCCCTAATTGGTTTAGAATAAGCCTAGGGAGGACGAAAATGACCTAAATGTTCAACCAATGACACAAAATCAGTTATTAAATGCACAAGATTGGATAAAAACCCTAATTGGATTACAATAAGCCTAAGGAGGACGAAAATGACCGAAATGTTCAACCAATGACACAAAATCACTTATTGGATGCACAAGATTAGTTAAAAACCCTAATTGGATTAGAATAAGCCGAGGGAGGACGAAAATGACTTAAATGTGCAACAGATGACACAAAATCACATATTGGATGCACAAGATTGGTTAAAAACCCTAATTGGATTAGAATAAGCCTAGAGGGGACGAAAATGACTTAAATGTTCAACCAATGACACAAAATCAGATATTGGATGCATAAGATTGGTTAAAAACCCTAATTGGATTAGAATATGCCTAGCGATGACGAAAATGACCTAAATGTTCAACCAATGACACAAAATCAGTTATTGAAGGCACATGATTGGATAAAAACCCTAATTGGATTAGAATAAGCCTAGGGAGGACGAATATGACCAAAATGTTCAACCAATGACACAAAATCACTTATTGGATGCACAAGATTATTTAAAAACCCTAATTGGATTAGAATAAGCCGAGGGAGGACGAAAATGACTTAAATGTGCAACAGATGACACAAAATCACATATTGGATGCACAAGATTGGTTAAAAACCCTAATTGGATTAGAATAAGCCTAGAGGGGACGAAAATGACTTAAATGTTCAACCAATGACACAAAATCAGATATTGGATGCATAAGATTGGTTAAAAACCCTAATTGGATTAGAATAAGCCTAGCGATGACGAAAATGACCTAAATGTTCAACCAATGACACAAAATCACTTATTTGAAGCACAATATTTGTTAAAAACCCTAAGTGGATTAGAATAAGCTTAGCGAGGACAAAAATGACCTAAATATTCAACCAATGACACAAAATGACACAAAATCAGATATTGGATGCACAAGATTGGTTAAAAACCCTAATTGGATTAGAATAAGCCTAGGGACGACGAAAATGACTTAAATGTTCAACCAATGACACAAAATGACACAAAATCACATATTGGATGCATAAGATTGGTTAAAAACCCTAATTGGATTAGAATAAGCCTAGCGAGGACGAAAATGACCTAAATGTTCAACCAATGACACAAAATCAGTTATTGAAGGCACAAGATTGGATAAAAACCGTAATTGGATTAGAATAAGCCTAGGGAGGACGAAAATGACCTAAATGTTCAACCAATGACACAAAATCACTTATCGGATGCACAAGATTGGTTAATAACCCTAATTCGATTAGAATAAGTCTAAGGAGGACAAAAATGACCTAAATGTGCAACCAATGACACAAAATCACATATAGGATGCACAAGATTAGTTAAAACCCCTAATTGGATTAGAACAAGCCTAGGGAGGACGAAAATGACCTAAGTGTTCAACCAATGACACAAAATCAGTTATTGAAGGCACAAGACTGGATAAAAACCCTAATTGGATTAGAATAAGCCTAGGGAGGACGAATATGACCAAAATGTTCAACCAATGACACAAAATCACTTATTGGATGCACAAGATTAGTTAAAAACCCTAATTGGATTAGAATAAGCCGAGGGAGGACGAAAATGACTTAAATGTGCAACAGATGACACAAAATCACATATTGGATGCACAAGATTGGTTAAAACCCCTAATTGGTTTAGAATAAGCCTAGGGAGGACGAAAATGACCTAAATGTTCAACCAATGACACAAAATCAGTTATTGAAGGCACAAGATTGGATAAAAACCCTAATTGGATTAGGATAAGCCTAAGGAGGACGAAAATGACCGAAATGTTCAACCAATGACACAAAATCACTTATTGGATGCACAAGATTAGTTAAATACCCTCATTGGATTAGTATAAGCCGAGAGAGGACGAAAATGACTTAAATGTGCAACAGATGACACAAAATCACATATTGGATGCACAAGATTGGTTAAAAGCCCTAATTGGATTAGAATAAGCCTAGAGGGTACGAAAATGACTTAAATGTTCAACCAATGACACAAAATCAGACATTGGATGCATAAGATTGGTTAAAAACCCTAATTGGATTAGAATAAGCCTAGCGATGACGAAAATGACCTAAATGTTCAACCAATGACACAAAATCACTTATTGGATGCACAAAATTGGTTAAAAACCCTAATTGGATTAGAATTAACTTAGCGAGGACACAAATGACCTAAATGTTCAACCAATGACACAAAATGACACAAAATCACATATTGGATGCACAAGATTGGTTAAAAACCCTAATTGGATTAGAATAAGCCTAGGGACGACGAAAATGACTTAAATGTTCAACCAATGACACAAAATCACATATTGGATGCATAAGATTGGTTAAAAACCCTGATTGGATTAGAATAAGCCTAGGGAGGACGAATATGACCAAAATGTTCAACCAATGACACAAAATCACTTATTGGATGCACAAGATTAGTTAAAAACCCTGATTGGATTAGAATAAGCCTAGGGAGGACGAAAATGACTTAAATGTGCAATGGATGACACAAAATCACATATTGGATGCACAAGATTGGTTAAAAACCCTAATTGGATTAGAATAAGCCTAGGGATGACGAAAACGACCTAAATGTGCAACCAATGACACAAAATCACATATTGGATGCACAATATTTGTTAAAAACCCTAATTGGATTAGAATAAGCTTAGCGAGGACAAAAATGACCTAAATGTTCAACCAATGACACAATATGACACAAAAACGCATATTGGATGCACAAGATTGGTTAAAAACCCTAATTGGATTAGAATAAGCCTAGGGACGACGAAAATGACTTAAATGTTCAACCAATGACACAAAATGACACAAAATCACATATTGGATGCATAAGATTGGTTAAAAACCCTAATTGGATTAGAATAAGCCTAGCGAGGACGAAAATGACCTAAATGTTCAACCAATGACACAAAATCACTTATCGGATGCACAAGATTGGTTAAAAACCCTAATTCGATTAGAATAAGCCTTAGGAGGACAAAAATGACCTAAATGTGCAACCAATGACACAAAATCACATATAGGATGCACAAGATTGGTTAAAACCCCTAATTGGATTAGAACAAGCCTAGGGAGGACGAAAATGACCTAAATGTTCAACCAATGACACAAAATCAGTTATTGAAGGCACAAGATTGGATAAAAACCCTAATTGGATTAGAATAAGCCTAGGGAGGACGAATATGACCAAAATGTTCAACCAATGACACAAAATCACTTATTGGATGCACAAGATTAGTTAAAAACCCTAATTGGATTAGAATAAGCCGAGGGAGGACGAAAATGACTTAAATGTGCAACAGATGACACAAAATCACATATTGGATGCACAAGATTGGTTAAAAACCCTAATTGGATTAGAATAAGCCTAGAGGGGACGAAAATGACTTAAATGTTCAACCAATGACACAAAATCAGATATTGGATGCATAAGATTGGTTAAAAACCCTAATTGGATTAGAATAAGCCTAGCGATGACGAAAATGACCTAAATGTTCAACCAATGACACAAAATCACTTATTTGAAGCACAATATTTGTTAAAAACCCTAAGTGGATTAGAATAAGCTTAGCGAGGACAAAAATGACCTAAATATTCAACCAATGACACAAAATGACACAAAATCAGATATTGGATGCACAAGATTGGTTAAAAACCCTAATTGGATTAGAATAAGCCTAGGGACGACGAAAATGACTTAAATGTTCAACCAATGACACAAAATGACACAAAATCACATATTGGATGCATAAGATTGGTTAAAAACCCTAATTGGATTAGAATAAGACTAGCGAGGACGAAAATGACCTAAATGTTCAACCAATGACACAAAATCAGTTATTGAAGGCACAAGATTGGATAAAAACCCTAATTGGATTAGAATAAGCCTAGGGAGGACGAAAATGACCTAAATGTTCAACCAATGACACAAAATCACTTATCGGATGCACAAGATTGGTTAAAAACCCTAATTCGATTAGAATAAGTCTAAGGAGGACAAAAATGACCTAAATGTGCAACCAATGACACAAAATCACATATAGGATGCACAAGATTAGTTAAAACCCCTAATTGGATTAGAACAAGCCTAGGGAGGACGAAAATGACCTAAGTGTTCAACCAATGACACAAAATCACTTATTTGATGCACAATATTTGTTAAAAACCCTAATTGGATTAGAATAAGCTTAGCGAGGACAAAAATGACCTAAATATTCAACCAATGACACAAAATGACACAAAATCACATATTGGATGCACAAGATTGGTTAAAAACTCTAATTGGATTAGAATAAGCCTAAGGACGACGAAAATGACTTAAATGTTCAAATAATGACAAAAAATGACACAAAATCACATATTGGATGCATAAGATTGGTTAAAAACCCTAATTGGATTAGAATAAGCCTAGCAAGGACGAAAATGACCTAAATGTGTAACCAATGACAAAATCACTTATCGGATGCACAAGATTGGTTAAAAACCCTAATTCGATTAGAATAAGCCTAAGGAGGATAAAAATGACCTAAATGTGCAACCAATGACACAAAATCACATATAGGATGCACAAGATTGGTTAAAACCCCTAATTGGTTTAGAATAAGCCTAGGGAGGACGAAAATGACCTAAATGTTCAACCAATGACACAAAATCAGTTATTAAATGCACAAGATTGGATAAAAACCCTAATTGGATTACAATAAGCCTAAGGAGGACGAAAATGACCGAAATGTTCAACCAATGACACAAAATCACTTATTGGATGCACAAGATTAGTTAAAAACCCTAATTGGATTAGAATAAGCCGAGGGAGGACGAAAATGACTTAAATGTGCAACAGATGACACAAAATCACATATTGGATGCACAAGATTGGTTAAAAACCCTAATTGGATTAGAATAAGCCTAGAGGGGACGAAAATGACTTAAATGTTCAACCAATGACACAAAATCAGATATTGGATGCATAAGATTGGTTAAAAACCCTAATTGGATTAGAATAAGCCTAGCGATGACGAAAATGACCTAAATGTTCAACCAATGACACAAAATCAGTTATTGAAGGCACAAGATTGGATAAAAACCCTAATTGGATTAGAATAAGCCTAGGGAGGACGAATATGACCAAAATGTTCAACCAATGACACAAAATCACTTATTGGATGCACAAGATTAGTTAAAAACCCTAATTGGATTAGAATAAGCCGAGGGAGGACGAAAATGACTTAAATGTGCAACAGATGACACAAAATCACATATTGGATGCACAAGATTGGTTAAAAACCCTAATTGGATTAGAATAAGCCTAGAGGGGACGAAAATGACTTAAATGTTCAACCAATGACACAAAATCAGATATTGGATGCATAAGATTGGTTAAAAACCCTAATTGGATTAGAATAAGCCTAGCGATGACGAAAATGACTTAATGTTCAACCAATGACACAAAATCAGTTATTGAAGGCACAAGATTGGATAAAAACCCTAATTGGATTAGAATAAGCCTAGGGAGGACGAATATGACCAAAATGTTCAACCAATGACACAAAATCACTTATTGGATGCACAAGATTATTTAAAAACCCTAATTGGATTAGAATAAGCCGAGGGAGGACGAAAATGACTTAAATGTGCAACAGATGACACAAAATCACATATTGGATGCACAAGATTGGTTAAAAACCCTAATTGGATTAGAATAAGCCTAGAGGGGACGAAAATGACTTAAATGTTCAACCAATGACACAAAATCAGATATTGGATGCATAAGATTGGTTAAAAACCCTAATTGGATTAGAATAAGCCTAGCGATGACGAAAATGACCTAAATGTTCAACCAATGACACAAAATCACTTATTTGAAGCACAATATTTGTTAAAAACCCTAAGTGGATTAGAATAAGCTTAG
The DNA here is from genome assembly GCA_037974735.1 of Cicer chorassanicum. Taxonomy (NCBI): domain Eukaryota; kingdom Viridiplantae; phylum Streptophyta; class Magnoliopsida; order Fabales; family Fabaceae; genus Cicer; species Cicer chorassanicum. Next base: position 22,948,918 of record JBBPBP010000002.1, read on the forward strand.
CGAGGACAAAAATGACCTAAATATTCAACCAATGACACAAAATGACACAAAATCAGATATTGGATGCACAAGATTGGTTAAAAACCCTAATTGGATTAGAATAAGCCTAGGGACGACGAAAATGACTTAAATGTTCAACCAATGACACAAAATGACACAAAATCACATATTGGATGCATAAGATTGGTTAAAAACCCTAATTGGATTAGAATAAGACTAGCGAGGACGAAAATGACCTAAATGTTCAACCAATGACACAAAATCAGTTATTGAAGGCACAAGATTGGATAAAAACCCTAATTGGATTAGAATAAGCCTAGGGAGGACGAAAATGACCTAAATGTTCAACCAATGACACAAAATCACTTATCGGATGCACAAGATTGGTTAAAAACCCTAATTCGATTAGAATAAGTCTAAGGAGGACAAAAATGACCTAAATGTGCAACCAATGACACAAAATCACATATAGGATGCACAAGATTAGTTAAAACCCCTAATTGGATTAGAACAAGCCTAGGGAGGACGAAAATGACCTAAGTGTTCAACCAATGACACAAAATCACTTATTTGATGCACAATATTTGTTAAAAACCCTAATTGGATTAGAATAAGCTTAGCGAGGACAAAAATGACCTAAATATTCAACCAATGACACAAAATGACACAAAATCACATATTGGATGCACAAGATTGGTTAAAAACTCTAATTGGATTAGAATAAGCCTAAGGACGACGAAAATGACTTAAATGTTCAAATAATGACACAAAATGACACAAAATCACATATTGGATGCATAAGATTGGTTAAAAACCCTAATTGGATTAGAATAAGCCTAGCAAGGACGAAAATGACCTAAATGTGTAACCAATGACACAAAATCACTTATCGGATGCACAAGATTGGTTAAAAACCCTAATTCGATTAGAATAAGCCTAAGGAGGATAAAAATGACCTAAATGTGCAACCAATGACACAAAATCACATATAGGATGCACAAGATTGGTTAAAACCCCTAATTGGTTTAGAATAAGCCTAGGGAGGACGAAAATGACCTAAATGTTCAACCAATGACACAAAATCAGTTATTAAATGCACAAGATTGGATAAAAACCCTAATTGGATTACAATAAGCCTAAGGAGGACGAAAATGACCGAAATGTTCAACCAATGACACAAAATCACTTATTGGATGCACAAGATTAGTTAAAAACCCTAATTGGATTAGAATAAGCCGAGGGAGGACGAAAATGACTTAAATGTGCAACAGATGACACAAAATCACATATTGGATGCACAAGATTGGTTAAAAACCCTAATTGGATTAGAATTAGCCTAGAGGGGACGAAAATGACTTAAATGTTCAACCAATGACACAAAATCAGATATTGGATGCATAAGATTGGTTAAAAACCCTAATTGGATTAGAATAAGCCTAGCGATGACGAAAACGACCTAAATGTTCAACCAATGACACAAAATCAATTATTTGATGCACAATATTTGTTAAAAACCCTAATTGGATTAGAATAAGCTTAGCGAGGACAAAAATGACCTAAATATTCAACCAATGACACAAAATGACACAAAATCACATATTGGATGCACAAGATTGGTTAAAAACCCTAATTGGATTAGAATAAGCCTAGGGACGACGAAAATGACTTAAATGTTCAAATAATGACACAAAATGACACAAAATCACATATTGGATGCATAAGATTGGTTAAAAACCCTAATTGGATTAGAATAAGCCTAGCAAGGACGAAAATGACCTAAATGTGTAACCAATGACACAAAATCACTTATCGGATGCACAAGATTGGTTAAAAATTCTAATTCGATTAGAATAAGCCTAAGGAGACTAAAAATGACCTAAATGTGCAACCAATGACACAAAATCACATATAGGATGCACAAGATTGGTTAAAACCCCTAATTGGTTTAGAATAAGCCTAGGGAGGACGAAAATGACCTAAATGTTCAACCAATGACACAAAATCAGTTATTGAAGGCACAAGATTGGATAAAAACCCTAATTGGATTAGGATAAGCCTAAGGAGGACGAAAATGACCGAAATGTTCAACCAATGACACAAAATCACTTATTGGATGCACAAGATTAGTTAAAAACCCTAATTGGATTAGTATAAGCCGAGAGAGGACGAAAATGACTTAAATGTGCAACAGATGACACAAAATCACATATTGGATGCACAAGATTGGTTAAAAGCCCTAATTGGATTAGAATAAGCCTAGAGGGGACGAAAATGACTTAAATGTTCAACCAATGACACAAAATCAGATATTGGATGCATAAGATTGGTTAAAAACCCTAATTGGATTAGAATAAGCCTAGCGATGACGAAAATGACCTAAATGTTCAACCAATGACACAAAATCACTTATTTGAAGCACAATATTTGTTAAAAACCCTAAGTGGATTAGAATAAGCTTAGCGAGGACAAAAATGACCTAAATATTCAACCAATGACACAAAATGACACAAAATCAGATATTGGATGCACAAGATTGGTTAAAAACCCTAATTGGATTAGAATAAGCCTAGGGACGACGAAAATGACTTAAATGTTCAACCAATGACACAAAATGACACAAAATCACATATTGGATGCATAAGATTGGTTAAAAACCCTAATTGGATTAGAATAAGCCTAGCAAGGACGAAAATGACCTAAATGTGTAACCAATGACACAAAATCACTTATCGGATGCACAAGATTGGTTAAAAACCCTAATTCGATTAGAATAAGCCTAAGGAGACTAAAAATGACCTAAATGTGCAACCAATGACACAAAATCACATATAGGATGCACAAGATTGGTTAAAACCCCTAATTGGTTTAGAATAAGCCTAGCGAGGATGAAAATGACCTAAATGTTCAACCAATGACATAAAATGAAACAAAATCACATAATGGATGCACAAGAATGGTTAAAAACCCTAATTGGATTAGAATAAGCCTAGGGAGGACGAAAATGACCTAAATGTTCAACCAATGACACAAAATAACTTATTGGATGCACAAGATTGGATAAAAACCCTAATTGGATTAGAATAAGCCTAGGGAGGACGAAAATGACCTAAATGTGCAACCAATCATACAAAATCACATATTGGATGCACAAAATTGGTTAAAACCCCTAATTGGATTAGAATAAGCCTGGGGAGGAAGAAAATGACCTAAATGTTCAACCAATGACACAAAATCACTTATTATATGCACAAGATTGGTTAAAAGCTCTAATTGGATTAGAATAAGCCTAAGGGGACCAAAATGACACAAAATCACATATTGGATGCACAAGATTCGTTAAAAACCCTAATTGGATTAGAAAAAACCTTAGCGAGGACAAAAATGACCTAAATGTTCAACCAATGACACAAAATCACTTATCGGATGCACGAGATTGGTTAAAAACCCTAATTGGATTAGAATAAGTCTAGGGACGACGAAAATGACTTAAATGTTAAACCAATGACACAAAATCACATATTGGATGCATAAGATTGGTTAAAAACCCTAATTGGATTAGAATAAGCCTAGCGAGGACGAAAATGACCTAAATGTTCAACCAATGACACAAAATCACTTATCGGATGCACAAGATTGGTTAAAAACCCTAATTCGATTAGAATAAGCCTTAGGAGGACAAAAATGACCTAAATGTGCAACCAATGACACAAAATCACATATAGGATGCACAAGATTGGTTAAAACCCCTAATTGGATTAGAACAAGCCTAGGGAGGACGAAAATGACCTAAATGTTCAACCAATGACACAAAATCAGTTATTGAAGGCACAAGATTGGATAAAAACCCTAATTGGATTAGAATAAGCCTAGGGAGGACGAATATGACCAAAATGTTCAACCAATGACACAAAATCACTTATTGGATGCACAAGATTAGTTAAAAACCCTAATTGGATTAGAATAAGCCGAGGGAGGACGAAAATGACTTAAATGTGCAACAGATGACACAAAATCACATATTGGATGCACAAGATTGGTTAAAAACCCTAATTGGATTAGAATTAGCCTAGAGGGGACGAAAATGACTTAAATGTTCAACCAATGACACAAAATCAGATATTGGATGCATAAGATTGGTTAAAAACCCTAATTGGATTAGAATAAGCCTAGCGATGACGAAAACGACCTAAATGTTCAACCAATGACACAAAATCAATTATTTGATGCACAATATTTGTTAAAAACCCTAATTGGATTAGAATAAGCTTAGCGAGGACAAAAATGACCTAAATATTCAACCAATGACACAAAATGACACAAAATCACATATTGGATGCACAAGATTGGTTAAAAACCCTAATTGGATTAGAATAAGCCTAGGGACGACGAAAATGACTTAAATGTTCAAATAATGACACAAAATGACACAAAATCACATATTGGATGCATAAGATTGGTTAAAAACCCTAATTGGATTAGAATAAGCCTAGCAAGGACGAAAATGACCTAAATGTGTAACCAATGACACAAAATCACTTATCGGATGCACAAGATTGGTTAAAAATTCTAATTCGATTAGAATAAGCCTAAGGAGACTAAAAATGACCTAAATGTGCAACCAATGACACAAAATCACATATAGGATGCACAAGATTGGTTAAAACCCCTAATTGGTTTAGAATAAGCCTAGGGAGGACGAAAATGACCTAAATGTTCAACCAATGACACAAAATCAGTTATTGAAGGCACAAGATTGGATAAAAACCCTAATTGGATTAGGATAAGCCTAAGGAGGACGAAAATGACCGAAATGTTCAACCAATGACACAAAATCACTTATTGGATGCACAAGATTAGTTAAAAACCCTAATTGGATTAGTATAAGCCGAGAGAGGACGAAAATGACTTAAATGTGCAACAGATGACACAAAATCACATATTGGATGCACAAGATTGGTTAAAAGCCCTAATTGGATTAGAATAAGCCTAGAGGGGACGAAAATGACTTAAATGTTCAACCAATGACACAAAATCAGATATTGGATGCATAAGATTGGTTAAAAACCCTAATTGGATTAGAATAAGCCTAGCGATGACGAAAATGACCTAAATGTTCAACCAATGACACAAAATCACTTATTTGAAGCACAATATTTGTTAAAAACCCTAAGTGGATTAGAATAAGCTTAGCGAGGACAAAAATGACCTAAATATTCAACCAATGACACAAAATGACACAAAATCAGATATTGGATGCACAAGATTGGTTAAAAACCCTAATTGGATTAGAATAAGCCTAGGGACGACGAAAATGACTTAAATGTTCAACCAATGACACAAAATGACACAAAATCACATATTGGATGCATAAGATTGGTTAAAAACCCTAATTGGATTAGAATAAGACTAGCGAGGACGAAAATGACCTAAATGTTCAACCAATGACACAAAATCAGTTATTGAAGGCACAAGATTGGATAAAAACCCTAATTGGATTAGAATAAGCCTAGGGAGGACGAAAATGACCTAAATGTTCAACCAATGACACAAAATCACTTATCGGATGCACAAGATTGGTTAAAAACCCTAATTCGATTAGAATAAGTCTAAGGAGGACAAAAATGACCTAAATGTGCAACCAATGACACAAAATCACATATAGGATGCACAAGATTAGTTAAAACCCCTAATTGGATTAGAACAAGCCTAGGGAGGACGAAAATGACCTAAGTGTTCAACCAATGACACAAAATCACTTATTTGATGCACAATATTTGTTAAAAACCCAAATTGGATTAGAATAAGCTTAGCGAAGACAAAAATGACCTAAATATTCAACCAATGACACAAAATGACACAAAATCACATATTGGATGCACAAGATTGGTTAAAAACTCTAATTGGATTAGAATAAGCCTAAGGACGACGAAAATGACTTAAATGTTCAAATAATGACAAAAAATGACACAAAATCACATATTGGATGCATAAGATTGGTTAAAAACCCTAATTGGATTAGAATAAGCCTAGCAAGGACGAAAATGACCTAAATGTGTAACCAATGACAAAATCACTTATCGGATGCACAAGATTGGTTAAAAACCCTAATTCGATTAGAATAAGCCTAAGGAGGATAAAAATGACCTAAATGTGCAACCAATGACACAAAATCACATATAGGATGCACAAGATTGGTTAAAACCCCTAATTGGTTTAGAATAAGCCTAGGGAGGACGAAAATGACCTAAATGTTCAACCAATGACACAAAATCAGTTATTAAATGCACAAGATTGGATAAAAACCCTAATTGGATTACAATAAGCCTAAGGAGGACGAAAATGACCGAAATGTTCAACCAATGACACAAAATCACTTATTGGATGCACAAGATTAGTTAAAAACCCTAATTGGATTAGAATAAGCCGA
>JBBPBP010000002.1:22990376-23027042 GCA_037974735.1 Cicer chorassanicum
TCGAAATGTTCAACCAATGACACAAAATCACTTATTGGATGCACAAGATTAGTTAAAAACCCTAATTGGATTAGAATAAGCCGAGGGAGGACGAAAATGACTTAAATGTGCAACAGATGACACAAAATCACATATTGGATGCACAAGGTTGGTTAAAAACCCTAATTGGATTAGAATAAGCCTAGAGGGGACGAAAATGATTTAAATGTTCAACCAATGACACAAAATAAGATATTGGATGCATAAGATTGGTTAAAAACCCTAATTGGATTAAAATAAGCCTAGCGATGACGAAAATGACCGAAATGTGCAACCAATGACACAAAATCACATATATGATGCAGAAGATTGGCTAAAACCCCTAATGGGATTAGAATAAGCCTAGGGAGGATGAAAATGACCTAAATGTTCAACCTATGACACAAAATCAGTTATTATATGAACTAGATTAGTTAAAAACCCTAATTGGATTAGAATACGCCTAGGGAGGACCAAAATATCCCAAATGTGTAACCAATGACACAAAATCACATATTGGATGCACAAGATTCGTTAAAAACCCTAATTGGATTAGAATAAACCTAGGAAACACGAAAATGACATAAATGTTCAACCAATGTCACAAAATCACACAAAATCACATATTGGATGCACAAGATTGGTTAAAAACCCTAATTGGATTAGAATAAGCGAAGGGAGGATGAAAATGACCTAAATGTTCAACCAATGACACAAAATCACTTATTGAATGCACAAGATTAGATAAAAACCCTAATTGGATTACAATAAGCCTTGGGAGGACGAAAATGACGTAAATGTTCAACCAATGACACAAAATCACATATTGAATGCTTAAGATTAGATAAAAACCCTAATTGGATTAGAATAAGCCTAGGGAGGACGAAAATGACAGAAATGTTCAACCAATGACAAAAATCACATATTGGATGCACAAGAATGGTTAAAAACCCTAATTGGATTAGAATAAGCATAGCGAGGACGAAAATGACCTAAATGTTCAACCAATGACACAAAATCACTTATTGGATGCACAAGATTGGTTAAAAACGCTAATTGGATAAGAATAAGCCACGGGAGAACGAAAATAACCTAAATGTGCAACCAATGACACAAAATCACATATTGGATCCACAAGATTGGTTAAAACCCCTAATTGGATTAGAAGAAACCTAGGAAACACGAAAATGACATAAATGTTCAACCAATGACACAAAATGACATATTGGATGCACAAGATTGGTTAAAAACCCTAATTGGATTAGAATAAGCCTAAGGAGGAAGAAAATGACCTAAATGTTCAACCAATGACACAAAATCACATAATGGATGCCCAAGAATGGTTAAAAACACTAATTGGATTAGAATAAGCCTAGGGAGGACGAAAATGACTTAAATGTTCAACCAATCACACAAAATCAGATATTGGATGCATAAGATTGGTTAAAAACCCTAATTGGATTAGAATAAGCCTAGCGATGACGAAAATGACCTGAATGTGCAACCAATGACACAAAATCACTTATTGGATGCACAAAATTGGTTAAAAACCCTAATTGGATTAGAATTAACTTAGCGAGGACACAAATGACCTAAATGTTCATCCAATGACACAAAATGACAAAAAATCACATATTGGATGCACAAGATTGGTTAAAAACCCTAATTGGATTAGAATAAGCCTAGGGACGACGAAAATGACTTAAATGTTCAACCAATGACACAAAATCACATATTGGATGCATAAGATTGGTTAAAAACCCTAATTGGATTAGAATAAGCCTAGCGAGGACGAAAATGACCTAAATGTTCAACAAATGACACAAAATCACTTATCGGATGCACAAGATTGCTTAAAAACCCTAATTTGATTAGAATAAGCCTAAGGAGGACAAAAATGACCTAAATGTGCAACCAATGACACAAAATCACATATAGGATGCACAAGATTGGTTAAAACCCCTAATTGGATTAGAATAAGCCTAGGGAGGACGAAAATGACCTAAATGTTCAATCTATGACACAAAATCAATTATTGAAGGCATAAGATTGGATAAAAACCCTAATTGGATTAGAATAAGCCTAGGGAGGACGAAAATGACCGAAATGTTCAACCAATGACACAAAATCACTTATTGGATGCACAAGATTAGTTAAAAACCCTAATTGGATTAGAATAAGCCGAAGGAGGACGAAAATGACTTAAATGTGCAACAGATGACACAAAATCACATATTGGATGCACAAGATTGGTTAAAAACCCTAATTGGATTAGAATAAGCCTAGGGAGGACGAAAATGACCGAAATGTTGAACCATTGACACAAAATCACATATTGGATGCACAAGATTGGTTAAAAACCCTAATTGGATTAGAATAAGCCTAGAGGGGACGAAAATGACTTAAATGTTCAACCAATGACACAAAATCAGATATTGGATGCATAAGATTGGTTAAAAACCCTAATTGGATTAAAATAAGCCTAGCGATGACGAAAATGACCGAAATGTGCAACCAATGACACAAAATCACATATATGATGCAGAAGATTGGTTAAAACCCCTAATGGGATTAGAATAAGCCTGGGGAGGAAGAAAATGACCTAAATGTTCAACCTATAACACAAAATCAGTTATTATATGCACTAGATTAGTTAAAAACCCTAATTGGATTAGAATAAGCCTAGGGAGGACCAAAATATCCCAAATGTGTAACCAATGACACAAAATCACATATTGGATGCACAAGATTCGTTAAAAACCCTAATTGGATTACAATAAACCTAGGAAACACGAAAATGACATAAATGTTCAACCAATGACACAAAATCACACAAAATCACATATTGGATGCACAAGATTGGTTAAAAACCCTAATTGGATTAGAATAAGCGAAGGGAGGATGAAAATGACCTAAATGTTCAACCAATGACACAAAATGAAACAAAATCACATAATGGATGCACAAGAATTGTTAAAAACCCTAATTGGATTAGAATAAGCCTAGGGAGGACGAAAATGACCTAAATGTTCAATCATTGACACAAAATCACTTATTGAATGCACAAGATTGGATAAAAACCCTAATTGAATTACAATAAGCCTAGGGAGGACGAAAATGACGTAAATGTTCAACCAATGACACAAAATCACATATTGAATGCTTAAGATTGGATAAAAACCCAAATTGGATTAGAATAAGCCTAGGGAGGACGAAAATGACCGAAATGTTCAACCAATGACAAAAATCACATATTGGATGCACAAGATTTGTTAAAAACCCTAATTGGATTAGAATAAGCCTAGCGAGGACGAAAATGACCTAAATGTTCAACCAATGACACAAAATCACTTATTGGATGCACAAGATTGGTTAAAAACGCTAATTGGATTAGAATAAGCCACGGGAGAACGAAAATAACCTAAATGTGCAACCAATGACACAAAATCACATATTGGATCCACAAGATTGGTTAAAACCCCTAATTGGATTAGAAGAAACCTAGGAAACACGCAAATGACATAAATGTTCAACCAATGACACAAAATCACATATTGGATGCACAAGATTGGTTAAAAACCCTAATTGGATTAGAATAAGCCTAAGGAGGAAGAAAATGACCTAAATGTTCAACCAATGACACAAAATCACATAATGGATGCCCAAGAATGGTTAAAAACACTAATTGGATTAGAATAAGCCTAAGGAGGACGAAAATGACTTAAATGTTCAACCAATCACACAAAATCACATATTGGATGCATAAGATTGGTTAAAAACCCTAATTGGATTAGAATAAGCCTAGCGATGACGAAAATGACCTAAATGTTCAACCAATGACACAATATCACTTATTGGATGCACAAAATTGGTTAAAAATCCTAATTGGATTAGAATGAACTTAGCGAGGACACAAATGACCTAAATGTTCAACCAATGACACAAAATCACATATTGGATGCACAAGATTGGTTAAAAACCCTAATTGGATTAGAATAAGCCTAGGGACGACGAAAATGACTTAAATGTTCAACCAATGACACAAAATCACATATTGGATGCATAAGATTGGTTAAAAACCCTAATTGGATTAGAATAAGCCTAGCGAGGACGAAAATGACCTAAATGTTCAACCAATGACACAAAATCACTTATCGGATGCACAAGATTGCTTAAAAACCCTAATTCGATTAGAATAAGCCTAAGGAGGACAAAAATGACCTAAATGTGCAACCAATGACACAAAATCACATATAGGATGCACAAGATTGGTTAAAACCCCTAATTGGATTAGAATAAGCCTAGGGAGGACGAAAAATGACCCAAATGTTCAACCTATGACACAAAATCAGTTATTGAAGGCACAAGATTGGATAAAAACCCTAATTGGATTAGAATAAGCCTAGGGAGGACGAAAATGCTCGAAATGTTCAACCAATGACACAAAATCACTTATTGGATGCACAAGATTAGTTAAAAACCCTAATTGGATTAGAATAAGCCGAGGGAGGACGAAAATGACTTAAATGTGCAACAGATGACACAAAATCACATATTGGATGCACAAGGTTGGTTAAAAACCCTAATTGGATTAGAATAAGCCTAGAGGGGACGAAAATGATTTAAATGTTCAACCAATGACACAAAATAAGATATTGGATGCATAAGATTGGTTAAAAACCCTAATTGGATTAAAATAAGCCTAGCGATGACGAAAATGACCGAAATGTTCAACCAATGACACAAAATCACATATATGAATGCTTAAGATTAGATAAAAACCCTAATTGGATTAGAATAAGCCTAGGGAGGACGAAAATGACCGAAATGTTCAACCAATGACAAAAATCACATATTGGATGCACAAGATTGGTTAAAAACCCTAATTGGATTAGAATAAGCCTAGCGAGGACGAAAATGACCTAAATGTTCAACCAATGACACAAAATCACTTATTGGATGCACAAGATTGGTTAAAAACGCTAATTGGATTAGAATAAGCCACGGGAGAACGAAAATAACCTAAATGTGCAACCAATGACACAAAATCACATATTGGATCCACAAGATTGGTTAAAACCCCTAATTGGATTAGAAGAAACCTAGGAAACACGAAAATGACATAAATGTTCAACCAATGACACAAAATCACATATTGGATGCACAAGATTGGTTAAAAACCCTAATTGGATTAGAATAAGCCTAAGGAGGAAGAAAATGACCTAAATGTTCAACCAATGACACAAAATCACATAATGGATGCCCAAGAATGGTTAAAAACACTAATTGGATTAGAATAAGCCTAGGGAGGACGAAAATGACTTAAATGTTCAACCAATCACACAAAATCAGATATTGGATGCATAAGATTGGTTAAAAACCCTAATTGGATTAGAATAAGCCTAAGGAGGAAGAAAATGACCTAAATGTTCAACCAATGACACAAAATCACATAATGGATGCCCAAGAATGGTTAAAAACACTAATTGGATTAGAATAAGCCTAGGGAGGACGAAAATGACTTAAATGTTCAACCAATCACACAAAATCAGATATTGGATGCATAAGATTGGTTAAAAACCCTAATTGGATTAGAATAAGCCTAGCGATGACGAAAATGACCTAAATGTTCAACCAATGACACAAAATCACTTATTGGATGCACAAAATTGGTTAAAAACCCTAATTGGATTAGAATTAACTTAGCGAGGACACAAATGACCTAAATGTTCAACCAATGACACAAAATGACACAAAATCACATATTGGATGCACAAGATTGGTTAAAAACCCTAATTGGATTAGAATAAGCCTAGGGACGACGAAAATGACTTAAATGTTCAACCAATGACACAAAATCACATATTGGATGCATAAGATTGGTTAAAAACCCTAATTGGATTAGAATAAGCCTAGCGAGGACGAAAATGACCTAAATGTTCAACTAATGACACAAAATAACAAAAAATCGCATATTGGATGCACAAGATTGGTTAAAAACCCTAATTGGATTAGAATAAGCCTAGGGACGACAAAAATGACTTAAATGTTAAACCAATGACACAAAGTGACACAAAATCACATATTGGATGCATAAGATTGGTTAAAAACCCTAATTGGATTAGAATAAGCCTAGCGAGGACGAAAATGACCTAAATGTTCAACAAATGACACAAAATCACTTATCGGATGCACAAGATTGGTTAAAAACCCTAATTCGATTAGAATAAGCCTAAGGAGGACAAAAATGACCTAAATGTGCAACCAATGACACAAAATCACATATAGGATGCACAAGCTTGGTTAACACCCCTAATTGGATTAGAATAAGCCTAGGGAGGACGAAAATGACCTAAATGTTCAACCAATGACACAAAATCAGTTATTGAAGGCACAAGATTGGATAAAAACCCTAATTGGATTACAATAAGTCTAAGGAGGACGAAAATGACCGAAATGTTCAACCAATGACACAAAATCACTTATTGGATGCACAAGATTAGTTAAAAACCCTAATTGGATTAGAATAAGCCGAGGGAGGACGAAAATGACTTAAATGTGCAACAGATGACACAAAATCACATATTGGATGCACAAGATTGGTTAAAAACCCTAATTGGATTAGAATAAGCCTAGAAGGGACGAAAATGACTTAAATGTTCAACCAATGACACAAAATCAGATATTGGATGCATAAGATTGGTTAAAAACCCTAATTGGATTAGAATAAGCCTAGCGATGACGAAAATGACCTAAATGTTCAACCAATGACACAAAATCAGTTATTGAAGGCACAAGATTGGATAAAAACCCTAATTGGATTAGAATAAGCCTAGGGAGGACGAATATGACCGAAATGTTCAACCAATGACACAAAATCACTTATTGGATGCACAAGATTAGTTAAAAACCCTAATTGGATTAGAATAAGCCGAGGGAGGACGAAAATGACTTAAATGTGCAACAGATGACACAAAATCACATATTGGATGCACAAGATTGGTTAAAAACCCTAATTGGATTAGAATAAGCCTAGAGGGGACGAAAATGACTTAAATGTTCAACCAATGACACAAAATCAGATATTGGATGCATAAGATTGGTTAAAAACCCTAATTGGATTAGAATTAACTTAGCGAGGACACAAATGACCTAAATGTTCAACCAATGACACAAAATGACACAAAATCACATATTGGATGCACAAGATTGGTTAAAAACCCTAATTGGATTAGAATAAGCCTAGGGACGACGAAAATGACTTAAATGTTCAACCAATGACACAAAATCACATATTGGATGCATAAGATTGGTTAAAAACCCTAATTGGATTAGAATAAGCCTAGCGAGGACGAAAATGACCTAAATGTTCAACCAATGACACAAAATCACTTATCGGATACACAAGATTGCTTAAAAACCCTAATTTGATTAGAATAAGCCTAAGGAGGACAAAAATGACCTAAATGTGCAACCAATGACACAAAATCACATATAGGATGCACAAGATTGGTTAAAACCCCTAATTGGATTAGAATAAGCCTAGGGAGGACGAAAATGACCTAAATGTTCAACCTATGACACAAAATCAGTTATTGAAGGCATAAGATTGGATAAAAACCCTAATTGGATTAGAATAAGCCTAGGGAGGACGAAAATGGCCGAAATGTTCAACCAATGACACAAAATCACTTATTGGATGCACAAGATTAGTTAAAAACCCTAATTGGATTAGAATAAGCCGAGGGAGGACGAAAATGACTTAAATGTGCAACAGATGACACAAAATCACATATTGGATGCACAAGATTGGTTAAAAACCCTAATTGGATTAGAATAAGCCTAGGGAGGACGAAAATGACCGAAATGTTGAACCAATGACTCAAAATCACATATTTGATGCACAAGATTGGTTAAAAACCCTAATTGGATTAGAATAAGCCTAGAGGGGACGAAAATGACTTAAATGTTCAACCAATGACACAAAATCAGATATTGGATGCATAAGATTGGTTAAAAACCCTAATTGGATTAGAATAAGCCTAGCGATGACGAAAATGACCTAAATGTTCAACCAATGACACAAAATCACTTATTGGATGCACAAAATTGGTTAAAAACCCTAATTGGATTAGAATTAACTTAGCGAGGACACAAATGACCTAAATGTTCAACCAATGACACAAAATGACACAAAATCACATATTGGATGCACAAGATTGGTTAAAAATCCTAATTGGATTAGAATTAGCCTAGGGACGACGAAAATGACTTAAATGTTCAACCAATGACACAAAATCACATATTGGATGCATAAGATTGGTTAAAAACCCTAATTGGATTAGAATAAGCCTAGCGAGGACGAAAATGACCTAAATGTTCAACCAATGACACAAAATGAAACAAAATCACATAATGGATGCACAAGAATGGTTAAAAACCCTAATTGGATTAGAATAAGCCTAGGGACGACAAAAATGACTTAAATGTTAAACCAATGACACAAAATGACACAAAATCACATATTGGATGCATAAGATTGGTTAAAAACCCTAATTGGATTAGAATAAGCCTAGCGAGGACGAAAATGACCTAAATGTTCAACAAATGACACAAAATCACTTATCGGATGCACAAGATTGGTTAAAAACCCTAATTCGATTAGAATAAGCCTAAGGAGGACAAAAATGACCTAAATGTGCAACCAATGACACAAAATCACATATAGGATGCACAAGATTGGTTAAAACCCCTAATTGGATTAGAACAAGCCTAGGGAGGACGAAAATGACCTAAATGTTCAACCAATGACACAAAATCAGTTATTGAAGGCACAAGATTGGATAAAAACCCTAATTGGATTAGAATAAGCCTAGGGAGGACGAATATGACCAAAATGTTCAACCAATGACACAAAATCACTTATTGGATGCACAGGATTAGTTAAAAACCCCAATTGGATTAGAATAAACCGAGGGAGGACGAAAATGACTTAAATGTGCAACAGATGACACAAAATCACATATTGGATGCACAAGATTGGTTAAAAACCCTAATTGGATTAGAATAAGCCTAGAGGGGACGAAAATGACTTAAATGTTCAACCAATGACACAAAATCAGATATTGGATGCATAAGATTGGTTAAAAACCCTAATTGGATTAGAATAAGCCTAGCGATGACGAAAATGACCTAAATGTTCAACCAATGACACAAAATCACTTATTTGATGCACAATATTTGTTAAAAACCCTAATTGGATTAGAATAAGCTTAGCGAGGACAAAAATGACCTAAATATTCAACCAATGACACAAAATGACACAAAATCACATATTGGATGCACAAGATTGGTTAAAAACCCTAATTGGATTAGAATAAGCCTAGGGACGACGAAAATGACTTAAATGTTCAACCAATGACACAAAATGACACAAAATCACATATTGGATGCATAAGATTGGTTAAAAACCCTAATTGGATTAGAATAAGCCTAGCGAGGACGAAAATGACCTAAATGTTCAACCAATGACACAAAATCACTTATCGGATGCACAAGATTGGTTAAAAACCCTAATTCGATTAGAATAAGCCTTAGGAGGACAAAAATGACCTAAATGTGCAACCAATGACACAAAATCACATATAGGATGCACAAGATTGGTTAAAACCCCTAATTGGATTAGAACAAGCCTAGGGAGGACGAAAATGACCTAAATGTTCAACCAATGACACAAAATCAGTTATTGAAGGCACAAGATTGGATAAAAACCCTAATTGGATTAGAATAAGCCTAGGGAGGACGAATATGACCAAAATGTTCAACCAATGACACAAAATCACTTATTGGATGCACAAGATTAGTTAAAAACCCTAATTGGATTAGAATAAGCCGAGGGAGGACGAAAATGACTTAAATGTGCAACAGATGACACAAAATCACATATTGGATGCACAAGATTGGTTAAAAACCCTAATTGGATTAGAATAAGCCTAGAAGGGACGAAAATGACTTAAATGTTCAACCAATGACACAAAATCAGATATTGGATGCATAAGATTGGTTAAAAACCCTAATTGGATTAGAATAAGCCTAGCGATGACGAAAATGACCTAAATGTTCAACCAATGACACAAAATCAGTTATTGAAGGCACAAGATTGGATAAAAACCCTAATTGGATTAGAATAAGCCTAGGGAGGACGAATATGACCGAAATGTTCAACCAATGACACAAAATCACTTATTGGATGCACAAGATTAGTTAAAAACCCTAATTGGATTAGAATAAGCCGAGGGAGGACGAAAATGACTTAAATGTGCAACAGATGACACAAAATCACATATTGGATGCACAAGATTGGTTAAAAACCCTAATTGGATTAGAATAAGCCTAGAGGGGACGAAAATGACTTAAATGTTCAACCAATGACACAAAATCAGATATTGGATGCATAAGATTGGTTAAAAACCCTAATTGGATTAGAATTAACTTAGCGAGGACACAAATGACCTAAATGTTCAACCAATGACACAAAATGACACAAAATCACATATTGGATGCACAAGATTGGTTAAAAACCCTAATTGGATTAGAATAAGCCTAGGGACGACGAAAATGACTTAAATGTTCAACCAATGACACAAAATCACATATTGGATGCATAAGATTGGTTAAAAACCCTAATTGGATTAGAATAAGCCTAGCGAGGACGAAAATGACCTAAATGTTCAACCAATGACACAAAATCACTTATCGGATACACAAGATTGCTTAAAAACCCTAATTTGATTAGAATAAGCCTAAGGAGGACAAAAATGACCTAAATGTGCAACCAATGACACAAAATCACATATAGGATGCACAAGATTGGTTAAAACCCCTAATTGGATTAGAATAAGCCTAGGGAGGACGAAAATGACCTAAATGTTCAACCTATGACACAAAATCAGTTATTGAAGGCATAAGATTGGATAAAAACCCTAATTGGATTAGAATAAGCCTAGGGAGGACGAAAATGGCCGAAATGTTCAACCAATGACACAAAATCACTTATTGGATGCACAAGATTAGTTAAAAACCCTAATTGGATTAGAATAAGCCGAGGGAGGACGAAAATGACTTAAATGTGCAACAGATGACACAAAATCACATATTGGATGCACAAGATTGGTTAAAAACCCTAATTGGATTAGAATAAGCCTAGGGAGGACGAAAATGACCGAAATGTTGAACCAATGACTCAAAATCACATATTTGATGCACAAGATTGGTTAAAAACCCTAATTGGATTAGAATAAGCCTAGAGGGGACGAAAATGACTTAAATGTTCAACCAATGACACAAAATCAGATATTGGATGCATAAGATTGGTTAAAAACCCTAATTGGATTAGAATAAGCCTAGCGATGACGAAAATGACCTAAATGTTCAACCAATGACACAAAATCACTTATTGGATGCACAAAATTGGTTAAAAACCCTAATTGGATTAGAATTAACTTAGCGAGGACACAAATGACCTAAATGTTCAACCAATGACACAAAATGACACAAAATCACATATTGGATGCACAAGATTGGTTAAAAACCCTAATTGGATTAGAATTAGCCTAGGGACGACGAAAATGACTTAAATGTTCAACCAATGACACAAAATCACATATTGGATGCATAAGATTGGTTAAAAACCCTAATTGGATTAGAATAAGCTTAGCGAGGACGAAAATGACCTAAATTGTCAACCAATGACACAAAATGAAACAAAATCACATAATGGATGCACAAGAATGGTTAAAAACCCTAATTGGATTAGAATAAGCCTAGGGACGACAAAAATGACTTAAATGTTAAACCAATGACACAAAATGACACAAAATCACATATTGGATGCATAAGATTGGTTAAAAACCCTAATTGGATTAGAATAAGCCTAGCGAGGACGAAAATGACCTAAATGTTCAACAAATGACACAAAATCACTTATCGGATGCACAAGATTGGTTAAAAACCCTAATTCGATTAGAATAAGCCTAAGGAGGACAAAAATGACCTAAATGTGCAACCAATGACACAAAATCACATATAGGATGCACAAGATTGGTTAAAACCCCTAATTGGATTAGAACAAGCCTAGGGAGGACGAAAATGACCTAAATGTTCAACCAATGACACAAAATCAGTTATTGAAGGCACAAGATTGGATAAAAACCCTAATTGGATTAGAATAAGCCTAGGGAGGACGAATATGACCAAAATGTTCAACCAATGACACAAAATCACTTATTGGATGCACAGGATTAGTTAAAAACCCCAATTGGATTAGAATAAACCGAGGGAGGACGAAAATGACTTAAATGTGCAACAGATGACACAAAATCACATATTGGATGCACAAGATTGGTTAAAAACCCTAATTGGATTAGAATAAGCCTAGAGGGGACGAAAATGACTTAAATGTTCAACCAACGACACAAAATCAGATATTGGATGCATAAGATTGGTTAAAAACCCTAATTGGATTAGAATAAGCCTAGCGATGACGAAAATGACTTAAATGTTCAACCAATGACACAAAATCACTTATTTGATGCACAATATTTGTTAAAAACCCTAATTTGATTAGAATAAGCTTAGCGAGGACAAAAATGACCTAAATATTCAACCAATGACACAAAATGACTCAAAATCACATATTGGATGCACAAGATTGGTTAAAAACCCTAATTGGATTAGAATAAGTCTAGGGACGACGAAAATGACTTAAATGTTCAACCAATGACACAAAATGACACAAAATCACATATTGGATGCATAAGATTGGTTAAAAACCCTAATTGGATTAGAATAAGCCTAGCAAGGACGAAAATGACCTAAATGTGTAACCAATGACACAAAATCACTTATCGGATGCACAAGATTGGTTAAAAACCCTAATTCGATTTGAATAAGCCTAAGGAGGATAAAAATGACCTAAATGTGCAACCAATGACACAAAATCACATATAGGATGCACAAGATTGGTTAACACCCCTAATTGGATTAGAATAAGCCTAGGGAGGACGAAAATGACCTAAATGTTCAACCAATGACAAAAAATCAGTTAATGAAGGCACAAGATTGGATAAAAACCCTAATTGGATTACAATAAGCCTAAGGAGGACGAAAATGACCGAAATGTTCAACCAATGACACAAAATCACTTATTGGATGCACAAGATTAGTTAAAAACCCTAATTGGATTAGAATAAGCCGAGGGAGGACGAAAATGACTTAAATGTGCAACAGATGACACAAAATCACATATTGGATGCACAAGATTGGTTAAAAACCCTAATTGGATTAGAATAAGCCTAGAGGGGACGAAAATGACTTAAATGTTCAACCAATGACACAAAATCAGATATTGGATGCATAAGATTGGTTAAAAACCCTAATTGGATTAGAATATGCCTAGCGATGACGAAAATGACCTAAATGTTCAACCAATGACACAAAATCAGTTATTGAAGGCACATGATTGGATAAAAACCCTAATTGGATTAGAATAAGCCTAGGGAGGACGAATATGACCAAAATGTTCAACCAATGACACAAAATCACTTATTGGATGCACAAGATTATTTAAAAACCCTAATTGGATTAGAATAAGCCGAGGGAGGACGAAAATGACTTAAATGTGCAACAGATGACACAAAATCACATATTGGATGCACAAGATTGGTTAAAAACCCTAATTGGATTAGAATAAGCCTAGAGGGGACGAAAATGACTTAAATGTTCAACCAATGACACAAAATCAGATATTGGATGCATAAGATTGGTTAAAAACCCTAATTGGATTAGAATAAGCCTAGCGATGACGAAAATGACCTAAATGTTCAACCAATGACACAAAATCAGTTATTGAAGGCACAAGATTGGATAAAAACCCTAATTGGATTAGAATAAGCCTAGGGAGGACGAATATGACCAAAATGTTCAACCAATGACACAAAATCACTTATTGGATGCACAAGATTAGTTAAAAACCCTAATTGGATTAGAATAAGCCGAGGGAGGACGAAAATGACTTAAATGTGCAACAGATGACACAAAATCACATATTGGATGCACAAGATTGGTTAAAAACCCTAATTGGATTAGAATAAGCCTAGAGGGGACGAAAATGACTTAAATGTTCAACCAATGACACAAAATCAGATATTGGATGCATAAGATTGGTTAAAAACCCTAATTGGATTAGAATTAACTTAGCGAGGACACAAATGACCTAAATGTTCAACCAATGACACAAAATGACACAAAATCACATATTGGATGCACAAGATTGGTTAAAAACCCTAATTGGATTAGAATAAGCCTAGGGACGACGAAAATGACTTAAATGTTCAACCAATGACACAAAATCACATATTGGATGCATAAGATTGGTTAAAAACCCTAATTGGATTAGAATAAGCCTAGCGAGGACGAAAATGACCTAAATGTTCAACCAATGACACAAAATCACTTATCGGATACACAAGATTGCTTAAAAACCCTAATTTGATTAGAATAAGCCTAAGGAGGACAAAAATGACCTAAATGTGCAACCAATGACACAAAATCACATATAGGATGCACAAGATTGGTTAAAACCCCTAATTGGATTAGAATAAGCCTAGGGAGGACGAAAATGACCTAAATGTTCAACCTATGACACAAAATCAGTTATTGAAGGCATAAGATTGGATAAAAACCCTAATTGGATTAGAATAAGCCTAGGGAGGACGAAAATGGCCGAAATGTTCAACCAATGACACAAAATCACTTATTGGATGCACAAGATTAGTTAAAAACCCTAATTGGATTAGAATAAGCCGAGGGAGGACGAAAATGACTTAAATGTGCAACAGATGACACAAAATCACATATTGGATGCACAAGATTGGTTAAAAACCCTAATTGGATTAGAATAAGCCTAGGGAGGACGAAAATGACCGAAATGTTGAACCAATGACTCAAAATCACATATTTGATGCACAAGATTGGTTAAAAACCCTAATTGGATTAGAATAAGCCTAGAGGGGACGAAAATGACTTAAATGTTCAACCAATGACACAAAATCAGATATTGGATGCATAAGATTGGTTAAAAACCCTAATTGGATTAGAATAAGCCTAGCGATGACGAAAATGACCTAAATGTTCAACCAATGACACAAAATCACTTATTGGATGCACAAAATTGGTTAAAAACCCTAATTGGATTAGAATTAACTTAGCGAGGACACAAATGACCTAAATGTTCAACCAATGACACAAAATGACACAAAATCACATATTGGATGCACAAGATTGGTTAAAAATCCTAATTGGATTAGAATTAGCCTAGGGACGACGAAAATGACTTAAATGTTCAACCAATGACACAAAATCACATATTGGATGCATAAGATTGGTTAAAAACCCTAATTGGATTAGAATAAGCCTAGCGAGGACGAAAATGACCTAAATGTTCAACCAATGACACAAAATGAAACAAAATCACATAATGGATGCACAAGAATGGTTAAAAACCCTAATTGGATTAGAATAAGCCTAGGGACGACAAAAATGACTTAAATGTTAAACCAATGACACAAAATGACACAAAATCACATATTGGATGCATAAGATTGGTTAAAAACCCTAATTGGATTAGAATAAGCCTAGCGAGGACGAAAATGACCTAAATGTTCAACAAATGACACAAAATCACTTATCGGATGCACAAGATTGGTTAAAAACCCTAATTCGATTAGAATAAGCCTAAGGAGGACAAAAATGACCTAAATGTGCAACCAATGACACAAAATCACATATAGGATGCACAAGATTGGTTAAAACCCCTAATTGGATTAGAACAAGCCTAGGGAGGACGAAAATGACCTAAATGTTCAACCAATGACACAAAATCAGTTATTGAAGGCACAAGATTGGATAAAAACCCTAATTGGATTAGAATAAGCCTAGGGAGGACGAATATGACCAAAATGTTCAACCAATGACACAAAATCACTTATTGGATGCACAGGATTAGTTAAAAACCCCAATTGGATTAGAATAAACCGAGGGAGGACGAAAATGACTTAAATGTGCAACAGATGACACAAAATCACATATTGGATGCACAAGATTGGTTAAAAACCCTAATTGGATTAGAATAAGCCTAGAGGGGACGAAAATGACTTAAATGTTCAACCAATGACACAAAATCAGATATTGGATGCATAAGATTGGTTAAAAACCCTAATTGGATTAGAATAAGCCTAGCGATGACGAAAATGACCTAAATGTTCAACCAATGACACAAAATCAGTTATTGAAGGCACAAGATTGGATAAAAACCCTAATTGGATTAGAATAAGCCTAGGGAGGACGAATATGACCAAAATGTTCAACCAATGACACAAAATCACTTATTGGATGCACAAGATTAGTTAAAAACCCTAATTGGATTAGAATAAGCCGAGGGAGGACGAAAATGACTTAAATGTGCAACAGATGACACAAAATCACATATTGGATGCACAAGATTGGTTAAAAACCCTAATTGGATTAGAATAAGCCTAGAGGGGACGAAAATGACTTAAATGTTCAACCAATGACACAAAATCAGATATTGGATGCATAAGATTGGTTAAAAACCCTAATTGGATTAGAATAAGCCTAGCGATGACGAAAATGACTTAAATGTTCAACCAATGACACAAAATCACTTATCGGATACACAAGATTAGTTAAAAACCCTAATTGGATTAGAATAAGCCGAGGGAGGACGAAAATGACTTAAATGTGGAACAGATGACACAAAATCACATATTGGATGCACAAGATTGGTTAAAACCCCTAATTGGATTAGAACAAGCCTAGGGAGGACGAAAATGACCTAAATGTTCAACCAATGACACAAAATCAGTTATTGAAGGCACAAGATTGGATAAAAACCCTAATTGGATTAGAATAAGCCTAGGGAGGACGAATATGACCAAAATGTTCAACCAATGACACAAAATCACTTATTGGATGCACAGGATTAGTTAAAAACCCCAATTGGATTAGAATAAACCGAGGGAGGACGAAAATGACTTAAATGTGCAACAGATGACACAAAATCACATATTGGATGCACAAGATTGGTTAAAAACCCTAATTGGATTAGAATAAGCCTAGAGGGGACGAAAATGACTTAAATGTTCAACCAATGACACAAAATCAGATATTGGATGCATAAGATTGGTTAAAAACCCTAATTGGATTAGAATAAGCCTAGCGATGACGAAAATGACTTAAATGTTCAACCAATGACACAAAATCACTTATTTGATGCACAATATTTGTTAAAAACCCTAATTTGATTAGAATAAGCTTAGCGAGGACAAAAATGACCTAAATATTCAACCAATGACACAAAATGACTTAAAATCACATATTGGATGCACAAGATTGGTTAAAAACCCTAATTGGATTAGAATAAGCCTAGGGACGACGAAAATGACTTAAATGTTCAACCAATGACACAAAATGACACAAAATCACATATTGGATGCATAAGATTGGTTAAAAACCCTAATTGGATTAGAATAAGCCTAGCAAGGACGAAAATGACCTAAATGTGTAACCAATGACACAAAATCACTTATCGGATGCACAAGATTGGTTAAAAACCCTAATTCGATTTGAATAAGCCTAAGGAGGATAAAAATGACTTAAATGTGCAACCAATGACACAAAATCACATATAGGATGCACAAGATTGGTTAACACCCCTAATTGGATTAGAATAAGCCTAGGGAGGACGAAAATGACCTAAATGTTCAACCAATGACACAAAATCAGTTATTGAAGGCACAAGATTGGATAAAAACCCTAATTGGATTACAATAAGCCTAAGGAGGACGAAAATGACCGAAATGTTCAACCAATGACACAAAATCACTTATTGGATGCACAAGATTAGTTAAAAACCCTAATTGGATTAGAATAAGCCGAGGGAGGACGAAAATGACTTAAATGTGCAACAGATGACACAAAATCACATATTGGATGCACAAGATTGGTTAAAAACCCTAATTGGATTAGAATAAGCCTAGAGGGGACGAAAATGACTTAAATGTTCAACCAATGACACAAAATCAGATATTGGATGCATAAGATTGGTTAAAAACCCTAATTGGATTAGAATAAGCCTAGCGATGACGAAAATGACCTAAATGATCAACCAATGACACAAAATCACTTATTGGATGCACAAAATTGGTTAAAAACCCTAATTGGATTAGAATTAACTTAGCGAGGACACAAATGACCTAAATGTTCAACCAATGACACAAAATGACACAAAATCACATATTGGATGCACAAGATTGGTTAAAAACCCTAATTGGATTAGAATAAGCCTAGGGACGACGAAAATGACTTAAATGTTCAACCAATGACACAAAATCACATATTGGATGCACAAGATTGGTTAAAAACCCTAATTGGATTAGAATAAGCCTAGCGAGGACGAAAATGACCTAAATGTTCAACCAATGACACAAAATCACTTATCGGATGCACAAGATTGCTTAAAAACCCTAATTTGATTAGAATAAGCCTAAGGAGGACAAAAATGACCTAAATGTGCAACCAATGACACAAAATCACATATAGGATGCACAAGATTGGTTAAAACCCCTAATTGGATTAGAATAAGCCTAGGGAGGACGAAAATGACCTAAATGTTCAACCTATGACACAAAATCAGTTATTGAAGGCATAAGATTGGATAAAAACCCTAATTGGATTAGAATAAGCCTAGGGAGGACGAAAATGGCCGAAATGTTCAACCAATGACACAAAATCACTTATTGGATGCACAAGATTAGTTAAAAACCCTAATTGGATTAGAATAAGCCGAGGGAGGACGAAAATGACTTAAATGTGCAACAGATGACACAAAATCACATATTGGATGCACAAGATTGGTTAA
Source organism: Cicer chorassanicum (assembly GCA_037974735.1). Classification (NCBI taxonomy): domain Eukaryota; kingdom Viridiplantae; phylum Streptophyta; class Magnoliopsida; order Fabales; family Fabaceae; genus Cicer; species Cicer chorassanicum. The sequence continues at coordinate 23,009,392 of JBBPBP010000002.1, forward strand.
AAACCCTAATTGGATTAGAATAAGCCTAGGGAGGACGAAAATGACCGAAATGTTGAACCAATGACTCAAAATCACATATTTGATGCACAAGATTGGTTAAAAACCCTAATTGGATTAGAATAAGCCTAGAGGGGACGAAAATGACTTAAATGTTCAACCAATGACACAAAATCAGATATTGGATGCATAAGATTGGTTAAAAACCCTAATTGGATTAGAATAAGCCTAGCGATGACGAAAATGACCTAAATGTTCAACCAATGACACAAAATCACTTATTGGATGCACAAAATTGGTTAAAAACCCTAATTGGATTAGAATTAACTTAGCGAGGACACAAATGACCTAAATGTTCAACCAATGACACAAAATGACACAAAATCACATATTGGATGCACAAGATTGGTTAAAAATCCTAATTGGATTAGAATTAGCCTAGGGACGACGAAAATGACTTAAATGTTCAACCAATGACACAAAATCACATATTGGATGCATAAGATTGGTTAAAAACCCTAATTGGATTAGAATAAGCCTAGCGAGGACGAAAATGACCTAAATGTTCAACCAATGACACAAAATGAAACAAAATCACATAATGGATGCACAAGAATGGTTAAAAACCCTAATTGGATTAGAATAAGCCTAGGGACGACAAAAATGACTTAAATGTTAAACCAATGACACAAAATGACACAAAATCACATATTGGATGCATAAGATTGGTTAAAAACCCTAATTGGATTAGAATAAGCCTAGCGAGGACGAAAATGACCTAAATGTTCAACAAATGACACAAAATCACTTATCGGATGCACAAGATTGGTTAAAAACCCTAATTCGATTAGAATAAGCCTAAGGAGGACAAAAATGACCTAAATGTGCAACCAATGACACAAAATCACATATAGGATGCACAAGATTGGTTAAAACCCCTAATTGGATTAGAACAAGCCTAGGGAGGACGAAAATGACCTAAATGTTCAACCAATGACACAAAATCAGTTATTGAAGGCACAAGATTGGATAAAAACCCTAATTGGATTAGAATAAGCCTAGGGAGGACGAATATGACCAAAATTGTCAACCAATGACACAAAATCACTTATTGGATGCACAGGATTAGTTAAAAACCCCAATTGGATTAGAATAAGCCGAGGGAGGACGAAAATGACTTAAATGTGCAACAGATGACACAAAATCACATATTGGATGCACAAGATTGGTTAAAAACCCTAATTGGATTAGAATAAGCCTAGAGGGGACAAAAATGACTTAAATGTTCAACCAATGACACAAAATCAGATATTGGATGCATAAGATTGGTTAAAAACCCTAATTGGATTAGAATAAGCCTAGCGATGACGAAAATGACTTAAATGTTCAACCAATGACACAAAATCACTTATTTGATGCACAATATTTGTTAAAAACCCTAATTTGATTAGAATAAGCTTAGCGAGGACAAAAATGACCTAAATATTCAACCAATGACACAAAATGACACAAAATCACATATTGGATGCACAAGATTGGTTAAAAACCCTAATTGGATTAGAATAAGCCTAGGGACGACGAAAATGACTTAAATGTTCAACCAATGACACAAAATGACACAAAATCACATATTGGATGCATAAGATTGGTTAAAAACCCTAATTGGATTAGAATAAGCCTAGCAAGGACGAAAATGACCTAAATGTGTAACCAATGACACAAAATCACTTATCGGATGCACAAGATTGGTTAAAAACCCTAATTCGATTTGAATAAGCCTAAGGAGGATAAAAATGACCTAAATGTGCAACCAATGACACAAAATCACATATAGGATGCATAAGATTGGTTAACACCCCTAATTGGATTAGAATAAGCCTAGGGAGGACGAAAATGACCTAAATGTTCAACCAATGACACAAAATCAGTTATTGAAGGCACAAGATTGGATAAAAACCCTAATTGGATTACAATAAGCCTAAGGAGGACGAAAATGACCGAAATGTTCAACCAATGACACAAAATCACTTATTGGATGCACAAGATTAGTTAAAAACCCTAATTAGATTAGAATAAGCCGAGGGAGGACGAAAATGACTTAAATGTGCAACAGATGACACAAAATCACATATTGGATGCACAAGATTGGTTAAAAACCCTAATTGGATTAGAATAAGCCTAGAGGGGACGAAAATGACTTAAATGTTCAACCAATGACACAAAATCAGATATTGGATGCATAAGATTGGTTAAAAACCCTAATTGGATTAGAATAAGCCTAGCGATGACGAAAATGACCTAAATGTTCAACCAATGACACAAAATCACTTATTGGATGCACAAAATTGGTTAAAAACCCTAATTGGATTAGAAGTAACTTAGCGAGGACACAAATGACCTAAATGTTCAACCAATGACACAAAATGACACAAAATCACATATTGGATGCACAAGATTGGTTAAAAACCCTAATTGGATTAGAATTAGCCTAGGGACGACGAAAATGACTTAAATGTTCAACCAATGACACAAAATCACATATTGGATGCATAAGATTGGTTAAAAACCCTAATTGGATTAGAATAAGCCTAGCGAGGACGAAAATGACCTAAATGTTCAACCAATGACACAAAATGAAACAAAATCACATAATGGATGCACAAGAATGGTTAAAAACCCTAATTGGATTAGAATAAGCCTAGGGACGACAAAAATGACTTAAATGTTAAACCAATGACACAAAATGACACAAAATCACATATTGGATGCATAAGATTGGTTAAAAACCCTAATTGGATTAGAATAAGCCTAGCGAGGACGAAAATGACCTAAATGTTCAACAAATGACACAAAATCACTTATCGGATGCACAAGATTGGTTAAAAACCCTAATTCGATTAGAATAAGCCTAAGGAGGACAAAAATGACCTAAATGTGCAACCAATGACACAAAATCACATATAGGATGCACAAGATTGGTTAAAACCCCTAATTGGATTAGAACAAGCCTAGGGAGGACGAAAATGACCTAAATGTTCAACCAATGACACAAAATCAGTTATTGAAGGCACAAGATTGGATAAAAACCCTAATTGGATTAGAATAAGCCTAGGGAGGACGAATATGACCAAAATGTTCAACCAATGACACAAAATCACTTATTGGATGCACAAGATTAGTTAAAAACCCTAATTGGATTAGAATAAGCCGAGGGAGGACGAAAATGACTTAAATGTGCAACAGATGACACAAAATCACATATTGGATGCACAAGATTGGTTAAAAACCCTAATTGGATTAGAATAAGCCTAGAAGGGACGAAAATGACTTAAATGTTCAACCAATGACACAAAATCAGATATTGGATGCATAAGATTGGTTAAAAACCCTAATTGGATTAGAATAAGCCTAGCGATGACGAAAATGACCTAAATGTTCAACCAATGACACAAAATCAGTTATTGAAGGCACAAGATTGGATAAAAACCCTAATTGGATTAGAATAAGCCTAGGGAGGACGAATATGACCGAAATGTTCAACCAATGACACAAAATCACTTATTGGATGCACAAGATTAGTTAAAAACCCTAATTGGATTAGAATAAGCCGAGGGAGGACGAAAATGACTTAAATGTGCAACAGATGACACAAAATCACATATTGGATGCACAAGATTGGTTAAAAACCCTAATTGGATTAGAATAAGCCTAGAGGGGACGAAAATGACTTAAATGTTCAACCAATGACACAAAATCAGATATTGGATGCATAAGATTGGTTAAAAACCCTAATTGGATTAGAATTAACTTAGCGAGGACACAAATGACCTAAATGTTCAACCAATGACACAAAATGACACAAAATCACATATTGGATGCACAAGATTGGTTAAAAACCCTAATTGGATTAGAATAAGCCTAGGGACGACGAAAATGACTTAAATGTTCAACCAATGACACAAAATCACATATTGGATGCATAAGATTGGTTAAAAACCCTAATTGGATTAGAATAAGCCTAGCGAGGACGAAAATGACCTAAATGTTCAACCAATGACACAAAATCACTTATCGGATACACAAGATTGCTTAAAAACCCTAATTTGATTAGAATAAGCCTAAGGAGGACAAAAATGACCTAAATGTGCAACCAATGACACAAAATCACATATAGGATGCACAAGATTGGTTAAAACCCCTAATTGGATTAGAATAAGCCTAGGGAGGACGAAAATGACCTAAATGTTCAACCTATGACACAAAATCAGTTATTGAAGGCATAAGATTGGATAAAAACCCTAATTGGATTAGAATAAGCCTAGGGAGGACGAAAATGGCCGAAATGTTCAACCAATGACACAAAATCACTTATTGGATGCACAAGATTAGTTAAAAACCCTAATTGGATTAGAATAAGCCGAGGGAGGACGAAAATGACTTAAATGTGCAACAGATGACACAAAATCACATATTGGATGCACAAGATTGGTTAAAAACCCTAATTGGATTAGAATAAGCCTAGGGAGGACGAAAATGACCGAAATGTTCAACCAATGACACAAAATCACATATTGGATGCACAAGATTGGTTAAAAACCCTAATTGGATTAGAATAAGCCTAGAGGGGACGAAAATGACTTAAATGTTCAACCAATGACACAAAATCAGATATTGGATGCATAAGATTGGTTAAAAACCCTAATTGGATTAAAATAAGCCTAGCGATGACGAAAATGACCGAAATGTGCAACCAATGACACAAAATCACATATATGATGCAGAAGATTGGTTAAAACCCCTAATGGGATTAGAATAAGCCTGGGGAGGAAGAAAATGACCTAAATGTTCAACCTATGACACAAAATCAGTTATTATATGCACTAGATTAGTTAAAAACCCTAATTGGATTATAATAAGCCTAGGGAGGACCAAAATATCCCAAATGTGTAACCAATGACACAAAATCACATATTGGATGCACAAGATTCGTTAAAAACCCTAATTGGATTAGAATAAACCTAGGAAACACGAAAATGACATAAATGTTCAACCAATGACACAAAATCACACAAAATCACATATTGGATGCACAAGATTGGTTAAAAACCCTAATTGGATTAGAATAAGCGAAGGGAGGATGAAAATGACCTAAATGTTCAACCAATGACACAAAATGAAACAAAATCACATAATGGATGCACAAGAATGGTTAAAAACCCTAATTGGATTAGAATAAGCCTAGGGAGGACGAAAATGACCTAAATGTTCAACCAATGACATAAAATCACTTATTGAATGCAGAAGATTGGATAAAAACCCTAATTGGATTACAATAAGCCTAGGGAGGACGAAAATGACGTAAATGTTCAACCAATGACACAAAATCACATATTGAATGCTTAAGATTGGATAAAAACCCTAATTGGATTAGAATAAGCCTAGGGAGGACGAAAATGACCGAAATGTTCAACCAATGACAAAAATCACATATTGGATGCACAAGATTGGTTAAAAACCCTAATTGGATTAGAATAAGCCTAGCGAGGACGAAAGTGACCTAAATGTTCAACCAATGACACAAAATCACTTATTGGATGCACAAAATTGGTTAAAAACCCTAATTGGATTAGAATTAACTTAGCGAGGACACAAATGACCTAAATGTTCATCCAATGACACAAAATCACATATTGGATGCACAAGATTGGTTAAAAACCCTAATTGGATTAGAATAAGCCTAGGGACGACGAAAATGACTTAAATGTTCAACCAATGACACAAAATCACATATTGGATGCATAAGATTGGTTAAAAACCCTAATTGGATTAGAATAAGCCTAGCGAGGACGAAAATGACCTAAATGTTCAACCAATGACACAAAATCACTTATCGGATGCACAAGATTGCTTAAAAACCCTAATTTGATTAGAATAAGCCTAAGGAGGACAAAAATGACCTAAATGTGCAACCAATGACACAAAATCACATATAGGATGCACAAGATTGGTTAAAACACCTAATTGGATTAGAATAAGCCTAGGGAGGACGAAAATGACCTAAATGTTCAACCTATGACACAAAATCAGTTATTGAAGGCATAAGATTGGATAAAAACCCTAATTGGATTAGAATAAGCCTAGGGAGGACGAAAATGACCGAAATGTTCAACCAATGACACAAAATCACTTATTGGATGCACAAGATTAGTTAAAAACCCTAATTGGATTAGAATAAGCCGAGGGAGGACGAAAATGACTTAAATGTGCAACAGATGACACAAAATCACATATTGGATGCACAAGATTGGTTAAAAACCCTAATTGGATTAGAATAAGCCTAGAGGGGACGAAAATGACTTAAATGTTCAACCAATGACACAAAATCAGATATTGGATGCATAAGATTGGTTAAAAACCCTAATTGGATTAGAATAAGCCTAGCGATGACGAAAATGACCTAAATGTTCAACCAATGACACAAAATCACTTATTGGATGCACAAAATTGGTTAAAAACCCTAATTGGATTAGAAGTAACTTAGCGAGGACACAAATGACCTAAATGTTCAACCAATGACACAAAATGACACAAAATCACATATTGGATGCACAAGATTGGTTAAAAACCCTAATTGGATTAGAATTAGCCTAGGGACGACGAAAATGACTTAAATGTTCAACCAATCACACAAAATCAGATATTGGATGCATAAGATTGGTTAAAAACCCTAATTGGATTAGAATAAGCCTAGCGATGACGAAAATGACCTGAATGTGCAACCAATGACACAAAATCACTTATTGGATGCACAAAATTGGTTAAAAACCCTAATTGGATTAGAATTAACTTAGCGAGGACACAAATGACCTAAATGTTCATCCAATGACACAAAATCACATATTGGATGCACAAGATTGGTTAAAAACCCTAATTGGATTAGAATAAGCCTAGGGACGACGAAAATGACTTAAATGTTCAACCAATGACACAAAATCACATATTGGATGCATAAGATTGGTTAAAAACCCTAATTGGATTAGAATAAGCCTAGCGAGGACGAAAATGACCTAAATGTTCAACCAATGACACAAAATCACTTATCGGATGCACAAGATTGCTTAAAAACCCTAATTTGATTAGAATAAGCCTAAGGAGGACAAAAATGACCTAAATGTGCAACCAATGACACAAAATCACATATAGGATGCACAAGATTGGTTAAAACACCTAATTGGATTAGAATAAGCCTAGGGAGGACGAAAATGACCTAAATGTTCAACCTATGACACAAAATCAGTTATTGAAGGCATAAGATTGGATAAAAACCCTAATTGGATTAGAATAAGCCTAGGGAGGACGAAAATGACCGAAATGTTCAACCAATGACACAAAATCACTTATTGGATGCACAAGATTAGTTAAAAACCCTAATTGGATTAGAATAAGCCGAGGGAGGACGAAAATGACTTAAATGTGCAACAGATGACACAAAATCACATATTGGATGCACAAGATTGGTTAAAAATCCTAATTGGATTAGAATAAGCCTAGGGAGGACGAAAATGACCGAAATGTTGAACCAATGACACAAAATCACATATTGGATGCACAAGATTGGTTAAAAACCCTAATTGGATTAGAATAAGCCTAGAGGGGACGAAAATGACTTAAATGTTCAACCAATGACACAAAATCAGATATTGGATGCATAACATTGGTTAAAAACCCTAATTGGATTAAAATAAGCCAAGCGATGACGAAAATGACCGAAATGTGCAACCAATGACACAAAATCACATATATGATGCAGAAGATTGGTTAAAACCCCTAATGGGATTAGAATATGCCTGGGGAGGAAGAAAATGACTTAAATGTTCAACCTATGACACAAAATCAGTTATTATATGCACTAGATTAGTTAAAAACCCTAATTGGATTAGAATAAGCCTAGGGAGGACCAAAATATCCCAAATGTGTAACCAATGACACAAAATCACATATTGGATGCACAAGATTCGTTAAAAAACCTAATTGGATTACAATAAACCTAGGAAACACGAAAATGACATAAATGTTCAACCAATGACACAAAATCACACAAAATCACATATTGGATGCACAAGATTGGTTAAAAACACTAATTGGATTAGAATAAGCGAAAGGAGGATGAAAATGACCTAAATGTTCAACCAATGACACAAAATGAAACAAAATCACATAATGGATGCACAAGAATGGTTAAAAACCCTAATTGGATTAGAATAAGCCTAGGGAGGACGAAAATGACCGAAATGTTGAACCAATGACACAAAATCACATATTGGATGCACAAGATTGGCTAAAAACCCTAATTGGATTAGAATAAGCCTAGAGGGGACGAAAATGACTTAAATGTTCAACCAATGACACAAAATCAGATATTGGATGCATAAGATTGGTTAAAAACCCTAATTGGATTAAAATAAGCCTAGCAATGACGTAAATGACCGAAATGTGCAACCAATGACACAAAATCACATATATGATGCAGAAGATTGGTTAAAACCCCTAATGGGATTAAAATTAGCCTGGGGAGGAAGAAAATGACTTAAATGTTCAACCTATGACACAAAATCAGTTATTATATGCACTAGATTAGTTAAAAACCCTAATTGGATTAGAATAAGCCTAGGGAGGAACAAAATATCCCAAATGTGTAATCTATGACACAAAATCACATATTGGATGCACAAGATTCGTTAAAAACCCTAATTGGATTACAATAAACCTAGGAAACACGAAAATGACATAAATGTTCAACCAATGACACAAAATCACACAAAATCACATATTGGATGCACAAGATTGGTTAAAAACCCTAATTGGATTAGAATAAGCGAAGGGAGGATGAAAATGACCTAAATGTTCAACCAATGACACAAAATGAAACAAAATCACATAATGGATGCACAAGAATGGTTAAAAACCCTAATTGGATTAGAATAAGCCTAGGGAGGACGAAAATGACCTAAATGTTCAACCAATGACACAAAATCACTTATTGAATGCACAAGATTGGATAAAAACCCTAATTGGATTACAATAAGCCTAGGGAGGACGAAAATGACGTAAATGTTCAACAAATGACACAAAATCTCATATTGAATGCTTAAGATTAGATAAAAACCCTAATTGGATTAGAATAAGCCTAGGGAGGACGAAAATGACCGAAATGTTCAACCAATGACAAAAATCACATATTGGATGCACAAGATTGGTTAAAAACCCTAATTGGATTAGAATAAGCCTAGCGAGGACGAAAATGACCTAAATGTTCAACCAATGACACAAAATCACTTATTGGATGCACAAGATTGGTTAAAAACGCTAATTGGATTAGAATAAGCCACGGGAGAACGAAAATAACCTAAATGTCAACCAATGACACAAAATCACATATTGGATCCACAAGATTGGTTAAAACCCCTAATTGGATTAGAAGAAACCTAGGAAACACGAAAATGACATAAATGTTCAACCAATGACACAAAATCACATAATGGATGCCCAAGAATGGTTAAAAACACTAATTGGATTAGAATAAGCCTAGGGAGGACGAAAATGACTTAAATGTTCAACCAATCACACAAAATCAGATATTGGATGCATAAGATTGGTTAAAAACCCTAATTGGATTAGAATAAGCCTAAGGAGGAAGAAAATGACCTAAATGTTCAACCAATGACACAAAATCACATAATGGATGCCCAAGAATGGTTAAAAACACTAATTGGATTAGAATAAGCCTAGGGAGGACGAAAATGACTTAAATGTTCAACCAATCACACAAAATCAGATATTGGATGCATAAGATTGGTTAAAAACCCTAATTGGATTAGAATAAGCCTAGCGAATACGGAAATGACCTGAATGTGCAACCAATGACACAAAATCACTTATTGGATGCACAAAATTGGTTAAAAACCCTAATTGGATTAGAATTAACTTAGCGAGGACACAAATGACCTAAATGTTCATCCAATGACACAAAATGACACAAAATCACATATTGGATGCACAAGATTGGTTAAAAACCCTAATTGGATTAGAATAAGCCTAGGGACGACGAAAATGACTTAAATGTTCAACCAATGACACAAAATCACATATTGGATGCATAAGATTGGTTAAAAACCCTAATTGGATTAGAATAAGCCTAGCGAGGACGAAAATGACCTAAATGTTCAACCAATGACACAAAATCACTTATCGGATGCACAAGATTGCTTAAAAACCCTAATTTGATTAGAATAAGCCTAAGGAGGACAAAAATGACCTAAATGTGCAACCAATGACACAAAATCACATATAGGATGCACAAGATTGGTTAAAACCCCTAATTGGATTAGAATAAGCCTAGGGAGGACGAAAATGACCTAAATGTTCAACCTATGACACAAAATCAGTTATTGAAGGCATAAGATTGGATAAAAACCCTAATTGGATTAGAATAAGCCTAGGGAGGACAAAAATGACCGAAATGTTCAACCAATGACACAAAATCACTTATTGGATGCACAAGATTAGTTAAAAACCCTAATTGGATTAGAATAAGCCGAGGGAGGACGAAAATGACTTAAATGTGCAACAGATGACACAAAATCACATATTGGATGCACAAGATTGGTTAAAAACCCTAATTGGATTAGAATAAGCCTAGGGAGGACGAAAATGACCGAAATGTTGAACCAATGACACAAAATCACATATTGGATGCACAAGATTGGTTAAAAACCCTAATTGGATTAGAATAAGCCTAGAGGGGACGAAAATGACTTAAATGTTCAACCAATGACACAAAATCAGATATTGGATGCATAAGATTGGTTAAAAACCCTAATTGGATTAAAATAAGCCAAGCGATGACGAAAATGACCGAAATGTGCAACCAATGACACAAAATCACATATATGATGCAGAAGATTGGTTAAAACCCCTAATGGGATTAGAATATGCCTGGGGAGGAAGAAAATGACTTAAATGTTCAACCTATGACACAAAATCAGTTATTATATGCACTAGATTAGTTAAAAACCCTAATTGGATTAGAATAAGCCTAGGGAGGACCAAAATATCCCAAATGTGTAACCAATGACACAAAATCACATATTGGATGCACAAGATTCGTTAAAAAACCTAATTGGATTACAATAAACCTAGGAAACACGAAAATGACATAAATGTTCAACCAATGACACAAAATCACACAAAATCACATATTGGATGCACAAGATTGGTTAAAAACACTAATTGGATTAGAATAAGCGAAAGGAGGATGAAAATGACCTAAATGTTCAACCAATGACACAAAATGAAACAAAATCACATAATGGATGCACAAGAATGGTTAAAAACCCTAATTGGATTAGAATAAGCCTAGGGAGGACGAAAATGACCGAAATGTTGAACCAATGACACAAAATCACATATTGGATGCACAAGATTGGCTAAAAACCCTAATTGGATTAGAATAAGCCTAGAGGGGACGAAAATGACTTAAATGTTCAACCAATGACACAAAATCAGATATTGGATGCATAAGATTGGTTAAAAACCCTAATTGGATTAAAATAAGCCTAGCAATGACGTAAATGACCGAAATGTGCAACCAATGACACAAAATCACATATATGATGCAGAAGATTGGTTAAAACCCCTAATGGGATTAAAATTAGCCTGGGGAGGAAGAAAATGACTTAAATGTTCAACCTATGACACAAAATCAGTTATTATATGCACTAGATTAGTTAAAAACCCTAATTGGATTAGAATAAGCCTAGGGAGGAACAAAATATCCCAAATGTGTAATCTATGACACAAAATCACATATTGGATGCACAAGATTCGTTAAAAACCCTAATTGGATTACAATAAACCTAGGAAACACGAAAATGACATAAATGTTCAACCAATGACACAAAATCACACAAAATCACATATTGGATGCACAAGATTGGTTAAAAACCCTAATTGGATTAGAATAAGCGAAGGGAGGATGAAAATGACCTAAATGTTCAACCAATGACACAAAATGAAACAAAATCACATAATGGATGCACAAGAATGGTTAAAAACCCTAATTGGATTAGAATAAGCCTAGGGAGGACGAAAATGACCTAAATGTTCAACCAATGACATAAAATCACTTATTGAATGCAGAAGATTGGATAAAAACCCTAATTGGATTACAATAAGCCTAGGGAGGACGAAAATGACGTAAATGTTCAACCAATGACACAAAATCACATATTGAATGCTTAAGATTGGATAAAAACCCTAATTGGATTAGAATAAGCCTAGGGAGGACGAAAATGACCGAAATGTTCAACCAATGACATAAATCACATATTGGATGCACAAGATTGGTTAAAAACCCTAATTGGATTAGAATAAGCCTAGCGAGGACGAAAATGACCTAAATGTTCAACCAATGACACAAAATCACTTATTGGATGCACAAGATTGGTTAAAAATGCTAATTGGATTAGAATAAGCCACGGGAGAACGAAAACAACCTAAATGTGCAACCAATGACACAAAATCACATATTGGATCCACAAGATTGGTTAAAACCCCTAATTGGATTAGAAGAAACCTAGGAAACACGAAAATGACATAAATGTTCAACCAATGACACAAAATCACATATTGGATGCACAAGATTGGTTAAAAACCCTAATTGGATTAGAATAAGCCTAGGGACGACGAAAATGACTTAAATGTTCAACCAATGACACAAAATCACATATTGGATGCATAAGATTGGTTAAAAACCCTAATTGGATTAGAATAAGCCTAGCGAGGACGAAAATGACCTAAATGTTCAACCAATGACACAAAATCACTTATCGGATACACAAGATTGCTTAAAAACCCTAATTTGATTAGAATAAGCCTAAGGAGGACAAAAATGACCTAAATGTGCAACCAATGACACAAAATCACATATAGGATGCACAAGATTGGTTAAAACCCCTAATTGGATTAGAATAAGCCTAGGGAGGACGAAAATGACCTAAATGTTCAACCTATGACACAAAATCAGTTATTGAAGGCATAAGATTGGATAAAAACCCTAATTGGATTAGAATAAGCCTAGGGAGGACGAAAATGGCCGAAATGTTCAACCAATGACACAAAATCACTTATTGGATGCACAAGATTAGTTAAAAACCCTAATTGGATTAGAATAAGCCGAGGGAGGACGAAAATGACTTAAATGTGCAACAGATGACACAAAATCACATATTGGATGCACAAGATTGGTTAAAAACCCTAATTGGATTAGAATAAGCCTAGGGAGGACGAAAATGACCGAAATGTTGAACCAATGACACAAAATCACATATTGGATGCACAAGATTGGTTAAAAACCCTAATTGGATTAGAATAAGCCTAGAGGGGACGAAAATGACTTAAATGTTCAACCAATGACACAAAATCAGATATTGGATGCATAACATTGGTTAAAAACCCTAATTGGATTAAAATAAGCCAAGCGATGACGAAAATGACCGAAATGTGCAACCAATGACACAAAATCACATATATGATGCAGAAGATTGGTTAAAACCCCTAATGGGATTAGAATATGCCTGGGGAGGAAGAAAATGACTTAAATGTTCAACCTATGACACAAAATCAGTTATTATATGCACTAGATTAGTTAAAAACCCTAATTGGATTAGAATAAGCCTAGGGAGGACCAAAATATCCCAAATGTGTAACCAATGACACAAAATCACATATTGGATGCACAAGATTCGTTAAAAAACCTAATTGGATTACAATAAACCTAGGAAACACGAAAATGACATAAATGTTCAACCAATGACACAAAATCACACAAAATCACATATTGGATGCACAAGATTGGTTAAAAACACTAATTGGATTAGAATAAGCGAAGGGAGGATGAAAATGACCTAAATGTTCAACCAATGACACAAAATGAAACAAAATCACATAATGGATGCACAAGAATGGTTAAAAACCCTAATTGGATTAGAATAAGCCTAGGGAGGACGAAAATGACCGAAATGTTGAACCAATGACACAAAATCACATATTGGATGCACAAGATTGGCTAAAAACCCTAATTGGATTAGAATAAGCCTAGAGGGGACGAAAATGACTTAAATGTTCAACCAATGACACAAAATCAGATATTGGATGCATAAGATTGGTTAAAAACCCTAATTGGATTAAAATAAGCCTAGCAATGACGTAAATGACCGAAATGTGCAACCAATGACACAAAATCACATATATGATGCAGAAGATTGGTTAAAACCCCTAATGGGATTAAAATAAGCCTGGGGAGGAAGAAAATGACTTAAATGTTCAACCTATGACACAAAATCAGTTATTATATGCACTAGATTAGTTAAAAACCCTAATTGGATTAGAATAAGCCTAGGGAGGAACAAAATATCCCAAATGTGTAATCTATGACACAAAATCACATATTGGATGCACAAGATTCGTTAAAAACCCTAATTGGATTACAATAAACCTAGGAAACACGAAAATGACATAAATGTTCAACCAATGACACAAAATCACACAAAATCACATATTGGATGCACAAGATTGGTTAAAAACCCTAATTGGATTAGAATAAGCGAAGGGAGGATGAAAATGACCTAAATGTTCAACCAATGACACAAAATGAAACAAAATCACATAATGGATGCACAAGAATGGTTAAAAACCCTAATTGGATTAGAATAAGCCTAGGGAGGACGAAAATGACCTAAATGTTCAACCAATGACATAAAATCACTTATTGAATGCAGAAGATTGGATAAAAACCCTAATTGGATTACAATAAGCCTAGGGAGGACGAAAATGACGTAAATGTTCAACCAATGACACAAAATCACATATTGAATGCTTAAGATTGGATAAAAACCCTAATTGGATTAGAATAAGCCTAGGGAGGACGAAAATGACCGAAATGTTCAACCAATGACAAAAATCACATATTGGATGCACAAGATTGGTTAAAAACCCTAATTGGATTAGAATAAGCCTAGCGAGGACGAAAATGACCTAAATGTTCAACCAATGACACAAAATCACTTATTGGATGCACAAGGTTGGTTAAAAATGCTAATTGGATTAGAATAAGCCACGGGAGAACGAAAACAACCTAAATGTGCAACCAATGACACAAAATCACATATTGGATCCACAAGATTGGTTAAAACCCCTAATTGGATTAGAAGAAACCTAGGAAACACGAAAATGACATAAATGTTCAACCAATGACACAAAATCACATATTGGATGCACAAGATTGGTTAAAAACCCTAATTGGATTAGAATAAGCCTAGGGACGACGAAAATGACTTAAATGTTCAACCAATGACACAAAATCACATATTGGATGCATAAGATTGGTTAAAAACCCTAATTGGATTAGAATAAGCCTAGCGAGGACGAAAATGACCTAAATGTTCAACCAATGACACAAAATCACTTATCGGATACACAAGATTGCTTAAAAACCCTAATTTGATTAGAATAAGCCTAAGGAGGACAAAAATGACCTAAATGTGCAACCAATGACACAAAATCACATATAGGATGCACAAGATTGGTTAAAACCCCTAATTGGATTAGAATAAGCCTAGGGAGGACGAAAATGACCTAAATGTTCAACCTATGACACAAAATCAGTTATTGAAGGCATAAGATTGGATAAAAACCCTAATTGGATTAGAATAAGCCTAGGGAGGACGAAAATGGCCGAAATGTTCAACCAATGACACAAAATCACTTATTGGATGCACAAGATTAGTTAAAAACCCTAATTGGATTAGAATAAGCCGAGGGAGGACGAAAATGACTTAAATGTGCAACAGATGACACAAAATCACATATTGGATGCACAAGATTGGTTAAAAACCCTAATTGGATTAGAATAAGCCTAGGGAGGACGAAAATGACCGAAATGTTGAACCAATGACACAAAATCACATATTGGATGCACAAGATTGGTTAAAAACCCTAATTGGATTAGAATAAGCCTAGAGGGGACGAAAATGACTTAAATGTTCAACCAATGACACAAAATCAGATATTGGATGCATAACATTGGTTAAAAACCCTAATTGGATTAAAATAAGCCAAGCGATGACGAAAATGACCGAAATGTGCAACCAATGACACAAAATCACATATATGATGCAGAAGATTGGTTAAAACCCCTAATGGGATTAGAATATGCCTGGGGAGGAAGAAAATGACTTAAATGTTCAACCTATGACACAAAATCAGTTATTATATGCACTAGATTAGTTAAAAACCCTAATTGGATTAGAATAAGCCTAGGGAGGACCAAAATATCCCAAATGTGTAACCAATGACACAAAATCACATATTGGATGCACAAGATTCGTTAAAAAACCTAATTGGATTACAATAAACCTAGGAAACACGAAAATGACATAAATGTTCAACCAATGACACAAAATCACACAAAATCACATATTGGATGCACAAGATTGGTTAAAAACACTAATTGGATTAGAATAAGCGAAGGGAGGATGAAAATGACCTAAATGTTCAACCAATGACACAAAATGAAACAAAATCACATAATGGATGCACAAGAATGGTTAAAAACCCTAATTGGATTAGAATAAGCCTAGGGAGGACGAAAATGACCGAAATGTTGAACCAATGACACAAAATCACATATTGGATGCACAAGATTGGCTAAAAACCCTAATTGGATTAGAATAAGCCTAGAGGGGACGAAAATGACTTAAATGTTCAACCAATGACACAAAATCAGATATTGGATGCATAAGATTGGTTAAAAACCCTAATTGGATTAAAATAAGCCTAGCAATGACGTAAATGACCGAAATGTGCAACCAATGACACAAAATCACATATATGATGCAGAAGATTGGTTAAAACCCCTAATGGGATTAAAATAAGCCTGGGGAGGAAGAAAATGACTTAAATGTTCAACCTATGACACAAAATCAGTTATTATATGCACTAGATTAGTTAAAAACCCTAATTGGATTAGAATAAGCCTAGGGAGGAACAAAATATCCCAAATGTGTAATCTATGACACAAAATCACATATTGGATGCACAAGATTCGTTAAAAACCCTAATTGGATTACAATAAACCTAGGAAACACGAAAATGACATAAATGTTCAACCAATGACACAAAATCACACAAAATCACATATTGGATGCACAAGATTGGTTAAAAACCCTAATTGGATTAGAATAAGCGAAGGGAGGATGAAAATGACCTAAATGTTCAACCAATGACACAAAATGAAACAAAATCACATAATGGATGCACAAGAATGGTTAAAAACCCTAATTGGATTAGAATAAGCCTAGGGAGGACGAAAATGACCTAAATGTTCAACCAATGACATAAAATCACTTATTAAATGCAGAAGATTGGATAAAAACCCTAATTGGATTACAATAAGCCTAGGGAGGACGAAAATGACGTAAATGTTCAACCAATGACACAAAATCACATATTGAATGCTTAAGATTGGATAAAAACCCTAATTGGATTAGAATAAGCCTAGGGAGGACGAAAATGACCGAAATGTTCAACCAATGACA
>JBBPBP010000002.1:23027542-23090950 GCA_037974735.1 Cicer chorassanicum
AAAATCACATATTGGATGCACAAGATTGGTTAAAAACCCTAATTGGATTAGAATAAGCCTAGGGACGACGAAAATGACTTAAATGTTCAACCAATGACACAAAATCACATATTGGATGCATAAGATTGGTTAAAAACCCTAATTGGATTAGAATAAGCCTAGCGAGGACGAAAATGACCTAAATGTTCAACCAATGACACAAAATCACTTATCGGATGCACAAGATTGCTTAAAAACCCTAATTTGATTAGAATAAGCCTAAGGAGGACAAAAATGACCTAAATGTGCAACCAATGACACAAAATCACATATAGGATGCACAAGATTGGTTAAAACCCCTAATTGGATTAGAATAAGCCTAGGGAGGACGAAAATGACCTAAATGTTCAACCTATGACACAAAATCAGTTATTGAAGGCATAAGATTGGATAAAAAGCCTAATTGGATTAGAATAAGCCTAGGGAGGACGAAAATGACCGAAATGTTCAACCAATGACACAAAATCACTTATTGGATGCACAAGATTAGTTAAAAACCCTAATTGGATTAGAATAAGCCGAGGGAGGACGAAAATGACTTAAATGTGCAACAGATGACACAAAATCACATATTGGATGCACAAGATTGGTTAAAAACCCTAATTGGATTAGAATAAGCCTAGGGAGGACGAAAATGACCGAAATGTTGAACCAATGACACAAAATCACATATTGGATGCACAAGATTGGTTAAAAACCCTAATTGGATTAGAATAAGCCTAGAGGGGACGAAAATGACTTAAATGTTCAACCAATGACACAAAATCAGATATTGGATGCATAAGATTGGTTAAAAACCCTAATTGGATTAAAATAAGCCAAGCGATGACGAAAATGACCGAAATGTGCAACCAATGACACAAAATCACATATATGATGCAGAAGATTGGTTAAAACCCCTAATGGGTTTAGAATAAGCCTGGGGAGGAAGAAAATGACTTAAATGTTCAACCTATGACACAAAATCAGTTATTATATGCACTAGATTAGTTAAAAACCCTAATTGGATTAGAATAAGCCTAGGGAGGACCAAAATATCCCAAATGTGTAACCAATGACACAAAATCACATATTGGATGCACAAGATTCGTTAAAAACCCTAATTGGATTACAATAAACCTAGGAAACACGAAAATGACATAAATGTTCAACCAATGACACAAAATCACATATTGGATGCACAAGATTGGTTAAAAACCCTAATTGGATTAGAATAAGCGAAGGGAGGATGAAAATGACCTAAATGTTCAACCAATGACACAAAATGAAACAAAATCACATAATGGATGCACAAGAATGGTTAAAAACCCTAATTGGATTAGAATAAGCCTAGGGAGGACGAAAATGACCGAAATGTTGAACCAATGACACAAAATCACATATTGGATGCACAAGATTGGTTAAAAACCCTAATTGGATTAGAATAAGTCTAGAGGGGACGAAAATGACTTAAATGTTCAACCAATGACACAAAATCAGATATTGGATGCATAAGATTGGTTAAAAACCCTAATTGGATTAAAATAAGCCTAGCGATGACGAAAATGACCGAAATGTGCAACCAATGACACAAAATCACATATATGATGCAGAAGATTGGTTAAAACCCCTAATGGGATTAGAATAAGCCTGGGGAGGAAGAAAATGACCTAAATGTTCAACCTATGACACAAAATCAGTTATTATATGCACTAGATTAGTTAAAAACCCTAATTGGATTATAATAAGCCTAGGGAGGACCAAAATATCCCAAATGTGTAACCAATGACACAAAATCACATATTGGATGCACAAGATTCGTTAAAAACCCTAATTGGATTAGAATAAACCTAGGAAACACGAAAATGACATAAATGTTCAACCAATGACACAAAATCACACAAAATCACATATTGGATGCACAAGATTGGTTAAAAACCCTAATTGGATTAGAATAAGCGAAGGGAGGATGAAAATGACCTAAATGTTCAACCAATGACACAAAATGAAACAAAATCACATAATGGATGCACAAGAATGGTTAAAAACCCTAATTGGATTAGAATAAGCCTATGGAGGACGAAAATGACCTAAATGTTCAACCAATGACACAAAATCACTTATTGAATGCACAAGATTGGATAAAAACCCTAATTGGATTACAATAAGCCTAGGGAGGACGAAAATGACGTAAATGTTCAACCAATGACACAAAATCACATATTGAATGCTTAAGATTGGATAAAAACCCTAATTGGATTAGAATAAGCCTAGCGAGGACGAAAATGACCTAAATGTTCAACCAATGACACAAAATCACTTATTGGATGCACAAGATTGGTTAAAAACGCTAATTGGATTAGAATAAGCCACGGGAGAACGAAAATAACCTAAATGTGCAACCAATGACACAAAATCACATATTGGATCCACAAGATTGGTTAAAACCCCTAATTGGATTAGAAGAAACCTAGGAAACACGAAAATGACATAAATGTTCAACCAATGACACAAAATCACATATTGGATGCACAAGATTGGTTAAAAACCCTAATTGGATTAGAATAAGCCTAAGGAGGAAGAAAATGACCTAAATGTTCAACCAATGACACAAAATCACATAATGGATGCCCAAGAATGGTTAAAAACACTAATTGGATTAGAATAAGCCTAGGGAGGACGAAAATGACTTAAATGTTCAACCAATCACACAAAATCAGATATTGGATGCATAAGATTGGTTAAAAACCCTAATTGGATTAGAATAAGCCTAAGGAGGAAGAAAATGACCTAAATGTTCAACCAATGACACAAAATCACATAATGGATGCCCAAGAATGGTTAAAAACACTAATTGGATTAGAATAAGCCTAGGGAGGACGAAAATGACTTAAATGTTCAACCAATCACACAAAATCAGATATTGGATGCATAAGATTGGTTAAAAACCCTAATTGGATTAGAATAAGCCTAGCGATGACGAAAATGACCTAAATGTTCAACCAATGACACAAAATCACTTATTGGATGCACAAAATTGGTTAAAAACCCTAATTGGATTAGAATGAACTTAGCGAGGACACAAATGACCTAAATGTTCAACCAATGACACAAAATGACACAAAATCACATATTGGATGCACAAGATTGGTTAAAAACCCTAATTGGATTAGAATAAGCCTAGGGAGGACGAAAATGACTTAAATGTTCAACCAATGACACAAAATCACATATTGGATGCATAAGATTGGTTAAAAACCCTAATTGGATTAGAATAAGCCTAGCGAGGACGAAAATGACCTAAATGTTCAACCAATGACACAAAATCACTTATCGGATACACAAGATTGCTTAAAAACCCTAATTTGATTAGAATAAGCCTAAGGAGGACAAAAATGACCTAAATGTGCAACCAATGACACAAAATCACATATAGGATGCACAAGATTGGTTAAAACCCCTAATTGGATTAGAATAAGCCTAGGGAGGACGAAAATGACCTAAATGTTCAACCTATGACACAAAATCAGTTATTGAAGGCATAAGATTGGATAAAAACCCTAATTGGATTAGAATAAGCCTAGGGAGGACGAAAATGGCCGAAATGTTCAACCAATGACACAAAATCACTTATTGGATGCACAAGATTAGTTAAAAACCCTAATTGGATTAGAATAAGCCGAGGGAGGACGAAAATGACTTAAATGTGCAACAGATGACACAAAATCACATATTGGATGCACAAGATTGGTTAAAAACCCTAATTGGATTAGAATAAGCCTAGGGAGGACGAAAATGACCGAAATGTTGAACCAATGACACAAAATCACATATTGGATGCACAAGATTGGTTAAAAACCCTAATTGGATTAGAATAAGCCTAGAGGGGACGAAAATGACTTAAATGTTCAACCAATGACACAAAATCAGATATTGGATGCATAACATTGGTTAAAAACCCTAATTGGATTAAAATAAGCCAAGCGATGACGAAAATGACCGAAATGTGCAACCAATGACACAAAATCACATATATGATGCAGAAGATTGGTTAAAACCCCTAATGGGATTAGAATATGCCTGGGGAGGAAGAAAATGACTTAAATGTTCAACCTATGACACAAAATCAGTTATTATATGCACTAGATTAGTTAAAAACCCTAATTGGATTAGAATAAGCCTAGGGAGGACCAAAATATCCCAAATGTGTAACCAATGACACAAAATCACATATTGGATGCACAAGATTCGTTAAAAAACCTAATTGGATTACAATAAACCTAGGAAACACGAAAATGACATAAATGTTCAACCAATGACACAAAATCACACAAAATCACATATTGGATGCACAAGATTGGTTAAAAACACTAATTGGATTAGAATAAGCGAAGGGAGGATGAAAATGACCTAAATGTTCAACCAATGACACAAAATGAAACAAAATCACATAATGGATGCACAAGAATGGTTAAAAACCCTAATTGGATTAGAATAAGCCTAGGGAGGACGAAAATGACCGAAATGTTGAACCAATGACACAAAATCACATATTGGATGCACAAGATTGGCTAAAAACCCTAATTGGATTAGAATAAGCCTAGAGGGGACGAAAATGACTTAAATGTTCAACCAATGACACAAAATCAGATATTGGATGCATAAGATTGGTTAAAAACCCTAATTGGATTAAAATAAGCCTAGCAATGACGTAAATGACCGAAATGTGCAACCAATGACACAAAATCACATATATGATGCAGAAGATTGGTTAAAACCCCTAATGGGATTAAAATAAGCCTGGGGAGGAAGAAAATGACTTAAATGTTCAACCTATGACACAAAATCAGTTATTATATGCACTAGATTAGTTAAAAACCCTAATTGGATTAGAATAAGCCTAGGGAGGAACAAAATATCCCAAATGTGTAACCAATGACACAAAATCACATATTGGATGCACAAGATTCGTTAAAAACCCTAATTGGATTACAATAAACCTAGGAAACACGAAAATGACATAAATTTTCAACCAATGACACAAAATCACACAAAATCACATATTGGATGCACAAGATTGGTTAAAAACCCTAATTGGATTAGAATAAGCGAAGGGAGGATGAAAATGACCTAAATGTTCAACCAATGACACAAAATGAAACAAAATCACATAATGGATGCACAAGAATGGTTAAAAACCCTAATTGGATTAGAATAAGCCTAGGGAGGACGAAAATGACCTAAATGTTCAACCAATGACACAAAATCACTTATTGAATGCACAAGATTGGATAAAAACCCTAATTGGATTACAATAAGCCTAGGGAGGACGAAAATGACGTAAATGTTCAACCAATGACACAAAATCACATATTGAATACTTAAGATTGGATAAAAACCCTAATTGGATTAAAATAAGCCTAGGGAGGACAAAAATGACCGAAATGTTCAACCAATGACAAAAATCACATATTGGATGCACAAGATTGGTTAAAAACCCTAATTGGATTAGAATAAGCCTAGCGAGGACGAAAATGACCTAAATGTTCAACCAATGACACAAAATCACTTATTGGATGCACAAGATTGGTTAAAAACGCTAATTGGATTAGAATAAGCCACGGGAGAACGAAAACAACCTAAATGTGCAACCAATGACACAAAATCACATATTGGATCCACAAGATTGGTTAAAACCCCTAATTGGATTAGAAGAAACCTAGGAAACACGAAAATGACATAAATGTTCAACCAATGACACAAAATCACATATTGGATGCACAAGATTGGTTAAAAACCCTAATTTGATTAGAATAAGCCTAAGGAGGAAGAAAATGACCTAAATGTTCAACCAATGACACAAAATCACATAATGGATGCCCAAGAATGGTTAAAAACACTAATTGGATTAGAATAAGCCTAAGGAGGACGAAAATGACTTAAATGTTCAACCAATCACACAAAATCAGATATTGGATGCATAAGATTGGTTAAAAACCCTAATTGGATTAAAATAAGCCTAGCAATGACGTAAATGACCGAAATGTGCAACCAATGACACAAAATCACATATATGATGCAGAAGATTGGTTAAAACCCCTAATGGGATTAAAATAAGCCTGGGGAGGAAGAAAATGACTTAAATGTTCAACCTATGACACAAAATCAGTTATTATATGCACTAGATTAGTTAAAAACCCTAATTGGATTAGAATAAGCCTAGGGAGGAACAAAATATCCCAAATGTGTAACCAATGACACAAAATCACATATTGGATGCACAAGATTCGTTAAAAACCCTAATTGGATTACAATAAACCTAGGAAACACGAAAATGACATAAATGTTCAACCAATGACACAAAATTACACAAAATCACATATTGGATGCACAAGATTGGTTAAAAACCCTAATTGGATTAGAATAAGCGAAGGGAGGATGAAAATGACCTAAATGTTCAACCAATGACACAAAATGAAACAAAATCACATAATAGATGCACAAGAATGGTTAAAAACCCTAATTGGATTAGAATAAGCCTAGGGAGGACGAAAATGACCGAAATGTTGAACCAATGACACAAAATCACATATTGGATGCACAAGATTGGCTAAAAACCCTAATTGGATTAGAATAAGCCTAGAGGGGACGAAAATGACTTAAATGTTCAACCAATGACACAAAATCAGATATTGGATGCATAAGATTGGTTAAAAACCCTAATTGGATTAAAATAAGCCTAGGAATGACGTAAATGACCGAAATGTGCAACCAATGACACAAAATCACATATATGATGCAGAAGATTGGTTAAAACCCCTAATGGGATTAAAATAAGCCTGGGGAGGAAGAAAATGACTTAAATGTTCAACCTATGACACAAAATCAGTTATTATATGCACTAGATTAGTTAAAAACCCTAATTGGATTAGAATAAGCCTAGGGAGGAACAAAATATCCCAAATGTGTAACCAATGACACAAAATCACATATTGGATGCACAAGATTCGTTAAAAACCCTAATTGGATTACAATAAACCTAGGAAACACGAAAATGACATAAATGTTCAACCAATGACACAAAATCACATATTGGATGCACAAGATTGGTTAAAAACCCTAATTGGATTAGAATAAGCCTAGGGACGACGAAAATGACTTAAATGTTCAACCAATGACACAAAATCACATATTGGATGCATAAGATTGGTTAAAAACCCTAATTGGATTAGAATAAGCCTAGCGAGGACGAAAATGACCTAAATGTTCAACCAATGACACAAAATCACTTATCGGATACACAAGATTGCTTAAAAACCCTAATTTGATTAGAATAAGCCTAAGGAGGACAAAAATGACCTAAATGTGCAACCAATGACACAAAATCACATATAGGATGCACAAGATTGGTTAAAACCCCTAATTGGATTAGAATAAGCCTAGGGAGGACGAAAATGACCTAAATGTTCAACCTATGACACAAAATCAGTTATTGAAGGCATAAGATTGGATAAAAACCCTAATTGGATTAGAATAAGCCTAGGGAGGACGAAAATGGCCGAAATGTTCAACCAATGACACAAAATCACTTATTGGATGCACAAGATTAGTTAAAAACCCTAATTGGATTAGAATAAGCCGAGGGAGGACGAAAATGACTTAAATGTGCAACAGATGACACAAAATCACATATTGGATGCACAAGATTGGTTAAAAACCCTAATTGGATTAGAATAAGCCTAGGGAGGACGAAAATGACCGAAATGTTGAACCAATGACACAAAATCACATATTGGATGCACAAGATTGGTTAAAAACCCTAATTGGATTAGAATAAGCCTAGAGGGGACGAAAATGACTTAAATGTTCAACCAATGACACAAAATCAGATATTGGATGCATAAGATTGGTTAAAAACCCTAATTGGATTAGAATAAGCCTAGCGATGACGAAAATGACTTAATGTTCAACCAATGACACAAAATCAGTTATTGAAGGCACAAGATTGGATAAAAACCCTAATTGGATTAGAATAAGCCTAGGGAGGACGAATATGACCAAAATGTTCAACCAATGACACAAAATCACTTATTGGATGCACAAGATTATTTAAAAACCCTAATTGGATTAGAATAAGCCGAGGGAGGACGAAAATGACTTAAATGTGCAACAGATGACACAAAATCACATATTGGATGCACAAGATTGGTTAAAAACCCTAATTGGATTAGAATAAGCCTAGAGGGGACGAAAATGACTTAAATGTTCAACCAATGACACAAAATCAGATATTGGATGCATAAGATTGGTTAAAAACCCTAATTGGATTAGAATAAGCCTAGCGATGACGAAAATGACCTAAATGTTCAACCAATGACACAAAATCAGTTATTGAAGGCACAAGATTGGATAAAAACCCTAATTGGATTAGAATAAGCCTAGGGAGGACGAATATGACCAAAATGTTCAACCAATGACACAAAATCACTTATTGGATGCACAAGATTAGTTAAAAACCCTAATTGGATTAGAATAAGCCGAGGGAGGACGAAAATGACTTAAATGTGCAACAGATGACACAAAATCACATATTGGATGCACAAGATTGGTTAAAAACCCTAATTGGATTAGAATAAGCCTAGAGGGGACGAAAATGACTTAAATGTTCAACCAATGACACAAAATCAGATATTGGATGCATAAGATTGGTTAAAAACCCTAATTGGATTAGAATTAACTTAGCGAGGACACAAATGACCTAAATGTTCAACCAATGACACAAAATGACACAAAATCACATATTGGATGCACAAGATTGGTTAAAAACCCTAATTGGATTAGAATAAGCCTAGGGACGACGAAAATGACTTAAATGTTCAACCAATGACACAAAATCACATATTGGATGCATAAGATTGGTTAAAAACCCTAATTGGATTAGAATAAGCCTAGCGAGGACGAAAATGACCTAAATGTTCAACCAATGACACAAAATCACTTATCGGATACACAAGATTGCTTAAAAACCCTAATTTGATTAGAATAAGCCTAAGGAGGACAAAAATGACCTAAATGTGCAACCAATGACACAAAATCACATATATGATGCACAAGATTGGTTAAAACCCCTAATTGGATTAGAATAAGCCTAGGGAGGACGAAAATGACCTAAATGTTCAACCTATGACACAAAATCAGTTATTGAAGGCATAAGATTGGATAAAAACCCTAATTGGATTAGAATAAGCCTAGGGAGGACGAAAATGGCCGAAATGTTCAACCAATGACACAAAATCACTTATTGGATGCACAAGATTAGTTAAAAACCCTAATTGGATTAGAATAAGCCGAGGGAGGACGAAAATGACTTAAATGTGCAACAGATGACACAAAATCACATATTGGATGCACAAGATTGGTTAAAAACCCTAATTGGATTAGAATAAGCCTAGGGAGGACGAAAATGACCGAAATGTTGAACCAATGACACAAAATCACATATTGGATGCACAAGATTGGTTAAAAACCCTAATTGGATTAGAATAAGCCTAGAGGGGACGAAAATGACTTAAATGTTCAACCAATGACACAAAATCAGATATTGGATGCATAAGATTGGTTAAAAACCCTAATTGGATTAAAATAAGCCAAGCGATGACGAAAATGACCGAAATGTGCAACCAATGACACAAAATCACATATATGATGCAGAAGATTGGTTAAAACCCCTAATGGGATTAGAATAAGCCTGGGGAGGAAGAAAATGACTTAAATGTTCAACCTATGACAAAAAATCAGTTATTATATGCACTAGATTAGTTAAAAACCCTAATTGGATTAGAATAAGCCTAGGGAGGACCAAAATATCCCAAATGTGTAACCAATGACACAAAATCACATATTGGATGCACAAGATTCGTTAAAAACCCTAATTGGATTACAATAAACCTAGGAAACACGAAAATGACATAAATGTTCAACCAATGACACAAAATCACACAAAATCACATATTGGATGCACAAGATTGGTTAAAAACCCTAATTGGATTAGAATAAGCGAAGGGAGGATGAAAATGACCTAAATGTTCAACCAATGACACAAAATGAAACAAAATCACATAATGGATGCACAAGAATGGTTAAAAACCCTAATTGGATTAGAATAAGCCTAGGGAGGACGAAAATGACCGAAATGTTGAACCAATGACACAAAATCACATATTGGATGCACAAGATTGGTTAAAAACCCTAATTGGATTAGAATAAGTCTAGAGGGGACGAAAATGACTTAAATGTTCAACCAATGACACAAAATCAGATATTGGATGCATAAGATTGGTTAAAAACCCTAATTGGATTAAAATAAGCCTAGCGATGACGAAAATGACCGAAATGTGCAACCAATGACACAAAATCACATATATGATGCAGAAGATTGGTTAAAACCCCTAATGGGATAAGAATAAGCCTGGGGAGGAAGAAAATGACTTAAATGTTCAACCTATGACACAAAATCAGTTATTATATGCACTAGATTAGTTAAAAACCCTAATTGGATTAGAATAAGCCTAGGGAGGAACAAAATATCCCAAATGTGTAACCAATGACACAAAATCACATATTGGATGCACAAGATTCGTTAAAAACCCTAATTGGATTACAATAAACCTAGGAAACACGAAAATGACATAAATTTTCAACCAATGACACAAAATCACACAAAATCACATATTGGATGCACAAGATTGGTTAAAAACCCTAATTGGATTAGAATAAGCGAAGGGAGGATGAAAATGACCTAAATGTTCAACCAATGACACAAAATGAAACAAAATCACATAATGGATGCACAAGAATGGTTAAAAACCCTAATTGGATTAGAATAAGCCTAGGGAGGACGAAAATGACCTAAATGTTCAACCAATGACACAAAATCACTTATTGAATGCACAAGATTGGATAAAAACCCTAATTGGATTACAATAAGCCTAGGGAGGACGAAAATGACGTAAATGTTCAACCAATGACACAAAATCACATATTGAATACTTAAGATTGGATAAAAACCCTAATTGGATTAAAATAAGCCTAGGGAGGACAAAAATGACCGAAATGTTCAACCAATGACAAAAATCACATATTGGATGCACAAGATTGGTTAAAAACCCTAATTGGATTAGAATAAGCCTAGCGAGGACGAAAATGACCTAAATGTTCAACCAATGACACAAAATCACTTATTGGATGCACAAGATTGGTTAAAAACGCTAATTGGATTAGAATAAGCCACGGGAGAACGAAAACAACCTAAATGTGCAACCAATGACACAAAATCACATATTGGATCCACAAGATTGGTTAAAACCCCTAATTGGATTAGAAGAAACCTAGGAAACACGAAAATGACATAAATGTTCAACCAATGACACAAAATCACATATTGGATGCACAAGATTGGTTAAAAACCCTAATTTGATTAGAATAAGCCTAAGGAGGAAGAAAATGACCTAAATGTTCAACCAATGACACAAAATCACATAATGGATGCCCAAGAATGGTTAAAAACACTAATTGGATTAGAATAAGCCTAAGGAGGACGAAAATGACTTAAATGTTCAACCAATCACACAAAATCAGATATTGGATGCATAAGATTGGTTAAAAACCCTAATTGGATTAGAATAAGCCTAGCGATGACGAAAATGACCTAAATGTTCAACCAATGACACAAAATCACTTATTGGATGCACAAAATTGGTTAAAAACCCTAATTGGATTAGAATGAACTTAGCGAGGACACAAATGACCTAAATGTTCAACCAATGACACAAAATGACACAAAATCACATATTGGATGCACAAGATTGGTTAAAAACCCTAATTGGATTAGAATAAGCCTAGGGAGGACGAAAATGACTTAAATGTTCAACCAATGACACAAAATCACATATTGGATGCATAAGATTGGTTAAAAACCCTAATTGGATTAGAATAAGTCTAGCGAGGACGAAAATGACCTAAATGTTCAACTAATGACACAAAATGACACAAAATCGCATATTGGATGCACAAGATTGGTTAAAAACCCTAATTGGATTAGAATAAGCCTAAGGACGACAAAAATGACTTAAATGTTAAACCAATGACACAAAATGACACAAAATCACATATTGGATGCATAAGATTGGTTAAAAACCCTAATTGGATTAGAATAAGCCTAGCGAGGACGAAAATGACCTAAATGTTCAACAAATGACACAAAATCACTTATCGGATGCACAAGATTGGTTAAAAACCCTAATTCGATTAGAATAAGCCTAAGGAGGACAAAAATGACCTAAATGTGCAACCAATGACACAAAATCATATATAGGATGCACAAGATTGGTTAAAACCCCTAACTGGATTAGAACAAGCCTAGGGAGGACGAAAATGACCTAAATTTTCAACCAATGACACAAAATCAGTTATTGAAGGCACAAGATTGGATAAAAACCCTAATTGGATTAGAATAAGCCTAGGGAGGACGAATATGACCAAAATGTTCAACCAATGACACAAAATCACTTATTGGATGCACAGGATTAGTTAAAAACCCCAATTGGATTAGAATAAGCCGAGGGAGGACGAAAATGACTTAAATGTGCAATAGATGACACAAAATCACATATTGGATGCACAAGATTGGTTAAAAACCCTAATTGGATTAGAATAAGCCTAGAGGGGACGAAAATGACTTAAATGTTCAACCAATGACACAAAATCAGATATTGGATGCATAAGATTGGTTAAAAACCCTAATTGGATTAGAATAAGCCTAGCGATGACGAAAATGACTTAAATGTTCAACCAATGACACAAAATCACTTATTTGATGCACAATATTTGTTAAAAACCCTAATTGGATTAGAATAAGCTTAGCAAGGACAAAAATGACCTAAATATTCAACCAATGACACAAAATGACACAAAATCACATATTGGATGCACAAGATTGGTTAAAAACCCTAATTGGATTAGAATAAGCCTAGGGACGACGAAAATGACTTAAATGTTCAACCAATGACACAAAATTACACAAAATCACATATTGGATGCATAAGATTGGTTAAAAACCCTAATTGGATTAGAATAAGCCTAGCAAGGACGAAAATGACCTAAATGTGTAACCAATGACACAAAATCACTTATCGGATGCACAAGATTGGTTAAAAACCCTAATTCGATTTGAATAAGCCTAAGGAGGATAAAAATGACCTAAATGTGCAACCAATGACACAAAATCACATATAGGATGCACAAGATTGGTTAAAACCCCTAATTGGATTAGAATAAGCCTAGGGAGGACGAAAATGACCTAAATGTTCAACCAATGACACAAAATCAGTTATTGAAGGCACAAGATTGGATAAAAACCCTAATTGGATTACAATAAGCCTAAGGAGGACGAAAATGACCGAAATGTTCAACCAATGACACAAAATCACTTATTGGATGCACAAGATTAGTTAAAAACCCTAATTGGATTAGAATAAGCCAAGGGAGGACGAAAATGACTTAAATGGGCAACAGATGACACAAAATCACATATTGGATGCACAAGATTGGTTAAAAACCCTAATTGGATTAGAATAAGCCTAGAGGGGACGAAAATGACTTAAATGTTCAACCAATGACACAAAATCAGATATTGGATGCATAAGATTGGTTAAAAACCCTAATTGGATTAAAATAAGCCTAGCGATGACGAAAATGACCGAAATGTGCAACCAATGACACAAAATCACATATATGATGCAGAAGATTGGTTAAAACCCCTAATGGGATTAGAATAAGCC
Organism: Cicer chorassanicum; assembly: GCA_037974735.1. Classification (NCBI taxonomy): domain Eukaryota; kingdom Viridiplantae; phylum Streptophyta; class Magnoliopsida; order Fabales; family Fabaceae; genus Cicer; species Cicer chorassanicum. The sequence goes on from JBBPBP010000002.1 coordinate 23,041,399, forward strand.
TGGGGAGGAAGAAAATGACCTAAATGTTCAACCTATGACACAAAATCAGTTATTATATGCACTAGATTAGTTAAAAACCCTAATTGGATTATAATAAGCCTAGGGAGGACCAAAATATCCCAAATGTGTAACCAATGACACAAAATCACATATTGGATGCACAAGATTCGTTAAAAACCCTAATTGGATTAGAATAAACCTAGGAAACACGAAAATGACATAAATGTTCAACCAATGACACAAAATCACACAAAATCACATATTGGATGCACAAGATTGGTTAAAAACCCTAATTGGATTAGAATAAGCGAAGGGAGGATGAAAATGACCTAAATGTTCAACCAATGACACAAAATGAAACAAAATCACATAATGGATGCACAAGAATGGTTAAAAACCCTAATTGGATTAGAATAAGCCTAGGGAGGACGAAAATGACCGAAATGTTGAACCAATGACACAAAATCACATATTGGATGCACAAGATTGGCTAAAAACCCTAATTGGATTAGAATAAGCCTAGAGGGGACGAAAATGACTTAAATGTTCAACCAATGACACAAAATCAGATATTGGATGCATAAGATTGGTTAAAAACCCTAATTGGATTAAAATAAGCCTAGCAATGACGTAAATGACCGAAATGTGCAACCAATGACACAAAATCACATATATGATGCAGAAGATTGGTTAAAACCCCTAATGGGATTAAAATAAGCCTGGGGAGGAAGAAAATGACTTAAATGTTCAACCTATGACACAAAATCAGTTATTATATGCACTAGATTAGTTAAAAACCCTAATTGGATTAGAATAAGCCTAGGGAGGAACAAAATATCCCAAATGTGTAACCAATGACACAAAATCACATATTGGATGCACAAGATTCGTTAAAAACCCTAATTGGATTACAATAAACCTAGGAAACACGAAAATGACATAAATGTTCAACCAATGACACAAAATCACATATTGGATGCACAAGATTGGTTAAAAACCCTAATTGGATTAGAATAAGCCTAGGGACGACGAAAATGACTTAAATGTTCAACCAATGACACAAAATCACATATTGGATGCATAAGATTGGTTAAAAACCCTAATTGGATTAGAATAAGCCTAGCGAGGACGAAAATGACCTAAATGTTCAACCAATGACACAAAATCACTTATCGGATACACAAGATTGCTTAAAAACCCTAATTTGATTAGAATAAGCCTAAGGAGGACAAAAATGACCTAAATGTGCAACCAATGACACAAAATCACATATAGGATGCACAAGATTGGTTAAAACCCCTAATTGGATTAGAATAAGCCTAGGGAGGACGAAAATGACCTAAATGTTCAACCTATGACACAAAATCAGTTATTGAAGGCATAAGATTGGATAAAAACCCTAATTGGATTAGAATAAGCCTAGGGAGGACGAAAATGACCGAAATGTTCAACCAATGACACAAAATCACTTATTGGATGCACAAGATTAGTTAAAAACCCTAATTGGATTAGAATAAGCCGAGGGAGGACGAAAATGACTTAAATGTGCAACAGATGACACAAAATCACATATTGGATGCACAAGATTGGTTAAAAACCCTAATTGGATTAGAATAAGCCTAGAGGGGACGAAAATGACTTAAATGTTCAACCAATGAAACAAAATCAGATATTGGATGCACAAGAATGGTTAAAAACCCTAATTGGATTAGAATAAGCCTAGCGATGACGAAAATGACCTAAATGTTCAACCAATGACACAAAATCACTTATTTGATGCACAATATTTGTTAAAAACCCTAAGTGGATTAGAATAAGCTTAGCGAGGACAAAAATGACCTAAATATTCAACCAATGACACAAAATGACACAAAATCAGATATTGGATGCACAAGATTGGTTAAAAACCCTAATTGGATTAGAATAAGCCTAGGGACGACGAAAATGACTTAAATGTTCAACCAATGACACAAAATGACACAAAATCACATATTGGATGCATAAGATTGGTTAAAAACCCTAATTGGATTAGAATAAGCCTAGCAAGGACGAAAATGACCTAAATGTGTAACCAATGACACAAAATCACTTATCGGATGCACAAGATTGGTTAAAAACCCTAATTCGATTTGAATAAGCCTAAGGAGGATAAAAATGACCTAAATATGCAACCAATGACACAAAATCACATATAGGATGCACAAGATTGGTTAAAACCCCTAATTGGATTAGAATAAGCCTAGGGAGGACGAAAATGACCTAAATGTTCAACCAATGACACAAAATCAGTTATTGAAGGCACAAGATTGGATAAAAACCCTAATTGGATTACAATAAGCCTAAGGAGGACGAAAATGACCGAAATGTTCAACCAATGACACAAAATCACTTATTGGATGCACAAGATTAGTTAAAAACCCTAATTGGATTAGAATAAGCCAAGGGAGGACGAAAATGACTTAAATGGGCAACAGATGACACAAAATCACATATTGGATGCACAAGATTGGTTAAAAACCCTAATTGGATTAGAATAAGCCTAGAGGGGACGAAAATGACTTAAATGTTCAACCAATGACACAAAATCAGATATTGGATGCATAAGATTGGATAAAAACCCTAATTGGATTAGAATAAGCCTAGCGATGACGAAAATGACTTAAATGTTCAACCAATGACACAAAATCACTTATTTGATGCACAATATTTGTTAAAAACCCTAATTGGATTAGAATAAGCTTAGCGAGGACAAAAATGACCTAAATATTCAACCAATGACACAAAATGACACAAAATCACATATTGGATGCACAAGATTGGTTAAAAACCCTAATTGGATTAGAATAAGCCTAGGGACGAATAAATGACTTAAATGTTCAACCAATGACACAAAATTACACAAAATCACATATTGGATGCATAAGATTGGTTAAAAACCCTAATTGGATTAGAATAAGCCTAGCAAGGACGAAAATGACCTAAATGTGTAACCAATGACACAAAATCACTTATCGGATGCACAAGATTGGTTAAAAACCCTAATTCGATTTGAATAAGCCTAAGGAGGATAAAAATGACCTAAATGTGCAACCAATGACACAAAATCACATATAGGATGCACAAGATTGGTTAAAACCCCTAATTGGATTAGAATAAGCCTAGGGAGGACGAAAATGACCTAAATGTTCAACCAATGACACAAAATCAGTTATTGAAGGCACAAGATTGGATAAAAACCCTAATTGGATTACAATAAGCCTAAGGAGGACGAAAATGACCGAATTGTTCAACCAATGACACAAAATCACTTATTGGATGCACAAGATTAGTTAAAAACCCTAATTGGATTAGAATAAGCCGAGGGAGGACGAAAATGACTTAAATGGGCAACAGATGACACAAAATCACATATTGGATGCACAAGATTGGTTAAAAACCCTAATTGGATTAGAATAAGCCTAGAGGGGACGAAAATGACTTAAATGTTCAACCAATGACACAAAATCAGATATTGGATACATAAGATTGGATAAAAACCCTAATTGGATTAGAATAAGCCTAGCGATGATGAAAATGACCTAAATGTTCAACCAATGACACAGAATCACTTATTGGATGCACAAAATTGGTTAAAAACCCTAATTGGATTAGAATTAACTTAGCGAGGACACAAATGACCTAAATGTTCAGCCAATGACACTAAATGACACAAAATCACATATTGGATGCACAAGATTGGTTAAAAACCCTAATTGGATTAGAATAAGCCTAGGGACGTCGAAAATGACTTAAATGTTCAACCAATGACACAAAATCACATATTGGATGCATAAGATTGGTTAAAAACCCTAATTGGATTAGAATAAGCCTAGCGAGGACGAAAATGACCTAAATGTTCAACCAATGACACAAAATCACTTATCGGATGCACAAGATTGCTTAAAAACCCTAATTCGATTAGAATAAGCCTAAGGAGGACAAAAATGACCTAAATGTGCAACCAATGACACAAAATCACATATAGGATGCACAAGATTGGTTAAAACCCCTAATTGGATTAGAATAAGCCTAGGGAGGACGAAAATGACCTAAATGTTCAACCTATGACACAAAATCAGTTATTGAAGGCACAAGATTGGATAAAAACCCTAATTGGATTAGAATAAGCCTAGGGAGGACGAAAATGACCGAAATGTTCAACCAATGACACAAAATCACTTATTGGACGCACAAGATTAGTTAAAAACCCTAATTGGATTAGAATAAGCCGAGGGAGGACGAAAATGACTTAAATGTGCAACAGATGACACAAAATCACATATTGGATGCACAAGATTGGTTAAAAACCCTAATTGGATTAGAATAAGCCTAGGGAGGACGAAAATGACCGAAATGTTCAACCAATGACACAAAATCACATATTGGATGCACAAGATTGGTTAAAAACCCTAATTGGATTAGAATAAGCCTACAGGGGACGAAAATGACTTAAATGTTCAACCAATGACACAAAATCAGATATTGGATGCATAAGATTGGTTAAAAACCCTAATTGGATTAAAATAAGCCTAGCGATGACGAAAATGACCGAAATGTGCAACCAATGACACAAAATCACATATATGATGCAGAATATTGGTTAAAACCCCTAATCGGATTAGAATAAGCCTGGGGAGGAACAAAATGACCTAAATGTTCAACCTATGACACAAAATCAGTTATTATATGCACTAGATTAGTTAAAAACCCTAATTGGATTAGGATAAGCCTAGGGAGGACCAAAATATCCCAAATGTGTAACCAATGACACAAAATCACATGTTGGATGCAAAAGATTCGTTAAGAACCCTAATTGGATTACAATAAACCTAGGAAACACGAAAATGACATAAATGTTCAACCAATGACACAAAATCACACAAAATCACATATTGGATGCACAAGATTGGTTAAAAACCCTAATTGGATTAGAATAAGCGAAGGGAGGATGAAAATGACCTAAATGTTCAACCAATGACACAAAATGAAACAAAATCACATAATGGATGCACAAGAATGGTTAAAAACCCTAATTGGATTAGAATAAGCCTAGGGAGGACGAAAATGACCTAAATGTTCAACCAATGACACAAAATCACTTATTGAATGCACAAGATTGGATAAAAACCCTAATTGGATTACAATAAGCCTAGGGAGGACGAAAATGACGTAAATGTTCAACCAATGACACAAAATCACATATTGAATACTTAAGATTGGATAAAAACCCTAATTGGATTAAAATAAGCCTAGGGAGGACAAAAATGACCGAAATGTTCAACCAATGACAAAAATCACATATTGGATGCACAAGATTGGTTAAAAACCCTAATTGGATTAGAATAAGCCTAGCGAGGACGAAAATGACCTAAATGTTCAACCAATGACACAAAATCACTTATTGGATGCACAAGATTGGTTAAAAACGCTAATTGGATTAGAATAAGCCACGGGAGAACGAAAACAACCTAAATGTGCAACCAATGACACAAAATCACATATTGGATCCACAAGATTGGTTAAAACCCCTAATTGGATTAGAAGAAACCTAGGAAACACGAAAATGACATAAATGTTCAACCAATGACACAAAATCACATATTGGATGCACAAGATTGGTTAAAAACCCTAATTTGATTAGAATAAGCCTAAGGAGGAAGAAAATGACCTAAATGTTCAACCAATGACACAAAATCACATAATGGATGCCCAAGAATGGTTAAAAACACTAATTGGATTAGAATAAGCCTAAGGAGGACGAAAATTATTTAAATGTTCAACCAATCACACAAAATCAGATATTGGATGCATAAGATTGGTTAAAAACCCTAATTGGATTAGAATAAGCCTAGCGATGACGAAAATGACCTAAATGTTCAACCAATGACACAAAATCACTTATTGGATGCACAAAATTGGTTAAAAACCCTAATTGGATTAGAATGAACTTAGCGAGGACACAAATGACCTAAATGTTCAACCAATGACACAAAATGACACAAAATCACATATTGGATGCACAAGATTGGTTAAAAACCCTAATTGGATTAGAATAAGCCTAGGGAGGACGAAAATGACTTAAATGTTCAACCAATGACACAAAATCACATATTGGATGCATAAGATTGGTTAAAAACCCTAATTGGATTAGAATAAGCCTAGCGAGGACGAAAATGACCTAAATGTTCAACCAATGACACAAAATCACTTATCGGATGCACAAGATTGCTTAAAAACCCTAATTTGATTAGAATAAGCCTAAGGAGGACAAAAATGACCTAAATGTGCAACCAATGACACAAAATCACATATAGGATGCACAAGATTGGTTAAAACACCTAATTGGATTAGAATAAGCCTAGGGAGGACGAAAATGACCTAAATGTTCAACCTATGACACAAAATCAGTTATTGAAGGCATAAGATTGGATAAAAACCCTAATTGGATTTGAATAAGCCTAGGGAGCACGAAAATGACCGAAATGTTCAACCAATGACACAAAATCACTTATTGGATGCACAAGATTAGTTAAAAACCCTAATTGGATTAGAATAAGCCGAGGGAGGACGAAAATGACTTAAATGTGCAACAGATGACACAAAATCACATATTGGATGCACAAGAATTGTTAAAAACCCTAATTGGATTAGAATAAGCCTAGGGAGGACGAAAATGACTGAAATGTTGAACCAATGACACAAAATCACATATTGGATGCACAAGATTGGTTAAAAACCCTAATTGGATTAGAATAAGCCTAGAGGGGACGAAAATGACTTAAATGTTCAACCAATGACACAAAATCAGATATTGGATGCATAAGATTGGTTAAAAACCCTAATTGGATTAGAATAAGCCTAGCGATGGCGAAAATGACCTAAATGTTCAACCAATGACACAAATGTACTTATCAGATGCACAAGATTGCTTAAAAACCCTAATTCGATTAGAATAAGCCTAAGGAGGACAAAAATGACCTAAATGTGCAACCAATGACACAAAATCACATATTGGATGCACAAGATTGGTTAAAACCCCTAATTGGATTAGAATAAGCCTAGGGAGGACGAAAAATGACCTAAATGTTCAACCTATGACACAAAATCAGTTATTGAAGGCACAAGATTGGATAAAAACCCTAATTGGATTAGAATAAGCCTAGGGAGGACGAAAATGACCGAAATGTTCAACCAATGACACAAAATCACTTATTGGATGCACAAGATTAGTTAAAAACCCTAATTGGATTAGAATAAGCCGAGGGAGGACGAAAATGACTTAAATGTGCAACAGATGACACAAAATCACATATTGGATGCACAAGATTGGTTAAAAACCCTAATTGGATTAGAATAAGCCTAGGGAGGACGAAAATGACCGAAATGTTCAACCAATGACACAAAATCACATATTGGATGCACAAGATTGGTTAAAAACCCTAATTGGATTAGAATAAGCCTAGAGGGGACGAAAATGACTTAAATGTTCAACCAATGACACAAAATCAGATATTGGATGCATAAGATTGGTTAAAAACCCTAATTGGATTAAAATAAGCCTAGCGATGACGAAAATGACCGAAATGTGCAACCAATGACACAAAATCACATATATGATGCAGAAGATTGGTTAAAACCCCTAATGGGATTAGAATAAGCCTGAGGAGGAAGAAAATGACCTAAATGTTCTACCTATGACACAAAATCAGTTATTATATGCACTAGATTAGTTAAAAACCCTAATTGGATTAGAATAAGCCTAGGGAGGACCAAAATATCCCAAATGTGTAACCAATGACACAAAATCACATATTGGATGCACAAGATTCGTTAAAAACCCTAATTGGATTAGAATAAACCTAGGAAACACGAAAATGACATAAATGTTCAACCAATGTCACAAAATCACACAAAATCACATATTGGATGCACAAGATTGGTTAAAAACCCTAATTGGATTAGAATAAGCGAAGGGAGGATGAAAATGACCTAAATGTTTAACCAACGACACAAAAAGAAACAAAATCACATAATGGATGCACAAGAATGGTTAAAAACCCTAGTTGGATTAGAATAAGCCTAGGGAGGACGAAAATGACCTAAATGTTCAACCAATGACACAAAATCACTTATTGAATGCACAAGATTGGATAAAAACCCTAATTGGATTACAATAAGCCTAGGGAGGACGAAAATGACGTAAATGTTCAACCAATGACACAAAATCACATATTGAATGCTTAAGATTAGATAAAAAGCCTAATTGGATTAGAATAAGCCTAGGGAGGACGAAAATGACCGAAATGTTCAACCAATGACAAAAATCACATATTGGATGCACAAGATTGGTTAAAAACCCTAATTGGATTAGAATTAGCCTAGCGAGGACGAAAATGACCTAAATGTTCAACCAATGACACAAACTCACTTATTGGATGCACAAGATTGGTTAAAAACGCTAATTGGATTAGAATAAGCCACGGGAGAACGAAAATAACCTAAATGTGCAACCAATGACACAAAATCACATATTGGATCCACAAGATTGGTTAAAACCCCTAATTGTATTAGAAGAAACCTAGGAAACACGAAAATGACATAAATGTTCAACCAATGACACAAAATCACATATTGGATGCACAAGATTGGTTAAAAACCCTAATTGGATTAGAATAAGCCTAACGAGGAAGAAAATGACCTAAATGTTCAACCAATGACACAAAATCACATAATGGATGCCCAAGAATGGTTAAAAACACTAATTGGATTAGAATAAGCCTAGGGAGGACGAAAATGTCTTAAATGTTCAACCAATCACACAAAATCAGATATTGGATGCATAAGATTGGTTAAAAACCTTATTGGATTAGAATAAGCCTAGCGATGACGAAAATGACCTAAATGTTCAACCAATGACACAAAATCACTTATTGGATGCACAAAATCGGTTAAAAACCCTAATTGGATTAGAATTAACTTAGCGAGGACACAAATGACCTAAATGTTCAACCAATGACACAAAATCACATATTGGATGCACAAGATTGGTTAAAAACCCTAATTGGATTAGAATATGCCTAGGGACGACGAAAATGACTTTAATGTTCAACCAATGACACAAAATCACATATTGGATGCATAAGATTGGTTTAAAACCCTAATTGGATTAGAATAAGCCTAGCGAGGACGAAAATGACCTAAATGTTCAACCAATGACACAAAATCACTTATCGGATGCACAAGATTGCTTAAAAACCCTAATTCGATTAGAATAAGTCTAAGGAGGACAAAAATGACCTAAATGTGCAACCAATGACACAAAATCACATATAGGATGCACAAGATTGGTTAAAACCCCTAATTGGATTAGAATAAGCCTAGGGAGGACGAAAATGACCTAAATGTTCAACCTATGACACAAAATCAGTTATTGAAGGCATAAGATTGGATAAAAACCCTAATTGGATTAGAATAAGCCTAGGGATGACTAAAATGACCGAAATGTTCAACCAATGACACCAAATCACTTATTGGATGCACAAGATTAGTTAAAAACCCTAATTGGATTAGAATAAGCCGAGGGAGGACGAAAATGACTTAAATGTGCAACAGATGACACAAAATCAGATATTGGATGCACAAGATTGGTTAAAAACCCTAATTGGATTAGAATAAGCCTAGGGAGGACGAAAATGACCGAAATGTTGAACCAATGACACAAAATCACATATTGGATGCACAAGATTGGTTAAAAACCCTAATTGGATTAGAATAAGCCTAGAGGGGACGAAAATGACTTAAATGTTCAACCAATGACACAAAATCAAATATTGGATGCATAAGATTGGTTAAAAACCCTAATTGGATTAAAATAAGCCTAGCGGTGATGAAAATGACCGAAATGTGCAACCAATGACACAAAATCACATATATGATGCAGAAGATTGGTTAAAACCCCTAATGGGATTAGAATAAGCCTGAGGAGGAAGAAAATGACCTAAATGTTCAACCTATGACACAAAATCAGTTATTATATGCACTAGATTAGTTAAAAACCCTAATTGGATTAGAATAAGCCTAGGGAGGAACAAAATATCCCAAATGTGTAACCAATGACACAAAATCACATATTGGATGCACAAGATTCGTTAAAAACCCTAATTGGATTACAATAAACCTAGGAAACACGAAAATGACATAAATTTTCAACCAATGACACAAAATCACACAAAATCACATATTGGATGCACAAGATTGGTTAAAAACCCTAATTGGATTAGAATAAGCGAAGGGAGGATGAAAATGACCTAAATGTTCAACCAATGACACAAAATGAAACAAAATCACATAATGGATGCACAAGAATGGTTAAAAACCCTAATTGGATTAGAATAAGCCTAGGGAGGACGAAAATGACCTAAATGTTCAACCAATGACACAAAATCACTTATTGAATGCACAAGATTGGATAAAAACCCTAATTGGATTACAATAAGCCTAGGGAGGACGAAAATGACGTAAATGTTCAACCAATGACACAAAATCACATATTGAATACTTAAGATTGGATAAAAACCCTAATTGGATTAGAATAAGCCTAGGGAGGACAAAAATGACCGAAATGTTCAACCAATGACAAAAATCACATATTGGATGCACAAGATTGGTTAAAAACCCTAATTGGATTAGAATAAGCCTAGCGAGGACGAAAATGACATAAATGTTCAACCAATGACACAAAATCACATATTGGATGCACAAGATTGGTTAAAAACCCTAATTTGATTAGAATAAGCCTAAGGAGGAAGAAAATGACCTAAATGTTCAACCAATGACACAAAATCACATAATGGATGCCCAAGAATGGTTAAAAACACTAATTGGATTAGAATAAGCCTAAGGAGGACGAAAATGACTTAAATGTTCAACCAATCACACAAAATCAGATATTGGATGCATAAGATTGGTTAAAAACCCTAATTGGATTAGAATAAGCCTAGCGATGACGAAAATGACCTAAATGTTCAACCAATGACACAAAATCACTTATTGGATGCACAAAATTGGTTAAAAACCCTAATTGGATTAGAATGAACTTAGCGAGGACACAAATGACCTAAATGTTCAACCAATGACACAAAATGACACAAAATCACATATTGGATGCACAAGATTGGTTAAAAACCCTAATTGGATTAGAATAAGCCTAGGGAGGACGAAAATGACTTAAATGTTCAACCAATGACACAAAATCACATATTGGATGCATAAGATTGGTTAAAAACCCTAATTGGATTAGAATAAGCCTAGCGAGGACGAAAATGACCTAAATGTTCAACCAATGACACAAAATCACTTATCGGATGCACAAGATTGCTTAAAAACCCTAATTCGATTAGAATAAGCCTAAGGAGGACAAAAATGACCTAAATGTGCAACCAATGACACAAAATCACATATAGGATGCACAAGATTGGTTAAAACCCCTAATTGGATTAGAATAAGCCTAGGGAGGACGAAAATGACCTAAATGTTCAACCTATGACACAAAATCAGTTATTGAAGGCATAAGATTGGATAAAAACCCTAATTGGATTAGAATAAGCCTAGGGAGGACGAAAATGGCCGAAATGTTCAACCAATGACACAAAATCACTTATTGGATGCACAAGATTAGTTAAAAACCCTAATTGGATTAGAATAAGCCGAGGGAGGACGAAAATGACTTAAATGTGCAACAGATGACACAAAATCACATATTGGATGCACAAGATTGGTTAAAAACCCTAATTGGATTAGAATAAGCCTAGGGAGGACGAAAATGACCGAAATGTTGAACCAATGACACAAAATCACATATTGGATGCACAAGATTGGTTAAAAACCCTAATTGGATTAGAATAAGCCTAGAGGGGACGAAAATGACTTAAATGTTCAACCAATGACACAAAATCAGATATTGGATGCATAAGATTGGTTAAAAACCCTAATTGGATTAGAATAAGCCTAGCGATGACGAAAATGACTTAATGTTCAACCAATGACACAAAATCAGTTATTGAAGGCACAAGATTGGATAAAAACCCTAATTGGATTAGAATAAGCCTAGGGAGGACGAATATGACCAAAATGTTCAACCAATGACACAAAATCACTTATTGGATGCACAAGATTATTTAAAAACCCTAATTGGATTAGAATAAGCCGAGGGAGGACGAAAATGACTTAAATGTGCAACAGATGACACAAAATCACATATTGGATGCACAAGATTGGTTAAAAACCCTAATTGGATTAGAATAAGCCTAGAGGGGACGAAAATGACTTAAATGTTCAACCAATGACACAAAATCAGATATTGGATGCATAAGATTGGTTAAAAACCCTAATTGGATTAGAATAAGCCTAGCGATGACGAAAATGACCTAAATGTTCAACCAATGACACAAAATCACTTATTGGATGCACAAAATTGGTTAAAAACCCTAATTGGATTAGAATTAACTTAGCGAGGACACAAATGACCTAAATGTTCAACCAATGACACAAAATGACACAAAATCACATATTGGATGCACAAGATTGGTTAAAAACCCTAATTGGATTAGAATAAGCCTAGGGACGACGAAAATGACTTAAATGTTCAACCAATGACACAAAATCACATATTGGATGCATAAGATTGGTTAAAAACCCTAATTGGATTAGAATAAGCCTAGCGAGGACGAAAATGACCTAAATGTTCAACTAATGACACAAAATCGCATATTGGATGCACAAGATTGGTTAAAAACCCTAATTGGATTAGAATAAGCCTAGGGACGACAAAAATGACTTAAATGTTAAACCAATGACACAAAATGACACAAAATCACATATTGGATGCATAAGATTGGTTAAAAACCCTAATTGGATTAGAATAAGCCTAGCGAGGACGAAAATGACCTAAATGTTCAACAAATGACACAAAATCACTTATCGGATGCACAAGATTGGTTAAAAACCCTAATTCGATTAGAATAAGCCTAAGGAGGACAAAAATGACCTAAATGTGCAACCAATGACAGAAAATCACATATAGGATGCACAAGATTGGTAAAAACCCCTAATTGGATTAGAATAAGCCTAGGGAGGACGAAAATGACCTAAATGTTCAACCTATGACACAAAATCAGTTATTGAAGGCATAAGATTGGATAAAAACCCTAATTAGATTAGAATAAGCCTAGGGAGGACGAAAATGACCGAAATGTTCAACCAATGACACAAAATCACTTATTGGATGCACAAGATTAGTTAAAAACCCTAATTGGATTAGAATAAGCCGAGGGAGGACGAAAATGACTTAAATGTGCAACAGATGACACAAAATCACATATTGGATGCACAAGATTGGTTAAAAACCCTAATTGGATTAGAATAAGCCTAGGGAGGACGAAAATGACCGAAATGTTGAACCAATGACACAAAATCACATATTGGATGCACAAGATTGGTTAAAAACCCTAATTGGATTAGAATAAGCCTAGAGGGGACGAAAATGACTTAAATGTTCAACCAATGACACAAAATCAGATATTGGATGCATAAGATTGGTTAAAAACCCTAATTGGATTAAAATAAGCCAAGCGATGACGAAAATGACCGAAATGTGCAACCAATGACACAAAATCACATATATGATGCAGAAGATTGGTTAAAACCCCTAATGGGATTAGAATAAGCCTGGGGAGGAAGAAAATGACTTAAATGTTCAACCTATGACACAAAATCAGTTATTATATGCACTAGATTAGTTAAAAACCCTAATTGGATTAGAATAAGCCTAAGGAGGACCAAAATATCCCAAATGTGTAACCAATGACACAAAATCACATATTGGATGCACAAGATTCGTTAAAAACCCTAATTGGATTACAATAAACCTAGGAAACACGAAAATGACATAAATGTTCAACCAATGACACAAAATCACACAAAATCACATATTGGATGCACAAGATTGGTTAAAAACCCTAATTGGATTAGAATAAGCGAAGGGAGGATGAAAATGACCTAAATGTTCAACCAATGACACAAAATGAAACAAAATCACATAATGGATGCACAAGAATGGTTAAAAACCCTAATTGGATTAGAATAAGCCTAGGGAGGACGAAAATGACCGAAATGTTGAACCAATGACACAAAATCACATATTGGATGCACAAGATTGGTTAAAAACCCTAATTGGATTAGAATAAGTCTAGAGGGGACGAAAATGACTTAAATGTTCAACCAATGACACAAAATCAGATATTGGATGCATAAGATTGGTTAAAAACCCTAATTGGATTAAAATAAGCCTAGCGATGACGAAAATGACCGAAATGTGCAACCAATGACACAAAATCACATATATGATGCAGAAGATTGGTTAAAACCCCTAATGGGATTAGAATAAGCCTGGGGAGGAAGAAAATGACTTAAATGTTCAACCTATGACACAAAATCAGTTATTATATGCACTAGATTAGTTAAAAACCCTAATTGGATTAGAATAAGCCTAGGGAGGAACAAAATATCCCAAATGTGTAACCAATGACACAAAATCACATATTGGATGCACAAGATTCGTTAAAAACCCTAATTGGATTACAATAAACCTAGGAAACACGAAAATGACATAAATTTTCAACCAATGACACAAAATCACACAAAATCACATATTGGATGCACAAGATTGGTTAAAAACCCTAATTGGATTAGAATAAGCGAAGGGAGGATGAAAATGACCTAAATGTTCAACCAATGACACAAAATGAAACAAAATCACATAATGGATGCACAAGAATGGTTAAAAACCCTAATTGGATTAGAATAAGCCTAGGGAGGACGAAAATGACCTAAATGTTCAACCAATGACACAAAATCACTTATTGAATGCACAAGATTGGATAAAAACCCTAATTGGATTACAATAAGCCTAGGGAGGACGAAAATGACGTAAATGTTCAACCAATGACACAAAATCACATATTGAATACTTAAGATTGGATAAAAACCCTAATTGGATTAGAATAAGCCTAGGGAGGACAAAAATGACCGAAATGTTCAACCAATGACAAAAATCACATATTGGATGCACAAGATTGGTTAAAAACCCTAATTGGATTAGAATAAGCCTAGCGAGGACGAAAATGACCTAAATGTTCAACCAATGACACAAAATCACTTATTGGATGCACAAGATT
Organism: Cicer chorassanicum; assembly: GCA_037974735.1. Lineage (NCBI taxonomy): Eukaryota > Viridiplantae > Streptophyta > Magnoliopsida > Fabales > Fabaceae > Cicer > Cicer chorassanicum. The sequence continues at coordinate 23,056,671 of JBBPBP010000002.1, forward strand.
GGTTAAAAACGCTAATTGGATTAGAATAAGCCACGGGAGAACGAAAACAACCTAAATGTGCAACCAATGACACAAAATCACATATTGGATCCACAAGATTGGTTAAAACCCCTAATTGGATTAGAAGAAACCTAGGAAACACGAAAATGACATAAATGTTCAACCAATGACACAAAATCACATATTGGATGCACAAGATTGGTTAAAAACCCTAATTTGATTAGAATAAGCCTAAGGAGGAAGAAAATGACCTAAATGTTCAACCAATGACACAAAATCACATAATGGATGCCCAAGAATGGTTAAAAACACTAATTGGATTAGAATAAGCCTAAGGAGGACGAAAATTATTTAAATGTTCAACCAATCACACAAAATCAGATATTGGATGCATAAGATTGGTTAAAAACCCTAATTGGATTAGAATAAGCCTAGCGATGACGAAAATGACCTAAATGTTCAACCAATGACACAAAATCACTTATTGGATGCACAAAATTGGTTAAAAACCCTAATTGGATTAGAATGAACTTAGCGAGGACACAAATGACCTAAATGTTCAACCAATGACACAAAATGACACAAAATCACATATTGGATGCACAAGATTGGTTAAAAACCCTAATTGGATTAGAATAAGCCTAGGGAGGACGAAAATGACTTAAATGTTCAACCAATGACACAAAATCACATATTGGATGCATAAGATTGGTTAAAAACCCTAATTGGATTAGAATAAGCCTAGCGAGGACGAAAATGACCTAAATGTTCAACCAATGACACAAAATCACTTATCGGATGCACAAGATTGCTTAAAAACCCTAATTCGATTAGAATAAGCCTAAGGAGGACAAAAATGACCTAAATGTGCAACCAATGACACAAAATCACATATAGGATGCACAAGATTGGTTAAAACCCCTAATTGGATTAGAATAAGCCTAGGGAGGACGAAAATGACCTAAATGTTCAACCTATGACACAAAATCAGTTATTGAAGGCATAAGATTGGATAAAAACCCTAATTGGATTAGAATAAGCCTAGGGAGGACGAAAATGGCCGAAATGTTCAACCAATGACACAAAATCACTTATTGGATGCACAAGATTAGTTAAAAACCCTAATTGGATTAGAATAAGCCGAGGGAGGACGAAAATGACTTAAATGTGCAACAGATGACACAAAATCACATATTGGATGCACAAGATTGGTTAAAAACCCTAATTGGATTAGAATAAGCCTAGGGAGGACGAAAATGACCGAAATGTTGAACCAATGACACAAAATCACATATTGGATGCACAAGATTGGTTAAAAACCCTAATTGGATTAGAATAAGCCTAGAGGGGACGAAAATGACTTAAATGTTCAACCAATGACACAAAATCAGATATTGGATGCATAAGATTGGTTAAAAACCCTAATTGGATTAGAATAAGCCTAGCGATGACGAAAATGACTTAATGTTCAACCAATGACACAAAATCAGTTATTGAAGGCACAAGATTGGATAAAAACCCTAATTGGATTAGAATAAGCCTAGGGAGGACGAATATGACCAAAATGTTCAACCAATGACACAAAATCACTTATTGGATGCACAAGATTATTTAAAAACCCTAATTGGATTAGAATAAGCCGAGGGAGGACGAAAATGACTTAAATGTGCAACAGATGACACAAAATCACATATTGGATGCACAAGATTGGTTAAAAACCCTAATTGGATTAGAATAAGCCTAGAGGGGACGAAAATGACTTAAATGTTCAACCAATGACACAAAATCAGATATTGGATGCATAAGATTGGTTAAAAACCCTAATTGGATTAGAATAAGCCTAGCGATGACGAAAATGACTTAAATGTTCAACCAATGACACAAAATCACTTATTTGATGCACAATATTTGTTAAAAACCCTAATTGGATTAGAATAAGCTTAGCAAGGACAAAAATGACCTAAATATTCAACCAATGACACAAAATCACATATTGGATGCACAAGATTGGTTAAAAACCCTAATTGGATTAGAATAAGCCTAGGGACGACGAAAATGACTTAAATGTTCAACCAATGACACAAAATGACACAAAATCACATATTGGATGCATAAGATTGGTTAAAAACCCTAATTGGATTAGAATAAGCCTAGCAAGGACGAAAATGACCTAAATGTGTAACCAATGACACAAAATCACTTATCGGATGCACAAGATTGGTTAAAAACCCTAATTCGATTAGAATAAGCCTAAGGAGGATAAAAATGACCTAAATGTGCAACCAATGACACAAAATCACATATAGGATGCACAAGATTGGTTAAAACCCCTAATTGGATTAGAATAAGCCTAGGGAGGACGAAAATGACCTAAATGTTCAACCAATGACACAAAATCAGTTATTGAAGGCACAAGATTGGATAAAAACCCTAATTGGATTACAATAAGCCTAAGGAGGACGAAAATGACCGAAATGTTCAACCAATGACACAAAATCACTTATTGGATGCACAAGATTAGTTAAAAACCCTAATTGGATTAGAATAAGCCGAGGGAGGACGAAAATGACTTAAATGGGCAACAGATGACACAAAATCACATATTGGATGCACAAGATTGGTTAAAAACCGTCATTGGATTAGAATAAGCCTAGAGGGGACGAAAATGACTTAAATGTTCATCCAATGACACAAAATCAGATATTGGATGCATAAGATTGGATAAAAACCCTACTTGGATTAGAATAAGCCTAGCGATGATGAAAATGACCTAAATGTTCAACCAATGACACAGAATCACTTATTGGATGCACAATATTGGTTAAAAACCCTAATTGGATTAGAATTAACTTAGCGAGGACACAAATGACCTAAATGTTCAGCCAATGACACTAAATGACACAAAATCACATATTGGATGCACAAGATTGGTTAAAAACCCTAATTGGATTAGAATAAGCCTAGGGACGTCGAAAATGACTTAAATGTTCAACCAATGACACAAAATCACATATTGGATGCATAAGATTGGTTAAAAACCCTATTTGGATTAGAATAAGCCTAGCGAGGACGAAAATGACCTAAATGTTCAACCAATGACACAAAATCACTTATCGGATGCACAAGATTGCTTAAAAACCCTAATTCGATTAGAATAAGCCTAAGGAGGACAAAAATGACCTAAATGTGCAACCAATGACACAAAATCACATATAGGATGCACAAGATTGGTTAAAAACCCTAATTGGATTAGAATAAGCCTAGGGACGACGAAAATGACTTAAATGTTGAACCAATGACACAAAATCACATATTGGATGCATAAGATTGGTTAAAAACCCTAATTGGATTAGAATAAGCGAAGGGAGGATGAAAATGACCTAAATGTTTAACCAATGACACAAAATGAAACAAAATCACATAATGGATGCACAAGAATGGTTAAAAACCCTAATTGGATTAGAATAAGCCTAGGGAGGACGAAAATGACCTAAATGTTCAACCAATGACACAAAATCACTTATTGAATGCACAAGATTGGATAAAAACCCTAATTGGATTACAATAAGCCTAGGGAGGACGAAAATGACGTAAATGTTCAACCAATGACACAAAATCACATATTGAATGCTTAAGATTAGATAAAAAGCCTAATTGGATTAGAATAAGCCTAGGGAGGACGAAAATGACCGAAATGTTCAACCAATGACACAGAATCACTTATTATATGCACAAGATTGGTTAAAAACCCTAATTGGATTAGAATAAGCCTAGGGAGGAAGAAAATGGCCTAAATGTTCAACCAAAGACACAAAATCACTAATTATATGCACAAGATTTGTTAAAAACCCAAATTGGATTAGAATAAGTCTAGGGAGGACGAAAATGACCTAAATGTGAAACCAATGACATAAAATCACATATTGGATGCACAAGATTGGTTAAAACCCTACTTGGATTAGAATAAGCCCAAGGAGGACGCAAATGACGTAAATGTTCAACCAATGACACAAAATGACACAAAATCACATATTGGATGCACAAGATTTGTTAAAAACCCAAATTGGATTAGAATAAGCCTAGCGAGGACGAAAATGACCTAAATGTTCAACCAATGACACAAAATCACTTATTGGATGCACAAGATTGGTTAAAAACCCTAATTGGATAAGAATAAGCCTAGGGAGGACGAAAATGACTTAAATGTGCAACCAATGATACAAAATCACATATTGGATGCACAAGATTGGTTATAAACCCTTATAGGATTAGAATAAGACTAGGGAGGAAGAAAATGGCCTAAATGTTCAACCAAAGACACAAAATCACTTATAATATGCACAAGATTGGTAAAAAACCCTAATTTGATTAGAATAAGCCTAGGGAGGACGAAAATGACCTAAATGTGCAACCAATGACACAAAATGACACAAAATCACACATTGGATGCACAAGATTGGTTAAAATACCTACTTGGATTAGAATAAGCCTAGGGATGACGAAAATGACCTAAATGTTCAACCAATGACACAAAATCACATATTGGATTCACAAGTTTGGTTAAAAACCCTAATTGGATTAGAATAAACCTAGGGAGGATGAAAATGACTTAAATGTTCAACCAATGACACAAAATCACTTATTGGATGCACAAGATTAGTTAAAAACCCTAATTGGATTAGAATAAGCATAGGGAGGATGAAAATGACCTAAATGTTCATCCAATGACACAAAATCACTTATTATATGCACAAGATTTGTTAAAAACCCAAATTGGATTAGAATAAGTCTAGGGAGGACGAAAATGACCTAAATGTGAAACCAATGACATAAAATCACATATTGGATGCACAAGATTGGTTATAACCCTAATTGGATTAGAATAAGCCTAAGGAGGAAGAAAATGACCTAAATGTTCAACCAATGACACAAAATCACATAATGGATGCCCAAGAATGGTTAAAAACACTAATTGGATTAGAATAAGCCCAAGGAGGACGCAAATGACGTAAATGTTCAACCAATGACACAAAATGACACAAAATCACATATTGGATGAACAAGATTTGTTAAAAACCCAAATTGGATTAGAATAAGCCTAGCGAGGACGAAAATGACCTAAATGTTCAACCAATGACACAAAATCACATAATGGATGCCCAAGAATGGTTAAAAACACTAATTGGTTTAGAATAAGCCTAGGGAGGACGAAAATGACTTAAATGTTCAACCAATGACACAAAATCACATATTGGATGCACAAGATTGGTTAAAAACCTTATTGGATTAGAATATGCCTAGGGACGACGAAAATGACTTTAATGTTCAACCAATGTCACAAAATCACATATTGGATGCATAAGATTGGTTTAAAACCCTAATTGGATTAGAATAAGCCTAGCGAGGACGAAAATGACCTAAATGTTCAACCAATGACACAAAATCACTTATCGGATGCACAAGATTGCTTAAAAACCCTAATTCGATTAGAATAAGTCTAAGGAGGATAAAAATGACCTAAATGTGCAACCAATGACACAAAATCACATATAGGATGCACAAGATTGGTTAAAACCCCTAATTGGATTAGAATAAGCCTAGGGAGGACGAAAATGACCTAAATGTTCAACCTATGAGACAAAATCAGTTATTGAAGGCATAAGATTGGATAAAAACCCTAATTGGATTAGAATAAGCCTAGGGAGGACGAAAATGACCGAAATGTTGAACCAATGACACAAAATCACATATTGGATGCACAAGATTGGTTAAAAACCCTAATTGGATTAGAATAAGCCTAGAGGGCACGAAAATGACTTAAATGTTCAACCAATGACACAAAATCAAATATTGGATGCATAAGATTGGTTAAAAACCCTAATTGGATTAAAATAAGCCTAGCGATGACGAAAATGACCGAAATGTGCAACCAATGACACAAAATCACATATATGATGCAGAAGATTGGTTAAAACCCCTAATGGGATTAGAATAAGCCTGGGGTGGAAGAAAATGACCTAAATGTTCAACCTATGACACAAAATTAGTTATTATATGCACTAGATTAGTTTAAAACCCTAATTGGATTAGAATAAGCCTAGGGACGACCAAAATATCCCAAATGTGTAACCAATGACACAAAATCACATATTGGATGCACAAGATTCGTTAAAAACCCTAATTGGATTAGAACAAACCTAGGAAACACGAAAATGACATAAATGTTCAACCAATGACACAAAATCACACAAAATCACATATTGGATGCACAAGATTGGTTAAAAATCCTAATTGGATTAGAATAAGCGAAGGGAGGATGAAAATGACCTAAATGTTCAACCAATGACACAAAATGAAACAAAATCACATAATGGATGCACAAGAATGGTTAAAAACCCTAATTGGATTAGAATAAGCCTAGGGAGGACGAAAATGACCTAAAGGTTCAACCAATGACACAAAATCACTTATTGAATGCACAAGATTGGATAAAAACCCTAATTGGATTACAATAAGCCTAGGGAGGACGAAAATGACGTAAATGTTCAACCAATGACACAAAATCACATATTGAATGCTTAAGATTGGATAAAAACCCTAATTGGATTAGAATAAGCCTAGGGAGGACGAAAATGACCGAAATGTTCAACCAACGACAAAAATCACATATTGGATGCACAAGGTTGGTTAAAAACCCTAATTGGATTAGAATAAGCCTAGCGAGGACGAAAAAGACCTAAATGTTCAACCAATGACACAAAATCACTTATTGGATGCACAAGATTGGTTAAAAACGCTAATTGGATTAGAATAAGCCACGGGAGAACGAAAATAACCTAAATGTGCAACCAATGACACAAAATCACATATTGGATCCACAAGATTGGTTAAAACCCCTAATTGGATTAGAAGAAACCTAGGAAACACGAAAATGACATAAATGTTCAACCAATGACACAAAATCACATATTGGATGCACAAGATTGGTTAAAAACCCTAATTGGATTAGAATAAGCCTAAGGAGGAAGAAAATGACCTAAATGTTCAACCAATGACACAAAATCACATAATGGATGCATAAGATTGGTTAAAAACCCTAATTGGATTAGAATAAGCCTAGCGATGACGAAAATGACCTAAATGTTCAACCAATGACACAAAATCACTTATTGGATGCACAAAATTGGTTAAAAACCCTAATTGGATTAGAATAAGCCTAGGGAGGACGAAAATGACCGAAATGTTCAACCAATGACACAAAATCACATATTGGATGCATAAGATTGGTTAAAAACCCTAATTGGATTAGAATAAGCCTAGCGAGGACGAAAATGACCTAAATGTTCAACTAATGACACAAAATCATTTATCGGATGCACAAGATTGCTTAAAAACCCTAATTCGATTAGAATAAGCCTAAGGAGGACAAAAATGACCTAAATGTGCAACCAATGACACAAAATCACATATAGGATGCACAAGATTGGTTAAAACCCCTAATTGGATTAGAATAAGCCTAGGGAGGACGAAAATGACCTAAATGTTCAACCTATGACATAAAATCAGTTATTGAAGGCATAACATTGGATAAAAACCCTAATTGGATTAGAATAAGCCTAGGGAGGACGAAAATGACCGAAATGTTCAACCAATGACACAAAATCACTTATTGGATGCACAAGAATAGTTAAAAACCCTAATTGGATTAGAATAAGCCGAGGGAGGACGAAAATGACTTAAATGTGCAACAGATGATACAAAATCACATATTGGATGCACAAGATTGGTTAAAAACCCTAATTGGATTAGAATAAGCCTAGGGAGGACGAAAATGACCGAAATGTTCAACCAATGACACAAAATCACATATTGGATGCACAAGATTGGTAAAAACCCTAATTGGATTAGAATAAGCCTAGAGGGGACGAAAATGACTTAAATGTTCAACCAATGACATAAAATCAGATATTGGATGCATAAGATTGGTTAAAAACCCTAATTGGATTAAAATAAGCCTAGCGATGACGAAAATGACCGAAATGTGCAACCAATGACACAAAATCACATATATGATGCAGAAGATTGGTTAAAACCCCTAATGGGATTAGAATAAGCCTGGGGAGGAAGAAAATGACCTAAATGTTCAACCTATGACACAAAATCAGTTATTATATGCACTAGATTAGTTAAAAACCCTAATTGGATTATAATAAGCCTAGGGAGGACCAAAATATCCCAAATGTGTAACCAATGACACAAAATCACATATTGGATGCACAAGATTCGTTAAAAACCCTAATTGGATTAGAATAAACCTAGGAAACACGAAAATGACATAAATGTTCAACCAATGACACAAAATCACACAAAATCACATATTGGATGCACAAGATTGGTTAAAAACCCTAATTGGATTAGAATAAGTGAAGGGAGGATGAAAATGACCTAAATGTTCAACCAATGACACAAAATGAAACAAAATCACATAATGGATGCACAAGAATGGTTAAAAACCCTAATTGGATTAGAATAAGCCTATGGAGGACGAAAATGACCTAAATGTTCAACCAATGACACAAAATCACTTATTGAATGCACAAGATTGGATAAAAACCCTAATTGGATTACAATAAGCCTAGGGAGGACGAAAATGACGTAAATGTTCAACCAATGACACAAAATCACATATTGAATGTTTAAGATTGGATAAAAACCCTAATTGGATTAGAATAAGCCTAGGGAGGACGAAAATGACCGAAATGTTCAACCAACGACAAAAATCACATATTGGATGCACAAGGTTGGTTAAAAACCCTAATTGGATTAGAATAAGCCTAGCGAGGACGAAAATGACCTAAATGTTCAACCAATGACACAAAATCACTTATTGGATGCACAAGATTGGTTAAAAACGCTAATTGGATTAGAATAAGCCACGGGAGAACGAAAATAACCTAAATGTGCAACCAATGACACAAAATCACATATAGGATGCACAAGATTGGTTAAAACCCCTAATTGGATTAGAATAAGCCTAGGGAGGACGAAAATGACCTAAATGTTCAACCTATGACATAAAATCAGTTATTGAAGGCATAAGATTGGATAAAAACCCTAATTGGATTAGAATAAGCCTAGGGAGGACGAAAATGACCGAAATGTTCAACCAATGACACAAAATCACATATTGGATGCACAAGATTGGTTAAAAACCCTAATTGGATTAGAATAAGCCTAGAGGGGACGAAAATGACTTAAATGTTCAACCAATGACACAAAATCAGATATTGGATGCATAAGATTGGTTAAAAACCCTAATTGGATTAAAATAAGCCTAGCGATGACGAAAATGACCGAAATGTGCAACCAATGACACAAAATCACATATATGATGCAGAAGATTGGTTAAAACCCCTAATGGGATTAGAATAAGCCTGGGGAGGAAGAAAATGACCTAAATGTTCAACCTATGACACAAAATCAGTTATTATATGCACTAGATTAGTTAAAAACCCTAATTGGATTATAATAAGCCTAGGGAGGACCAAAATATCCCAAATGTGTAACCAATGACACAAAATCACATATTGGATGCACAAGATTCGTTAAAAACCCTAATTGGATTAGAATAAACCTAGGAAACACGAAAATGACATAAATGTTCAACCAATGACACAAAATCACACAAAATCACATATTGGATGCACAAGATTGGTTAAAAACCCTAATTGGATTAGAATAAGTGAAGGGAGGATGAAAATGACCTAAATGTTCAACCAATGACACAAAATGAAACAAAATCACATAATGGATGCACAAGAATGGTTAAAAACCCTAATTGGATTAGAATAAGCCTATGGAGGACGAAAATGACCTAAATGTTCAACCAATGACACAAAATCACTTATTGAATGCACAAGATTGGATAAAAACCCTAATTGGATTACAATAAGCCTAGGGAGGACGAAAATGACGTAAATGTTCAACCAATGACACAAAATCACATATTGAATGCTTAAGATTGGATAAAAACCCTAATTGGATTAGAATAAGCCTAGGTAGGACAAAAATGACCGAAATGTTCAACCAATGACAAAAATCACATATTGGATGCAAAAGATTGGTTAAAAACCCTAATTGGATTAGAATAAGCCTAGCGAGGACGAAAATGACCTAAATGTTCAACCAATGACACAAAATCACTTATTGGATGCACAAGATTGGTTAAAAACGCTAATTGGATTAGAATAAGCCACGGCAGAACGAAAATAACCTAAATGTGCAACCAATGACACAAAATCACATATTGGATCCACAAGATTGGTTAAAACCCCTAATTGTATTAGAAGAAACCTAGGAAACACGAAAATGACTTAAATGTTCAACCAATGACACAAAATCACATATTGGATGCACAAGATTGGTTAAAAACCCTAATTGGATTAGAATAAGCCTAAGGAGGAAGAAAATGACCTAAATGTTCAACCAATGACACAAAATCACATAATGGATGCCCAATAATGGTTAACAACACTAATTGGATTAGAATAAGCCTAGGGAGGACGAAAATGACGTAAATGTTCAACCAATGACACAATATCAGTTATTGAAGGCACAAGATTGGATAAAAACCCAAATTTGATTAGAATAAGCCTAGGGAGGACGAAAATGACCGAAATGTTCAACCAATGACACAAAATCACTTATTGGATACACAAGATTAGTCAAAAACACTAATTGGATTAGAATAAGCCAAGGAAGGACGAAAATGACTTAAATGTGCAACTGAAGACACAAAATCACATATTGGATGCACAAGATTGGTTAAAAATATTCAAATTGGATTAGAATAAGCCTAGTGAGGACGAAAATGACCTAAATGTTCAACAAATGATACAAAATTACATATTGGATGCACAAGATTGGTTAAAATCGTAATTGGATTAGAATAAGCCTAGGGAGGACGAAAATGACCTAAATGTGCAACCAATGACACAAAATCACATATTGGATGCACAAGATTTGTTAAAGCCCCTAATTGGATTAGAATAAGCCTAGGGAGGAAGAAAATGACCTAAATGTTCAACCAATGACACAAAATCACTTATTATATGCCCAAGATTGGTTAAAAACCCTAATTGGATTAGAATAAGCCTAGGGAGGACCAAAATATCCCAAATGTGTAACCAATGACACAAAATCACATATTGGATGCACAAGATTCGTTAAAAACCCTAATTGGATTAGAATAAACCTAGGAAACACGAAAATGACATAAATGTTCAACCAATGACACAAAATCACACAAAATCACATATTGGATGCACAAGATTGGTTAAAAACCCTAATTGGATTAGAATAAGCGAAGGGAGGATGAAAATGACCTAAATGTTCAACCAATGACACAAAATGAAACAAAATCACATAATGGATGTACAAGAATGGTTAAAAACCCTAATTGGATTAGAATAAGCCTATGGAGGACGAAAATGACCTAAATGTTCAACCAATGACACAAAATCACTTATTGAATGCACAAGATTGGATAAAAACCCTAATTGGATTACAATAAGCCTATGGAGGACGAAAATGACGTAAATGTTCAACCAATGACACAAAATCACATATTGAATGCTTAAGATTGGATAAAAACCCTAATTGGATTAGAATAAGCCTAGGTAGGACAAACATGACCGAAATGTTCAACCAATGACAAAAATCACATATTGGATGCAAAAGATTGGTTAAAAACCCTAATTGGATTAGAATAAGCCTAGCGAGGACGAAAATGACCTAAATGTTCAACCAATGACACAAAATCACTTATTGGATGCACAAGATTGGTTAAAAACGCTAATTGGATTAGAATAAGCCACGGGAGAACGAAAATAACCTAAATGTGCAACCAATGACACAAAATCACATATTGGATCCACAAGATTGGTTAAAACCCCTAATTGTATTAGAAGAAACCTAGGAAACACGAAAATGACTTAAATGTTCAACCAATGACACAAAATCACATATTGGATGCACAAGATTGGTTAAAAACCCTAATTGGATTAGAATAAGCCTAAGGAGGAAGAAAATGACCTAAATGTTCAACCAATGACACAAAATCACATAATGGATGCCCAATAATGGTTAAAAACACTAATTGGATTAGAATAAGCCTAGGGAGGACGAAAATGACGTAAATGTTCAACCAATGACACAATATCAGTTATTGAAGGCACAAGATTGGATAAAAACCCAAATTTGATTAGAATAAGCCTAGGGAGGACGAAAATGACCGAAATGTTCAACCAATGACACAAAATCACTTATTGGATGCACAAGATTAGTCAAAAACACTAATTGGATTAGAATAAGCCAAGGAAGGACGAAAATGACTTAAATGTGCAACTGAAGACACAAAATCACATATTGGATGCACAAGATTGGTTAAAAATATTCAAATTGGATTAGAATAAGCCTAGTGAGGACGAAAATGACCTAAATGTTCAACAAATGATACAAAATTACATATTGGATGCACAAGATTGGTTAAAATCGTAATTGGATTAGAATAAGCCTAGGGAGGACGAAAATGACCTAAATGTGCAACCAATGACACAAAATCACATATTGGATGCACAAGATTTGTTAAAGCCCCTAATTGGATTAGAATAAGCCTAGGGAGGAAGAAAATGACCTAAATGTTCAACCAATGACACAAAATCACTTATTATATGCCCAAGATTGGTTAAAAACCCTAATTGGATTAGAATAAGCCTAGGGAGGACCAAAATATCCCAAATGTGTAACCAATGACACAAAATCACATATTGGATGCACAAGATTCGTTAAAAACCCTAATTGGATTAGAATAAACCCAGGAAACACGAAAATGACATAAATGTTCAACCAATGACACAAAATCACACAAAATCACATATTGGATGCACAAGATTGGTTAAAAACCCTAATTGGATTAGAATAAGCGAAGGGAGGATGAAAATGACCTAAATGTTCAACCAATGACACAAAATCAAACAAAATCACATAATGGATGCACAAGAATGGTTAAAAACCCTAATTGGATTAGAATAAGCCTAGGGAGGACGAAAATGACCTAAATGTTCAACCAATGACACAAAATCACTTATTGAATGCACAAGATTGGATAAAAACCCTAATTGGATTACAATAAGCCTAGGGAGGACGAAAATGACGTAAATGTTCAACCAATGACACAAAATCACATATTGAATGCTTAAGATTGGATAAAAACCCTAATTGGATTAGAATAAGCCAAGGGAGGACGAAAATGACCGAAATGTTCAACTAATGACAAAAATCACATATTGGATGCACAAGATTGGTTAAAAACCCTAATTGGATTAGAATAAGCCTAGCGAGGACGAAAATGACCTAAATGTTCAACCAAAGACACAAAATCACTTATTGGATGCACAAGATTGGTTAAAAACGCTAATTGGATTAGAATAAGCCACGATAGAACGAAAATAACCTAAATGTGCAACCAATGACACAAAATCACATATTGGATCCACAAGATTGGTTAAAACCCCTAATTGGATTAGAAGAAACCTAGGAAACACGAAAATGACATAAATGTTCAACCAATGACACAAAATCACATATTGGATGCACAAGAATGGTTAAAAACCCTAATTGGATTAGAATAAGCCTAAGGAGGAAGAAAATGTCCTAAATGTTCAACCAATGACACAAAATCACATAATGGATGCATAAGATTGGTTAAAAACCCTAATTGGATTAGAATAAGCCTAGCGATGACGAAAATGACCTAAATGTTCAACCAATGACACAAAATCACTTATTGGATGCACAAAATTGGTTAAAAACCCTAATTGGATTAGAATTAACTTAGCGAGGACACAAATGACCTAAATGTTCAACCAATGACACAAAATGACACAAAATCACATATTGGATGCACAAGATTGGTTAAAAACCCTAATTGGATTAGAATAAGCCTAGGGACGACGAAAATGACTTAAATGTTCAACCAATGACACAAAATCACATATTGGATGCATAAGATTGGTTAAAAACCCTAATTGGATTAGAATAAGCCTAGCGAGGACGAAAATGACCTAAATGTTCAACCAATGACACAAAATCACTTATCGGATACACAAGATTGCTTAAAAACCCTAATTCGATTAGAATAAGCCTAAGGAGGACAAAAATGACCTAAATGTGCAACCAATGACACAAAATCACATATAGGATGCACAAGATTGGTTAAAACCCCTAATTGGATTAGAATAAGCCTAGGGAGGACGAAAATGACCTAAATGTTCAACCAATGACACAAAATCACATATTGGATGCACAAGATTGGTTAAAAACCCTAATTGGATTAGAATAAGCCTAGGGAGGACGAAAATGACCGAAATGTTCAACCAATGACACAAAATCACATATTGGATGCACAAGATTGGTTAAAAACCCTAATTGGATTAGAATAAGCCTAGAGGGGACGAAAATGACTTAAATGTTCAACCAATGACACAAAATCAGATATTGGATGCATAAGATTGGTTAAAAACCCTAATTGGATTAAAATAAGCCTAGCGATGACGAAAATGACCGAAATGTGCAACCAATGACACAAAATCACATATATGATGCAGAAGATTGGTTAAAACCCCTAATGGGATTAGAATAAGCCTGGGGAGGAAGAAAATGACCTAAATGTTCAACCTATGACACAAAATCAGTTATTATATGCACTAGATTAGTTAAAAACCCTAATTGGATTATAATAAGCCTAGGGAGGACCAAAATATCCCAAATGTGTAACCAATGACACAAAATCACATATTGGATGCACAAGATTCGTTAAAAACCCTAATTGGATTAGAATAAACCTAGGAAACACGAAAATGACATAAATGTTCAACCAATGACACAAAATCACACAAAATCACATATTGGATGCACAAGATTGGTTAAAAACCCTAATTGGATTAGAATAAGCGAAGGGAGGATGAAAATGACCTAAATGTTCAACCAATGACACAAAATGAAACAAAATCACATAATGGATGCACAAGAATGGTTAAAAACCCTAATTGGATTAGAATAAGCCTATGGAGGACGAAAATGACCTAAATGTTCAACCAATGACACAAAATCACTTATTGAATGCACAAGATTGGATAAAAACCCTAATTGGATTACAATAAGCCTAGGGAGGACGAAAATGACGTAAATGTTCAACCAATGACACAAAATCACATATTGAATGCTTAAGATTGGATAAAAACCCTAATTGGATTAGAATAAGCCTAGCGAGGACGAAAATGACCTAAATGTTCAACCAATGACACAAAATCACTTATTGGATGCACAAGATTGGTTAAAAACGCTAATTGGATTAGAATAAGCCACGGGAGAACGAAAATAACCTAAATGTGCAACCAATGACACAAAATCACATATTGGATCCACAAGATTGGTTAAAACCCCTAATTGGATTAGAAGAAACCTAGGAAACACGAAAATGACATAAATGTTCAACCAATGACACAAAATCACATATTGGATGCACAAGATTGGTTAAAAACCCTAATTGGATTAGAATAAGCCTAAGGAGGAAGAAAATGACCTAAATGTTCAACCAATGACACAAAATCACATAATGGATGCCCAAGAATGGTTAAAAACACTAATTGGATTAGAATAAGCCTAGGGAGGACGAAAATGACTTAAATGTTCAACCAATCACACAAAATCAGATATTGGATGCATAAGATTGGTTAAAAACCCTAATTGGATTAGAATAAGCCTAAGGAGGAAGAAAATGACCTAAATGTTCAACCAATGACACAAAATCACATAATGGATGCCCAAGAATGGTTAAAAACACTAATTGGATTAGAATAAGCCTAGGGAGGACGAAAATGACTTAAATGTTCAACCAATCACACAAAATCAGATATTGGATGCATAAGATTGGTTAAAAACCCTAATTGGATTAGAATAAGCCTAGCGATGACGAAAATGACCTAAATGTTCAACCAATGACACAAAATCACTTATTGGATGCACAAAATTGGTTAAAAACCCTAATTGGATTAGAATGAACTTAGCGAGGACACAAATGACCTAAATGTTCAACCAATGACACAAAATGACACAAAATCACATATTGGATGCACAAGATTGGTTAAAAACCCTAATTGGATTAGAATAAGCCTAGGGAGGACGAAAATGACTTAAATGTTCAACCAATGACACAAAATCACATATTGGATGCATAAGATTGGTTAAAAACCCTAATTGGATTAGAATAAGCCTAGCGAGGACGAAAATGACCTAAATGTTCAACCAATGACACAAAATCACTTATCGGATGCACAAGATTGCTTAAAAACCCTAATTCGATTAGAATAAGCCTAAGGAGGACAAAAATGACCTAAATGTGCAACCAATGACACAAAATCACATATAGGATGCACAAGATTGGTTAAAACCCCTAATTGGATTAGAATAAGCCTAGGGAGGACGAAAAATGACCTAAATGTTCAACCTATGACACAAAATCAGTTATTGAAGGCACAAGATTGGATAAAAACCCTAATTGGATTAGAATAAGCCTAGGGAGGACGAAAATGACCGAAATGTTCAACCAATGACACAAAATCACTTATTGGATGCACAAGATTAGTTAAAAACCCTAATTGGATTAGAATAAGCCGAGGGAGGACGAAAATGACTTAAATGTGCAACAGATGACACAAAATCACATATTGGATGCACAAGATTGGTTAAAAACCCTAATTGGATTAGAATAAGCCTAGAGGGGACGAAAATGACTTAAATGTTCAACCAATGAAACAAAATCAGATATTGGATGCACAAGAATGGTTAAAAACCCTAATTGGATTAGAATAAGCCTAGCGATGACGAAAATGACCTAAATGTTCAACCAATGACACAAAATCACTTATTTGATGCACAATATTTGTTAAAAACCCTAAGTGGATTAGAATAAGCTTAGCGAGGACAAAAATGACCTAAATATTCAACCAATGACACAAAATGACACAAAATCAGATATTGGATGCACAAGATTGGTTAAAAACCCTAATTGGATTAGAATAAGCCTAGGGACGACGAAAATGACTTAAATGTTCAACCAATGACACAAAATGACACAAAATCACATATTGGATGCATAAGATTGGTTAAAAACCCTAATTGGATTAGAATAAGCCTAGCGAGGACGAAAATGACCTAAATGTTCAACCAATGACACAAAATCAGTTATTGAAGGCACAAGATTGGATAAAAACCGTAATTGGATTAGAATAAGCCTAGGGAGGACGAAAATGACCTAAATGTTCAACCAATGACACAAAATCACTTATCGGATGCACAAGATTGGTTAATAACCCTAATTCGATTAGAATAAGTCTAAGGAGGACAAAAATGACCTAAATGTGCAACCAATGACACAAAATCACATATAGGATGCACAAGATTAGTTAAAACCCCTAATTGGATTAGAACAAGCCTAGGGAGGACGAAAATGACCTAAGTGTTCAACCAATGACACAAAATCAGTTATTGAAGGCACAAGACTGGATAAAAACCCTAATTGGATTAGAATAAGCCTAGGGAGGACGAATATGACCAAAATGTTCAACCAATGACACAAAATCACTTATTGGATGCACAAGATTAGTTAAAAACCCTAATTGGATTAGAATAAGCCGAGGGAGGACGAAAATGACTTAAATGTGCAACAGATGACACAAAATCACATATTGGATGCACAAGATTGGTTAAAACCCCTAATTGGTTTAGAATAAGCCTAGGGAGGACGAAAATGACCTAAATGTTCAACCAATGACACAAAATCAGTTATTGAAGGCACAAGATTGGATAAAAACCCTAATTGGATTAGGATAAGCCTAAGGAGGACGAAAATGACCGAAATGTTCAACCAATGACACAAAATCACTTATTGGATGCACAAGATTAGTTAAATACCCTCATTGGATTAGTATAAGCCGAGAGAGGACGAAAATGACTTAAATGTGCAACAGATGACACAAAATCACATATTGGATGCACAAGATTGGTTAAAAGCCCTAATTGGATTAGAATAAGCCTAGAGGGTACGAAAATGACTTAAATGTTCAACCAATGACACAAAATCAGACATTGGATGCATAAGATTGGTTAAAAACCCTAATTGGATTAGAATAAGCCTAGCGATGACGAAAATGACCTAAATGTTCAACCAATGACACAAAATCACTTATTGGATGCACAAAATTGGTTAAAAACCCTAATTGGATTAGAATTAACTTAGCGAGGACACAAATGACCTAAATGTTCAACCAATGACACAAAATGACACAAAATCACATATTGGATGCACAAGATTGGTTAAAAACCCTAATTGGATTAGAATAAGCCTAGGGACGACGAAAATGACTTAAATGTTCAACCAATGACACAAAATCACATATTGGATGCATAAGATTGGTTAAAAACCCTAATTGGATTAGAATAAGCCTAGCGAGGACGAAAATGACCTAAATGTTCAACTAATGACACAAAATCACTTATCGGATGCACAAGATTGCTTAAAAACCCTAATTCGATTAGAATAAGCCTAAGGAGGACAAAAATGACCTAAATGTGCAACCAATGACACAAAATCACATATAGGATGCACAAGATTAGTTAAAAACCCTAATTGGATTAGAATAAGCCGAGGGAGGACGAAAATGACTTAAATGTGCAACAGATGACACAAAATCACATATTGGATGCACAAGATTGGTTAAAAACCCTAATTGGATTAGAATAAGCCTAGGGAGGACCAAAATATCCCAAATGTGTAACCAATGACACAAAATCACATATTGGATGCACAAGATTCGTTAAAAACCCTAATTGGATTAGAATAAACCTAGGAAACACGAAAATGACATAAATGTTCAACCAATGACACAAAATCACATATTGGATGCACAAGATTGGTTAAAAACCCTAATTGGATTAGAATAAGCGAAGGGAGGATGAAAATGACCTAAATGTTCAACCAATGACACAAAATGAAACAAAATCACATAATGGATGCACAAGAATGGTTAAAAACCCTAATTGGATTAGAATAAGCCTAGGGAGGACGAAAATGACCGAAATGTTGAACCAATGACACAAAATCACATATTGGATGCACAAGATTGGTTAAAAACCCTAATTGGATTAGAATAAGTCTAGAGGGGACGAAAATGACTTAAATGTTCAACCAATGACACAAAATCAGATATTGGATGCATAAGATTGGTTAAAAACCCTAATTGGATTAAAATAAGCCTAGCGATGACGAAAATGACCGAAATGTGCAACCAATGACACAAAATCACATATATGATGCAGAAGATTGGTTAAAACCCCTAATGGGATTAGAATAAGCCTGGGGAGGAAGAAAATGACCTAAATGTTCAACCTATGACACAAAATCAGTTATTATATGCACTAGATTAGTTAAAAACCCTAATTGGATTATAATAAGCCTAGGGAGGACCAAAATATCCCAAATGTGTAACCAATGACACAAAATCACATATTGGATGCACAAGATTCGTTAAAAACCCTAATTGGATTAGAATAAACCTAGGAAACACGAAAATGACATAAATGTTCAACCAATGACACAAAATCACACAAAATCACATATTGGATGCACAAGATTGGTTAAAAACCCTAATTGGATTAGAATAAGTGAAGGGAGGATGAAAATGACCTAAATGTTCAACCAATGACACAAAATGAAACAAAATCACATAATGGATGCACAAGAATGGTTAAAAACCCTAATTGGATTAGAATAAGCCTATGGAGGACGAAAATGACCTAAATGTTCAACCAATGACACAAAATCACTTATTGAATGCACAAGATTGGATAAAAACCCTAATTGGATTACAATAAGCCTAGGGAGGACGAAAATGACGTAAATGTTCAACCAATGACACAAAATCACATATTGAATGCTTAAGATTGGATAAAAACCCTAATTGGATTAGAATAAGCCTAGCGAGGACGAAAATGACCTAAATGTTCAACCAATGACACAAAATCACTTATTGGATGCACAAGATTGGTTAAAAACGCTAATTGGATTAGAATAAGCCACGGGAGAACGAAAATAACCTAAATGTGCAACCAATGACACAAAATCACATATTGGATCCACAAGATTGGTTAAAACCCCTAATTGGATTAGAAGAAACCTAGAAAACACGAAAATGACATAAATGTTCAACCAATGACACAAAATCACATATTGGATGCACAAGATTGGTTAAAAACCCTAATTGGATTAGAATAAGCCTAAGGAGGAAGAAAATGACCTAAATGTTCAACCAATGACACAAAATCATATAATGGATGCCCAAGAATGGTTAAAATCACTAATTGGATTAGAATAAGCCTAGGGAGGACGAAAATGACGTAAATGTTCAACCAATGACACAATATCAGTTATTGAAGGCACAAGATTGGATAAAAACCCAAATTTGATTAGAATAAGCCTAGGGAGGACGAAAATGACCGAAATGTTCAACCAATGACACAAAATCACTTATTGGATGCACAAGATTAGTCAAAAACACTAATTGGATTAGAATAAGCCAAGGAAGGACGAAAATGACTTAAATGTGCAACTGATGACACAAAATCACATATTGGATGCACAGATTGGTTACAAATATTCAAATTGGATTAGAATAAGCCTAGTGAGGACGAAAATGACCTAAATGTTCAACAAATGACACAAAATTACATATTGGATGCACAAGATTGGTTAAAATCGTAATTGGATTAGAATAAGCCTAGGGAGGACGAAAATGACCTAAATGTTCAACCAATGACACAAAATCAGTTATTGAAGGCACAAGATTTGTTAAAGCCCCTAATTGGATTAGAATAAGCCTAGGGAGGAAGAAAATGACCTAAATGTTCAACCAATGACACAAAATCACTTATTATATGCCCAAGATTGGTTAAAAACCCTAATTGGATTAGAATAAGCTTTGGGAGGACCAAAATGTCCTGAATGTGCAACCAATGACAGAAAATCACATATTAGATGCACAAGATTCGTTAAAAACCCTAATTGGATTAGAATAAGCCTAGGAAGCACGAAAATGACATAAATGTTCAACCCATGACACAAAATGACACAAAATCACATATTGGATGCACAAGATTGGTTAAAAACCCTAATTGGATTAGAATAAGCTTAGGGAGGACGAAAAGGACCTAAATGTTCAACCAATGACACAAAATCACATATTGGATGCACAAGAATGGTTAAAAACCCTAATTGGATTAGAATAAGCCTATGGAGGACGAAAATGACCTAAATGTTCAACCAATGACACAAAATCACTTATTGAATGCACAAGATTGGATAAAAACCCTAATTGGATTACAATAAGCCTAGGGAGGACGAAAATGACGTAAATGTTCAACCAATGACACAAAATCACATATTGAATGCTTAAGATTGGATAAAAACCCTAATTGGATTAGAATAAGCCTAGGTAGGACGAAAATGACCGAAATGTTCAACCAATGACAAAAATCACATATTGGATGCACAAGATTGGTTAAAAACCCTAATTGGATTAGAATAAGCCTAGCGAGGACGAAAATGACCTAAATGTTCAACCAAGGACACAAAATCACTTATTGGATGCACAAGATTGGTTAAAAACGCTAATTGGATTAGAATAAGCCACGGGAGAACGAAAATAACCTAAATGTGCAACCAATGACACAAAATCACATATTGGATCCACAAGATTGGTTAAAACCCCTAATTGGATTAGAAGAAACCTAGGAAACACGAAAATGACATAAATGTTCAACCAATGACACAAAATCACATATTGGATGCACAAGATTGGTTAAAAACCCTAATTGGATTAGAATAAGCCTAAGGAGGAAGAAAATGACCTAAATGTTCAACCAATGACACAAAATCACATAATGGATGCCCAAGAATGGTTAAAATCACTAATTGGATTAGAATAAGCCTAGGGAGGACGAAAATGACGTAAATGTTCAACCAATGACACAATATCAGTTATTGAAGGCACAAGATTGGATAAAAACCCTAATTTGATTAGAATAAGCCTAGGGAGGACGAAAATGACCGAAATGTTCAACCAATGACACAAAATCACTTATTGGATGCACAAGATTAGTCAAAAACACTAATTGGATTAGAATAAGCCAAGGAAGGACGAAAATGACTTAAATGTGCAACTGATGACAAAAAATCACATATTGGATGCACAAGATTGGTTAAAAATATTCAAATTGAATTAGAATAAGCCTCGTGAGGACGAAAATGACCTAAATGTTCAACAAATGACACAAAATTACATATTGGATGCACAAGATTGGTTAAAATCGTAATTGGATTAGAATAAGCCTAGGGAGGACGAAAATGACCTAAATGTTCAACCAATGACACAAAATCAGTTATTGAAGGCACAAGATTTGTTAAAGCCCCTAATTGGATTAGAATAAGCCTAGGGAGGAAGAAAATGACCTAAATGTTCAACCAATGACACAAAATCACTTATTATATGCCCAAGATTGGTTAAAAACCCTAATTGGATTAGAATAAGCTTTGGGAGGACCAAAATGTCCTGAATGTGCAACCAATGACACAAAATCACATATTAGATGCACAAGATTCGTTAAAAACCCTAATTGGATTAGAATAAGCCTAGGAAGCACGAAAATGACATAAATGTTCAACCCATGACACAAAATGACACAAAATCACATATTGGATGCACAAGATTGGTTAAAAACCCTAATTGGATTAGAATAAGCTTAGGGAGGACGAAAATGACCTAAATGTTCAACCAATGACACAAAATGACACAAAATCACATATTGGATGCACAAGATTGGTTAAAAACCCTAATTGGATTAGAATAAGCTTAGGGAGGACGAAAATGACCTAAATGTTCAACCAATGACACAAAATGACACAAAATCACATAATGGATGCACAAGAATGGTTAAAAACCCTAATTGGATTAGAATAAGCCTAGGGAGGAAGAAAATGGCCTAAATGTTCAACCAAAGACACAAAATCACTTATTATATACACAAGATTGGTTAAAAACCCTAATTGGATTAGAATAAGCCTAGGGAGGACGAAAATGACCTAAATGTTCAACCAATGACACAAAATCACTTATTGAATGCACAAGATTGGATAAAAACCCTAATGGGATTACAATAAGCCTAGGGAGGACGAAAATGACGAAAATGTTCAACCAATTACACAAAATCACATATTGAATGCTTAAGATTGGATCAAAACCCTAATTGGATTAGAATAAGCCTAGGGAGGACGAAAATGACCGAAATGTTCAACCAATAACAAAAATCACATATTGGATGCACAAGATTGGTTAAAAACCCTAATTGGATTAGAATAAGCCTAGCGAGGACGAAAATGACTTAAATGTTCAACCAATGACACAAAATCACTTATTGGATGCACAAGATTGGTTAAAACCCCTAATTGGATTAGAAGAAACCTAGGACAAATGAAAATGACATAAATGTTCAACCAATGACACAAAATCACATATTGGATGCACAAGATTGGTTAAAAACCCTAATTGGATTAGAATAAGCCTAAGGAGGAAGAAAATAACCTAAATGTTCAACCAATGACACAAAATCACAAAATGGATGCCCAAGAATGGTTAAAAACACTAATTGGAATAGAATAAGCCTAGGGAGGACGAAAATGACCTAAATGTTCAACCAATGACACAATATCAGTTATTGAAGGCACAAGATTGGATAAAAACCCTAATTGGATTAGAATAAGCCTAGGGAGGACGAAAATGACTGAAATGTTCAACCAATGACACAAAATCACTTATTGGATGCACAAGATTAGTCAAAAACACTAATTGGATTAGAATAAGCCAAGGAAGGACGAAAATGACTTAAATGTGCAACTGATGACACAAAATCACATATTTGATGCACAAGATTGGTTAAAAATATTCAAATTGGATTAGAATAAGCCTAGTGAGGACGAAAATGACCTAAATGTTCAACAAATGACACAAAATCACATATTGGATGCACAAGATTGGTTAAAAATCGTAATTGGATTAGAATAAGCCTAGGGAGGACGAAAATGACCTAAATGTGCAACCAATGACACAAAATCACATATTGGATGCACAAGATTTGTTAAAGCCCCTAATTGGATTAGAATAAGCCTAGGGAGGAAGAAAATGACCTAAATGTTCAACCAATGACACAAAATCACTTATTATCTGCACAAGATTGGTTAAAAACCCTAATTGGATTAGAATAAGATTTGGGAGGACCAAAATTATTTAATGTGCAACCAATGACACAAAATCAGATATTGGATGCACAAGATTCGTTAAAAACCCTAATTGGATTAGAATAAGCCTAGGAAGCACGAAAATGACATAAATGTTCAACCAATGACACAAAATGACACAAAATCACATATTGGATGCACAAGATTGGTTAAAAACCCTAATTGGATTAGAATAAGCTTAGGGAGGACGAAAATGACCTAAATGTTCAACCAATGACACAAAATAACACAAAATCACATATTGGATGCACAAGATTGGTTTAAAACCCTAATTGGATTAGAATAAGCTTAGGGAGGACGAAAATGACCTAAATGTTCAACCAATGACACAAAATGACACAAAATCACATAATGGATGCACAAGAATGGTTAAAAGCCCTAATTGGATTAGAATAAGCCTAGGGAGGAAGAAAATGGCCTAAATGTTCAACCAAAGACACAAAATCACTTATTATATACACAAGATTGGTTAAAAACCCTAATTGGATTAGAATAAGCCTAGGGAGGACGAAAATGACATAAATTTTCAACCAATGACACAAAACCACTTATTGAATGCACAAGATTGGATAAAAACCCTAATTGGATTAGAATAAGCCTAGGGACGACGAAAATGACCGAAATGTTCAACCAATGACAAAAATCACATATTGGATGCATAAGATTGGTTAAAAACCCTAATTGGATTAGAATAAGCCTAGCGAGGACGAAAATGACCTAAATTTTTCAACCAATGACACAAAATCACTTATCGGATGCACAAGATTGGTTAAAAACCCTAATTCGATTAGAATAAGCCTAAGGAGGACGAAAATGACCTATATGTGCAACCAATGACACAAAATCACATATAGGATGCACAAGATTGGTTAAAACCCCTAATTGGATTAGAATAAGCCTACGGAGGAAGAAAATGACCTAAATGTTCTACCAATGACAAAAAATCACTTATTATATGCACAAGATTGGTTAAAAACCCTAATTTGATTACAATAAACCTAGGGAGGACCAAAATATCCTAAATGTGTAACCAATGACACAAAATCACATTTTGGATGCACAAGATTCGTTAAAAACCCTAATTGGATTAGAATAAACCTAGGAAACACGAAAATGACATAAATGTTCAACCAATGACACAAAATGACACAAAATCACATATTGGACGCACAAGATTGGATAAAAACCCTAATTGGATTAGAATAAGCCTAGCGAGGATGAAAATGACCTAAATGTTCAACCAATGACACAAAATGAAACAAAATCAAATAATGGATGCACAAGAATGGTTAAAAACCCTAATTGGATTAGAATAAGCCTACGGAGGACGAAAATGACCTAAATGTTCAACCAATGACACAAAATAACTTATTGGATGCACAAGATTGGATAAAAACCCTAATTGGATTAGAATAAGCCTAGAGAGGAAGAAAATGACCTAAATGTGCAACCAATCACACAAAATCACATATTGGATGCACAAAATTGGTTAAAACCCCTAATTGGATTAGAATAAGCCTGGGGAGGAAGAAAATGACCTAAATGTTCAACCAATGACACAAAATCACTTATTATATGCACAAGATTGGTTAAAAACTCTAATTGGATTAGAATAAGCCTAAGGTGGACCAAAATGTCCTGAATGTGCAACCAATGACACAAAATCACATATTGGATGCACAAGATTCGTTAAAAACACTAATTGGATTAGAATAAGCATAGGAAACATGAAAATGACATAAATGTTCAACCAATGACACAAAATCACATATTGAATGCACAAGATTGGATAAAAACCATAATTGGATTAGAATAAGCCTAGGGACGACGAAAATGACTTAAATGTTCAACCAATGACACAAAATGACACAAAATAACATATTGTATGCATAAGATTGGTTAAAAACCCTAATTGGATTAGAATAAGCCTAGCGAGGACGAAAATGACCTAAATGTTCAACCAATGACACAAAATCACTTATCGGATGCAGAAGATTGGTTAAAAACCCTAATTCGATTAGAATAAGCCTAAGGAGGATAAAAATGACCTAAATGTGCAACCAATGACACAAAATCACATATAGGATGCACAAGATTGGTTAAAACCCCTAATTGGATTAGAATAAGCCTAGGGAGGACGAAAATGACCTAAATGTTCAACCAATGACACAAAATCAGTTATTGAAGGCACAAGATTGGATAAAAACCCTAATTGGATTAGAATAAGCCTAGGGAGGACGAAAATGACCGAAATGTTCAACCAATGACACAAAATCACTTATTGAATGCACAAGATTAGTTAAAAACCCTAATTGGATTAGAATAAGCCGAGGGAGGAGGAAAATGACTTAAATGTGCAACAGATGACACAAAATCACATATGGGATGCACAAGATTGGTTAAAAACCCTAATTGGATTTGAATAAGCCTAGAGGGGACGAAAATGACTTAAATGTTCAACCAATGACACAAAATCAGATATTGGATGCATAAGATTGGTTAAAAACCCTAATTGGATTAGAATAAGCCTAGCGATGACGAAAATGACCTAAATGTTCAACCAAAGACACAAAATCACTTATTGGATGCACAATATTTGTTAAAAACCCTAATGGGATTAGAATAAGCTTAGCAAGGACAAAAATGACTTAAATATTCAACCAATGACACAAAATGACACAAAATCACATATTGGATGCACAAGATTGGTTAAAAATCCTAATTGGATTAGAATAAGCCTAGGGATGACGAAAATGACTTAAATGTTCAACCAATGACACAAAATGACACAAAATCACATATTGGATGCATATGATTGGTTAAAAACCCTAATTGGATTAGCATAACCCTAGCGAGGACGAAAATGACCTAAACATTCAACCAATGGCACAAAATCACTTATCGGATGCACAAGATTGGTTACAAACCCTAATTCGATTAGAATAAGCCTAAGGAGGACAAAAATGACCTAAATGTGCAACCAATGACACAAAATCACATATAGGATGCACAAGATTGGTTAAAACCGCTAATTGGATTAGAATAAGCCTAGGGAGGATGAAAATGACCGAAATGTTCAACCAATGACACAAAATCACTTATTGGATGCACAAGATTCGTTAAAA
Source organism: Cicer chorassanicum (assembly GCA_037974735.1). Classification (NCBI taxonomy): domain Eukaryota; kingdom Viridiplantae; phylum Streptophyta; class Magnoliopsida; order Fabales; family Fabaceae; genus Cicer; species Cicer chorassanicum. The sequence goes on from JBBPBP010000002.1 coordinate 23,084,262, forward strand.
ACCCTAATTGGATTAGAATAAGCCGAGGGAGGACGAAAATGACTTAAATGTGCAACAGAGTACACAAAATCACATATTGGATGCTCAAGATTGGTTAAAAACCCTAATTGGATTAGAATAAGCCTATAGGGGACGAAAATGACTTAAATGTTCAACCAATGACACAAAATCAGATATGGGATGCATAAGATTGGTTAAAAACCCTAATTGGATTAAAATAAGCCTAGCGATGCAAAAATGACCTAAATGTTCAACCAATGACACAAAATCACTTATTGGATGCACAAAATTGGTTAAAAACCCTAATTGGATTAGAATTAACTTAGCGAGGACAAAAATGACCTAAATGTTCAACCAATGACACAAAATGACACAAAATCACATATTGGATGCACAAGATTGGTTAAAAACCCTAATTGGATTAGAAAAAGCCTAGGGACAACGAAAATGACTTAAATGTTCAACCAATGACACAAAATGACACAAAATCACATATTGGATGCATAAGATTGGTTTAAAACCATAATTGGATTAGAATAAGCCTAGTGAGGACGAAAATAACCTAAATGTTCAACCAATTACACAACATCACTTATCGGTTGCACAAGATTGGTGCAAAACCCTAATTCGATAAGAATAAGCCTAAGGAGGACAAAAATGACCTAAATGTGCAACAAATGACACAAAATCACATATAGGATGCACAAGATTGGTTAAAACCCCTAATTGGATAAGAATAAGCCTAGGGAGGACGAAAATGACCTAAATGTTCAACCTATGACACAAAATCATTTATTGAAGACACCAAGATTGGATAAAAACCCTAATTGGATTAGAATAAGCCTAGGGAGGAGGAAAATGACCGAAATGTTCAACCAATGACACAAAATCACTTATTGGATGAACAAGATTGGTTCAAAACCCTAATTGGATTAGAATAAGTTGAGGGAGGACGAAAATGACTTAAATGTGCAACAGATGACACAAAATCACATATTGGATGCACAAGATTGGTTAAAAACCCTAATTGGATTAGAATAAGCCTAGCGAGGACGAAAATGACCTAAATGTGCAACCAATGACACAAAATCACATATTGGATGCACAAGATTGGTTAAAAACACTAATTGGATTAGAATAAGCCTAGGGAAGAAGAAAATCACCTAAATGTTCAACCAATGACACAAAATGACACAAAATCATATATTGGGTGCACAAGATTCGTTAGAAACCCTAATTGGATTAGAATTAGCCTAGGGAGGAAGAAAATGGCCTAAATGTTCAACCAAAGACACAAAATCACTTATTATATACACAAGATTGGTTAAAAATCCTAATTGGATTAGAATAAGCCTAGGGAGGACGAAAATTACCTAAATGTTCAACCAATGACACAAAATCACTTATTGAATGCACAAGATTGGTTAAAAACACTAATTGGATTAGAATAAGCCTAGGGAAGAAGAAAATCACCTAAATGTTCAACCAATGACACAAAATGACACAAAATCATATATTGTGTGCACAAGATTCGTTAGAAACCCTAATTTGATTAGAATTAGCCTAGGGAGTAAGAAAATGGCCTAAATGTTCAACCAAAGACACAAAATCACTTATTATATACACAAGATTGGTTAAAAATCCTAATTGGATTAGAATAAGCCTAGGGAGGACGAAAATGACCTAAATGTTCAACCAATGACACAAAATCACTTATTGAATGCACAAGATTGGATAAAAACCCTTATTGGATTAGAATAAGCCTAGGGAGGACGAAAATGACCGAAATGTTCAACCAATGACAAAAATCACATATTGGATGCACAAGCTTGGTTAAAAACCCTAATTGGATTAGAATAAGCCTAGCGAGGACGAAAATGACCTAAATGTTCAACCAATGACACAAAATCACTTATTGGATGCACAAGATTGGTTAAAAACGCTAATTGGATTAGAATAAGCCACGGGAGTACGAAAATAACCTAAATGTGCAACCAATGACAAAAAATGACACAAAATCACATATTGGATGCACAAGATTGGTTAAAATAGCTAATTGGGTTAGAATAAGCATAGGGAGGACGAAAATGACCAAAATGTTCAACCAATGACACAATATGACACAAAATCACATATTGGATGCACAAGATTGGTTAAAACCCCTAATTGGATTAGAAGAAACCAAGGAAACACGAAAATGACATAAATGTTCAACCAATGACACAAAATCACATAAAGGATGCCCAAGAATGGTTAAAAACACTAATTGGATTAGAATAAGCCTAGGGAGGACGAAAATGACCTAAATGTTCAACAAATGACACAAAATCAGTTATTGAAGGCACAAGATTGGATAAAAAACCTAATTGGATTAGAATGAGCCTAGGGAGGACGAAAATGACCGAAATGTTCAACCAATGACACAAAATCACTTATTGGATGCACAAGATTAGTTAAAAACCCTAATTGGATTAGAATAAGCCGAGGGAGGACGAAAATGACTTAAATGTGCAACAGATGACACAAAATCACATATTGGATGCACAAGATTGGTTAAAAATATTCTAATTGGATTAGAATAAGCCTAGTGAGGACGAAAATGACCTAAATGTTCAACAAATGACACAAAATCACATATTGGATGCACAAGATTGGTTAAAAATCGTAATTGGATTAGAATAAGCCTAGGGAGGAAGAAAATGACCTAAATGTTCAACCAATGACACAAAATCACTTATTATATGCACAAGATTGGTTAAAAGCCCTAATTGTATTAGAATAAGCCTTGGGAGGACCAAAATGTCCTGAATGTGCAACCAATGACTCAAAATCACATATTGGATGCACAATATTCGTTAAAAACCCTAATTGGATTAGAATAAGCCTAGGAAGCACGAAAATGACCTAAATGTTCAACCAATGACACAAAATGACACAAAATCACATATTGGATGCACAAGATTGGTTAAAAACCCTAATTGGATTATAATAAGCCTAGGGAGGATGAAAATGACCTAAATGTTCAACCAATGACACAAAATCACTTATTATATGCACAAGATTGGTTAAAAACCCTAATTGGATTAGAATAAGCCTAGGGAATTTCGAAAATAACTTAAAGGTGCAACCAATGACACAAAATCACATATTGGATGCAAAAGATTGGTTAAAACCCCTAATTGGATGAGAATAAGCCTAGCGAGGACGAAAATGATCTAAATGTTCAACCAATGACACAAAGTCACTTATTATATGCACAAGATTGGTTAAAAACCCTAATTGGAAAAGAATAAGCCTAGGGAATACGAAAATGACCTAAATGTGCAACCAATGACACAACATTACATATTGGATGCACAAGATTGGTTAAAAACCCTAATTGGATTTGAATAAGGCTAGAAAGGACGAAAATGACCTAAATATGCAACCAATGACACAAAGTCACATATTGCAGGCACAAGATTCGTTAAAAACCGTAATTGGATTAGAATAAGCCTAGGGAACACGAAAATGACTTAAATGTTCAACCAATGACAAAAAATGACACAAAATCACATATTGGATGCACAAGATTGGTTAAAATAGCTAATTGGGTTAGAATAAGCATAGGGAGGACGAAAATGACCAAAATGTTCAACCAATGACACAAAATGACACAAAATCACATATTGGATGCACAAGATTGGATGAAATCCCTAATGGGATTAGAATAAGCCTTGGGAGGATGAAAATGACCTAAATGTTCAACCAATGACACAAAATCACTTATTATATGCACAAGATTGGTTAAAAACCTTAATTGGATTAGAATAAGTCTAGGGAGGACAAAAATGACCTAAATGTGAAACCAATGACATAAAATCACATATTGGATGCACAAGATTGGTTATAACCCCTAATTGGATTAGAATAAGCCTGAGGCGGAAGAAAATGACATAAATGTTCAACCAATGACACAAAATCACATATTGGATGCACAAGATTGGTTAAAAACCCTAATTGGATTAGAATAAGCCTAGGAAACACGAAAATGACATAAATGTGAAACATATGACACAAAATCACATAATTGATGCACAAGATTGGTTAAAAATATTCTGATTGGATTATAATAAGCCTAGGGAGGACGAAATGACCTAAATGTGCAACCAATGACACAAAATCACATATTGGATGCACAAGATTCGTTAAAAACCCTAATTGGATTAGAATAAGCCTAGGGAACACGAAAATGACCTAAATGTTCAACCGATGACACAAAATGACACAAAATCACATATTGGATGCACAAGATTGGTTAAATTACCTAATTGGATTAGAATAAGCCTAGGGAGGACGAAAATGACCTAAATGTTCAACCAATGTCACAAAATGACACAAAATCACATATTGGATGCACAAGATTGGTGAAAAACCCTAATTGGATTATTATAAGCCTAGGGAGGATGAAAATGACCTAAATGTTCAACCAATGGCACAAAATAACTTATTATATGCACAAGATTGGTTAAAAACCCTAATTGGATTAGAATATGCCTAGGGAGGACGAAAATGACCTAAATGTGCAACCAATGACACAAAATCACATATTGGATGCACAAGATTGGTTAAAGCCCCTAATTGGATTAGAATAAGCCTGGCGATGTAGAAAATGATCTAAATGTTCAACCAATGACACACAATCACTTATTATATACACAAGATTGGTTAAAAACCCTAGTTGGATTAGAATAAGTCTAGGAAGGACGAAAATGACCTAAATGTGAAACAAATGACATAAAATCACATATTGGATTAGAATAAGCCCAAGGAGGACGAAAATGCATGAATGTTCAACCAATGACACAAAATGACACAAAATCACATATTGGATGCACAAGATTGGTTAAAACCCCTAATTGGATTAGAATAAGCCTAGCGTGGTCGAAAATGATCTAAATGTTCAACCAATGACACACAATCACTTATTATATGCACAAGATTGGTTAAAAACCCTAATTGGATAAGAATAAGCCTAGGGAAGACGAAAATGACCTAAATGTTCAACCAATGACATAAAATCACTTCTTATATGCACAAGATTGGTTGAAAACCCTAATTGGATAAGAATAAGCCTAGGGAAGACCAAAATGACCTAAATGTGCAACCAATGACACAAAATCACATATTGGATGCACAAGATTCGTTAAAAACCCTATTTGTATTAGAATAAGCCTAGGGAACACGAAAATGACCTAAATGTTCAACCAATCACACAAAATGACACAAAATCACATATTGGATGCACAAGATTGGTTAAAATACCTAATTGGATTAGAATAAGCCTAGGGAGGATTAAAATGACCTAAATGTGCAACCAATGACACAAAATCACATATTGGATGCACAAGATTGGTTAAAACCCCTAATTGGATTAGAATAAGCCTAGCGAGGTCGAAAATGATCTAAATGTTCAACCAATGACACACAATCACTTATTATATGCACAAGATTGGTTAAAAACCCTAATTGCATAAGAATAAGCCTAGGGAAGACGAAGATGACCTAAATGTGCAACCAATGACACAAAATCACATATTGGATGCACAAGATTCGTTAAAAACCCTATTTGGATTAGAATAAGCATAGGGAAGACGAAAATGACCTAAATGTGCAACCAATGACACAAAATCACATATTGGATGCACAAGATTCGTTAAAAAACCTATTTGGATTAGAATAAGCCTAGGGAAGACCAAAATGACCTAAATGTGCAACCAACGACACAAAATTACATATTGGATGCACAAGATTGGTTAAAAACCCTAATTGGATTTGAATAAGGCTAGAAAGGTAGAAAATGACTTAAATGTGCAACCAATGACACAAAATCACATATTGGAAGCACAAGATTGGTTAAAACCCCTAATTGGATTAGAATAAGCCTAGCGAGGTCGAAAATGATCTAAATGTTCAACCAATGACACACAATCACTTATTATATGCACAAGATTGGTTAAAAACCCTAATTGGATAAGAATAAGCCTAGGGAAGACGAAAATGACCTAAATGTGCAACCAATGACACAAAATCACATGTTGGAGGCACAAGATTGGTTGAAAACCCTATTTGGATTAGAATAAGCCTAGGGAACACGAAAATGACCTAAATGTTCAACCAACGACACAAAATCACTTATTATATGCACAAGATTGGTTAAAAACCCTAATTGGATAAGAATAAGCCTAGGGAAGACCAAAATGACCTAAATGTGCAACCAATGACACAAAATCACATATTGGATGCACAAGATTCGTTAAAAACCCTATTTGTATTAGAATAAGCCTAGGGAACACGAAAATGACCTAAATGTTCAACCAATGACACAAAATCACTTATTATATGCACAAGATTGGTTAAAAACCCTAATTGGATAAGAATAAGCCTAGGGAAGACCAAAATGACCTAAATGTGCAACCAATGACACAAAATCACATATTGGATGCACAAGATTCGTTAAAAACCCTATTTGTATTAGAATAAGCCTAGGGAACACGAAAATGACCTAAATGTTCAACCAATCACACAAAATGACACAAAATCACATATTGGATGCACAAGATTGGTTAAAATACCTAATTGGATTAGAATAAGCCTAGGGAGGATTAAAATGACCTAAATGTGCAACCAATGACACAAAATCACATATT
>JBBPBP010000002.1:23090960-23127467 GCA_037974735.1 Cicer chorassanicum
GCACAAGATTGGTTAAAACCCCTAATTGGATTAGAATAAGCCTAGCGAGGTCGAAAATGATCTAAATGTTCAACCAATGACACACAATCACTTATTATATGCACAAGATTGGTTAAAAACCCTAATTGGATAAGAATAAGCCTAGGGAAGACGAAAATGACCTAAATGTGCAACCAATGACACAAAATCACATGTTGGAGGCACAAGATTGGTTGAAAACCCTATTTGGATTAGAATAAGCCTAGGGAACACGAAAATGACCTAAATGTTCAACCAACGACACAAAATCACTTATTATATGCACAAGATTGGTTAAAAACCCTAATTGGATAAGAATAAGCCTAGGGAAGACCAAAATGACCTAAATGTGCAACCAATGACACAAAATCACATATTGGATGCACAAGATTCGTTAAAAACCCTATTTGTATTAGAATAAGCCTAGGGAACACGAAAATGACCTAAATGTTCAACCAATGACACAAAATCACTTATTATATGCACAAGATTGGTTAAAAACCCTAATTGGATAAGAATAAGCCTAGGGAAGACCAAAATGACCTAAATGTGCAACCAATGACACAAAATCACATATTGGATGCACAAGATTCGTTAAAAACCCTATTTGTATTAGAATAAGCCTAGGGAACACGAAAATGACCTAAATGTTCAACCAATCACACAAAATGACACAAAATCACATATTGGATGCACAAGATTGGTTAAAATACCTAATTGGATTAGAATAAGCCTAGGGAGGATTAAAATGACCTAAATGTGCAACCAATGACACAAAATCACATATTGGATGCACAAGATTGGTTAAAACCCCTAATTGGATTAGAATAAGCCTAGCGAGCTCGAAAGTGATCTAAATGTTCAACCAATGACACACAATCACTTATTATATGCACAAGATTGGTTAAAAACCATAATTGGATAAGAATAAGCCTAGGGAAGACGAAAATGACCTAAATGTGCAACAATTGACACAAAATCACATATTGGATGCACAAGATTCGTTTAAAACCCTATTTGGATTAGAATAAGCATAGGGAAGACGAAAATGACCTAAATGTGCAACCAATGACACAAAATCACATATTGGATGCACAAGATTCGTTAAAAAAACCTATTTGGATTAGAATAAGCCTAGGGAAGACCAAAATGACCTAAATGTGCAACCAATGACACAAAATTACATATTGGATGCACAAGATTGGTTAAAAACCCTAATTGGATTTGAATAAGGCTAGAAAGGACGAAAATGACTTAAATGTGCAACCAATGACACAAAATCACATATTGGATGCACAAGATTCGTTAAAAACCCTATTTGGATTAGAATAAACCTAGGGAACACGAAAATGAGATAAATGTTCAACCAATGACACAAAATGACACAAAATCACATATTGGATGCACAAGATTTATTTAAATACCTACTTGGATTAGAATAAGCCTAGGATGATGAAAATGACCTAAATGTTCAACCAATGACACAAAATCACATATTGGATGCACAAGATTGGTTAAAAACCCTAGTTGGATTAGAATAAGCCTAGGGAGGATGAAAATGACCTAAATGTGACACCAATGACACAAAATCACTTATTATATGTACAAGATTGGTTAAAAACCCTAATTGGATTAGAATAAGCCTAGGAAACACGACAATGATATAAATGTTCAACCAATGACACAAATTGACACAAAATCACATATTGGATTCCCAAGAATGGTTAAAAACACTTTTTGGATTAGAATAAGCCTAGGGAGGACGAAAATGACCTAAATGTTCAACCAATGACACAAAATCAGTTATTGAAGGCACAAGATTGGAAAAAAACCCCTAATTGGATTAGAATAAGCTAGGGAGGACGAAAATGACCGAAATGTTCAACTAATGACACAAAATCACTTATTGGAAGCACAAGATTAGTTAAAAACCCTAATTGGATTAGAATAAGCCAAGGAAGGACGAAAATGACTTAAATGTGCAACCGATGACACAAAATCACATATTGGACGCACAAGATTGGTTAAAAATATTCTAATTGGATTATAATACGCCTAGCGAGGACGAAAATGACCAAATGTTCAACAAATGACACAAAATCACTTATAGGATGCACAAGATTGGTTAAAAACCCTAATTAGATTAGAATAAACCTAGGGAGGACGAAAGTGACCTAAATGTGCAACCAATGACACAGAATCACATATTGGATGCACAAGATTGAATAAAAACCCTAATTGGATTAGAATAAGCCTAGCGAGGTCGAAAACGAACTAAATGTTCAACCAATGACACAAAATCACATATTGGATGCACAAGATTGGTTAAAACCACTTATTGGATTAGAATAAGCCTAGCGAGGACGAAAATGACCGAAATGTTCAACCAATGACACAAAATCACTTATTGGATGCACAAGATTGGTTAAAAATCGTAATTGGATTAGAATAAGCCTAGCGAGGACGAAAATGACCTAAATGTTCAACCAATGACACAAAATTACTTATAGGATGCACAAGATTGGTTAAAAATCGTAATTGGATTAGAATAAGCCTCGGGAGGACGAAAATGACCTAAATGTGCAACCAATGACATAAAATCACATATTTGATGCACAAGATTTGTTAAAACCCCTAATTGGATTAGAATAAGCCTAGGGAGGATGAAAATGACCTAATTGTTCAACCAATGACACAAAATCAATTATTATATGCACAAGATTGGTTAAAAACCCTAATTGGATTAGAATAAGCCTAGCAAACACGACAATGATATAAATGTTCAACCAATGACACAAATTGACACAAAATCACATATTGGATTCCCAAGAATGGTTAAAAACACTTTTTGGATTAGAATAAGCCTAGGGAGGACGAAAATGACCTAAATGTTCAACCAATGACACAAAATCAGTTATTGAAGGCACAAGATTGGATAAAAACCCCTAATTGGATTAGAATAAGCCTAGGGAACACGAAAATGACATAAATGTTCAACCAATGACACAAAATGACACAAAATCACATATTGGATGCACAAGATTGGTTTAAATACCTACTTGGATTATAATAAGCCTAGGATGACGAAAATGATCTAAATGTTCAACCAATGACACAAAATCACATATTGGATGCACAAGATTGGTTAAAAACCCTAATTGGATTAGAATAAGCCTAGCGACGTCGAAAATGATCTAAATGTTCAACCAATGACACACAATCACTTATTATATGCACAAGATTGGTTAAAAATCCTAATTGGATAAGAATAAGCCTAGGGAAGACGAAAATGACCTAAATGTGCAACCAATGACACAAAATCACATATTGGATGCACAAGATTCGTTAAAAACCCTATTTGTATTAGAATAAGCCTAGGGAACACGAAAATGACCTAAATGTTCAACCAATCACACAAAATGACACAAAATCACATATTGGATGCACAAGATTGGTTAAAATACCTAATTGGATTAGAATAAGCATAGGGAAGACGAAAATGACCTAAATGTGCAACCAATGACACAAAATCACATATTGGATGCACAAGATTCGTTAAAAAAACCTATTTGGATTAGAATAAGCCTAGGGAAGACCAAAATGACCTAAATGTGCAACCAATGACACAAAATTACATATTGGATGCACAAGATTGGTTAAAAACCCTAATTGGATTTGAATAAGGCTAGAAAGGACGAAAATGACTTAAATGTGCAACCAATGACACAAAATCACATATTGGATGCACAAGATTCGTTAAAAACCCTATTTGGATTAGAATAAGCCTAGGGAACACGAAAATGACATAAATGTTCAACCAATGACACAAAATGACACAAAATCACATATTGGATGCACAAGATTTATTTAAATACCTACTTGGATTAGAATAAGCCTAGGATGATGAAAATGACCTAAATGTTCAACCAATGACACAAAATCACATATTGGATGCACAAGATTGGTTAAAAACCCTAGTTGGATTAGAATAAGCCTAGGGAGGATGAAAATGACCTAAATGTGACACCAATGACACAAAATCACTTATTATATGTACAAGATTGGTTAAAAACCCTAATTGGATTAGAATAAGCCTAGGAAACACGACAATGATATAAATGTTCAACCAATGACACAAATTGACAAAAAATCACATATTGGATTCCCAAGAATGGTTAAAAACACTTTTTGGATTAGAATAAGCCTAGGGAGGACGAAAATGACCTAAATGTTCAACCAATGACACAAAATCAGTTATTGAAGGCACAAGATTGGAAAAAAACCCCTAATTGGATTAGAATAAGCTAGGGAGGACGAAAATGACCGAAATGTTCAACTAATGACACAAAATCACTTATTGGAAGCACAAGATTAGTTAAAAACCCTAATTGGATTAGAATAAGCCAAGGATGGACGAAAATGACTTAAATGTGCAACCGATGACACAAAATCACATATTGGATGCACAAGATTGGTTAAAAATATTCTAATTGGATTATAATACGCCTAGCGAGGACGAAAATGACCAAATGCTCAACAAATGACACAAAATCACTTATAGGATGCACAAGATTGGTTAAAAACCCTAATTAGATTAGAATAAACCTAGGGAGGACGAAAGTGACCTAAATGTGCAACCAATGACACAGAATCACATATTGGATGCACAAGATTGAATAAAAACCCTAATTGGATTAGAATAAGCCTAGCGAGGTCGAAAATGAACTAAATGTTCAACCAATGACACAAAATCACACAAAATCACATATTGGATGCACAAGATTGGTTAAAACCACTTATTGGATTAGAATAATCCTAGCGAGGACGAAAATGACCGAAATGTTCAACCAATGACACAAAATCACTTATTGGATGCACAAGATTGGTTAAAAATCGTAATTGGATTAGAATAAGCCTAGCGAGGACGAAAATGACCTAAATGTTCAACCAATGACACAAAATTACTTATAGGATGCACAAGATTGGTTAAAAATCGTAATTGGATTAGAATAAGCCTCGGGAGGACGAAAATGACCTAAATGTGCAACCAATGACATAAAATCACATATTTGATGCACAAGATTTGTTAAAACCCCTAATTGGATTAGAATAAGCCTAGGGAGGATGAAAATGACCTAAATGTTCAACCAATGACACAAAATCAATTATCATATGCACAAGATTGGTTAAAAACCCTAATTGGATTAGAATAAGCCTAGCAAACACGACAATGATATAAATGTTCAACCAATGACACAAATTGACACAAAATCACATATTGGATTCCCAAGAATGGTTAAAAATACTTTTTGGATTAGAATAAGCCTAGGGAGGACGAAAATGACCTAAATGTTCAACCAATGACACAAAATCAGTTATTGAAGGCACAAGATTGGATAAAAACCCCTAATTGGATTAGAATAAGCCTAGGGAACACGAAAATGACATAAATGTTCAACCAATGACACAAAATGACACAAAATCACATATTGGATGCACAAGATTGGTTTAAATACCTACTTGGATTATAATAAGCCTAGGATGACGAAAATGATCTAAATGTTCAACCAATGACACAAAATCACATATTGGATGCACAAGATTGGTTAAAAACCCTAATTGGATTAGAATAAGCCTAGCGACGTCGAAATTGATCTAAATGTTCAACCAATGACACACAATCACTTATTATATGCATAAGATTGGTTAAAAATCCTAATTGGATAAGAATAAGCCTAGGGAAGACGAAAATGACCTAAATGTGCAACCAATGACACAAAATCACATATTGGATGCACAAGATTTCTTAAAAACCCTATTTGTATTAGAATAAGCCTAGGGAACACGAAAATGACCTAAATGTTCAACCAATCACACAAAATGACACAAAATCACATATTGGATGCACAAGATTGGTTAAAATACCTAATTGGATTAGAATAAGCCTAGGGAGGATTAAAATGACCTAAATGTGCAACCAATGACACAAAATCACATATTCGATGCACAAGATTGGTTAAAACCCCTAATTGGATTAGAATAAGCCTAGCGAGGTCGAAAGTGATCTAAATGTTCAACCAATGACACACAATCACTTATTATATGCACAAGATTGGTTAAAAACCATAATTGGATAAGAATAATCCTAGGGAAGACGAAAATGACCTAAATGTGCAACCAATGACACAAAATCACATATTGGATGCACAAGATTCGTTAAAAACCCTATTTGGATTAGAATAAGCCTAGGGAACACGAAAATGACATAAATGTTCAACCAATGACACAAAATGACACAAAATCACATATTGGATGCACAAGATTTATTTAAATACCTACTTGGATTAGAATAAGCCTAGGATGATGAAAATGACCTAAATGTTCAACCAATGACACAAAATCACATATTGGATGCACAAGATTGGTTAAAAACCCTAGTTGGATTAGAATAAGCCTAGGGAGGATGAAAATGACCTAAATGTGACACCAATGACACAAAATCACTTATTATATGTACAAGATTGGTTAAAAACCCTAATTGGATTAGAATAAGCCTAGGAAACATGACAATGATATAAATGTTCAACCAATGACACAAATTGACACAAAATCACATATTGGATTCCCAAGAATGGTTAAAAACACTTTTTGGATTAGAATAAGCCTAGGGAGGACGAAAATGACCTAAATGTTCAACCAATGACACAAAATCAGTTATTGAAGGCACAAGATTGGAAAAAAACCCCTAATTGGATTAGAATAAGCTAGGGAGGACGAAAATGACCGAAATGTTCAACTAATGACACAAAATCACTTATTGGAAGCACAAGATTAGTTAAAAACCCTAATTGGATTAGAATAAGCCAAGGATGGACGAAAATGACTTAAATGTGCAACCGATGACATAAAATCACATATTGGATGCACAAGATTGGTTAAAAATATTCTAATTGGATTATAATACGCCTAGCGAGGACGAAAATGACCAAATGTTCAACAAATGACACAAAATCACTTATAGGATACACAAGATTGGTTAAAAACCCTAATTAGATTAGAATAAACCTAGGGAGGACGAAAGTGACCTAAATGTGCAACCAATGACACAGAATCACATATTGGATGCACAAGATTGAATAAAAACCCTAATTGGATTAGAATAAGCCTAGCGAGGTCGAAAACGAACTAAAAGTTCAACCAATGACACAAAATCACATATTGGATGCACAAGATTGGTTAAAACCACTTATTGGATTAGAATAAGCCTAGCGAGGACAAAAATGACCGAAATGTTCAACCAATGACACAAAATCACTTATTGGATGCACAATATTGGTTAAAAATCGTAATTGGATTAGAATAAGCCTAGCGAGGATGAAAATGACCTAAATGTTCAACCAATGACACAAAATTACTTATAGGATGCACAAGATTGGTTAAAAATCGTAATTGGATTAGAATAAGCCTCGGGAGGACGAAAATGACCTAAATGTGCAACCAATGACATAAAATCACATATTTGATGCACAAGATTTGTTAAAACCCCTAATTGGATTAGAATAAGCCTAGGGAGGATGAAAATGACCTAAATGTTCAACCAATGACACAAAATCAATTATTATATGCACAAGATTGGTTAAAAACCCTAATTGGATTAGAATAAGCCTAGCAAACACGACAATGATATAAATGTTCAACCAATGACACAAATTGACACAAAATCACATATTGGATTCCCAAGAATGGTTAAAAACACTTTTTGGATTAGAATAAGCCTAGGGAGGACGAAAATGACCTAAATGTTCAACCAATGACACAAAATCAGTTATTGAAGGCACAAGATTGGATAAAAACCCCTAATTGGATTAGAATAAGCCTAGGGAACACGAAAATGACATAAATGTTCAACCAATTACACAAAATGACACAAAATCACATATTGGATGCACAGGATTGGTTTAAATACCTACTTGGATTATAATAAGCCTAGGATGACGAAAATGATCTAAATGTTCAACCAATGACACAAAATCACATATTGGATGCACAAGATTGGTTAAAAACCCTAATTGGATTAGAATAAGCCTAGCGACGTCGAAAATGATATAAATGTTCAACCAATGACACACAATCACTTATTATATGCACAAGATTGGTTAAAAATCCTAATTGGATAAGAATAAGCCTAGGGAAGACGAAAATGACCTAAATGTGCAACCAATGACACAAAATCACATATTGGATGCACAAGATTCGTTAAAAACCCTAATTGGATTAGAATAAGCCTAGGGAACACGAAAATGAGCTAAATGTTCAACCAATGACACAAAATGATACAAAACCACATATTGGATGCACAAGATTGGTTAAATTACCTAATTGGATTAGAATAAGCCTAGGGAGGACGAAAATGACCTAAATGTTCAACCAATGACACAAAATGACACAAAATCACATATTTGATGCACAAGATTGGTTAAAAACCCTAATTGGATTATTATAAGCCTAGGGAGGATGAAAATGATCTAAATGATCAACCAATGGCACAAAATCACTTATTATATGCACAAGATTGGTTAAAAACCCTAATTGGATTAGAATAAGCCTAGGGAGGACAAAAATGACCTAAATGTGCAACCAATGACACAAAATCACATATTGGATGCACAAGATTGGTTAAAACCCCTAATTGGATTAGAATAAGCCTAGCGAGGACGAAAATGATCTAAATGTTCAACCAATGACACACAATCACTTATTATATGCACAAGATTGGTTAAAAACCCTAATTGGATAAGAATAAGCCTAGGGAAGACCAAAATGACCTAAATGTGAAACCAATGACACAAAATTACATATTGGATGCACAAGATTGGTTAATAACCCTAATTGGATTTGAATAAGGCTAGAAAGGACGAAAATGACCTAAATGTGCAACCAATGACACAAAATCACATATTGGATGCACAAGATTCGTTAAAAACCCTATTTGGATTAGAATAAGCCTAGGGAACATGAAAATGACATAAATGTTCAACCAAAGACACAAAATCACATATTTGATGCACAAGATTGGTTTAAATACCTACTTGGATTATAATAAGCCTAGGATGACGAAAATGACATTAATGTTCAACCAATGACAAAAAATTACATATTGGATGCACAAGATTGGTTAAAAACCCTAATTGGATTAGAATAAGCCTAGGGAGGATGAAAATGACCTAAATGTTCAACCAATGACACAAAATCAATTATTATATGCACAAGATTGGTTAAAAACCCTAATTGGATTAGAATAAGCCTCGGAAACACGACAATGATATAAATGTTCAACCAATGACACAAATTGACACAAAATCACATATTGGATTCCCAAGAATGGTTAAAAACACTTTTTGGATTAGAATAAGCCTAGGGAGGACGAAAATGACCTAAATGTTCAAGCAATGACACAAAATCAATTATTGAAGGCACAAGATTGGATAAAAACCCCTAATTGGATTAGAATAAGCTAACGAGGACGAAAATGACAAAAATGTTCAACCAATGACAAAAAATGACTTATTGGAAGCACAAGATTAGTTAAAAACCCTAATTGGCTTAGAATAAGCCAAGGGAGGACGAAAATGACTTAAATGTGCAACCGATGACACAAAATCACATATTGGATGCACAAGATTGTTAAAAATATTCTAATTGGATTATAATAAGCCTAGCGAGGACGAAAATGACCAAATGTTCAACAAATGACACAAAATCACTTATTGGATGCACAAGATTGGTTAAAAACCCTAATTGGATTAGAATAAGCCTAGGGAGGACGAAAGTGACCTAAATGTGCAACCAATGACATAGAATCACATATTGGATGCACAAGATTGAATAAAAACCCTAATTGGATTAGAATAAGCCTAGCGAGGTCGAAAACGAACTAAATGTTCAACCAATGATACAAAATCACACAAAATCACATATTGGATGCACAAGATTGGTTAAAAACCCTTATTCGATTAGAATAAGCCTAGCGAGGACGAAAATGACCGAAATGTTCAACCAATGACACAAAATCACTTATTGGATGCACAAGATTGGTTAAAAATCGTAATTGGATTAGAATAAGCCTAGCGATGACGAAAATGACCTAAATGTTCAACCAATGACACAAAATTACTTATAGGATGCACAAGATGGTTAAAAATCGTAATTGGATTAGAATAAGCCTCGGGAGGACGAAAATGACCTAAATGTGCAACCAATGACACAAAATCACATATTGGATGCACAAGATTTGTTAAAACCCCTAATTGGATTAGAATAAATCTAGGGAGGACGAAAATGACCTAAATGTGCAACAAATGACACAAAATCACATATTGGATGCACAAGATTGGTTAAAACCCCTAATTGGATTAGAATAAGCCTAGTGAGGACGAAAATGATCTAAATGTTCTACAATTGACACACAATCACTTATTATATGCACAAGATTGGTTAAAAACCCTAATTGGATAAGAATAAGCCTAGGGAAGACCAAAATGACCTAAATGTGCAACCAATGACAGAAAATTACATATTGGATGCACAAGATTGGTCAAAAACCCTAATTGGATTTGAATAAGGCTAGAAAGGACGAAAATGACCTAAACGTGCAACCAATGACACAAAATCACATATTGGATGCACAAGATTCGTTAAAAACCCTATTTGGATTAGAATAAGCCGAGGGAACACATAAATGACATAAATGTTCAACCAATGACACAAAATGACACAAAATCAGATATTGGATGCACAAGATTGGTTTAAATACCTACTTGGATTATAAAAAGCCTAGGATGACGAAAATGATCTAAATGTTCAACCAATGACACAAAATCACATATTGGATGCACAAGATTGGTTAAAAACCCTAATTGGATTACAATAAGCCTAGCGACGTCGAAAATGATCTAAATGTTTAGCCAATGACACACAATCACTTATTATATGCACAAGATTGGTTAAAAACCCTAATTGGATAAGAATAAGCCTAGGGAAGACGAAAATGACCTATATGTGCAACCAATGACAAAAAATCACATATTGGATGCACAAGATTCGTTAAAAACCCTAATTGGATTAGAATAAGCCTAGGGAACACGAAAATGAGCTAAATGTTCAACAAATGACACAAAATGACACAAAACCACATATTGGATGCAAAAGATTGGTTAAATTACCTAATTGGATTAGAATAAGCCTAGGGAGGACGAAAATGACCTAAATGTTCAACCAATGACACAAAATGACACTAAATCACATATTTGATGCACAAGATTGGTTAAAAACCCAAATTGGATTATTATAAGCCTAGGGAGGATGAAAATGATCTAAATGATCAACCAATGGCACAAAATCACTTATTATATGCACAAGATTGGTTAAAAATCCTAATTGGATTAGAATAAGCCTAGGGAGGACAAAAATGACTTAAATGTGCAACCAATGACACAAAATCACATATTGGATGCACGAGATTGGTTAAAACCCCTAATTGGATTAGAATAAGCCTAGCGAGGACGAAAATGATCTAAATGTTCAACCAATGACACACAAACACTTATTATATGCACAAGATTGGTTAAAAACCCTAATTGGGTAAGAATAAGCCTAGGGAAGACCAAAATGAACTAAATGTGCAACCAATGACACAAAATTACATATTGGATGCACAAGATTGGTTAAAAACCCTAATTGGATTTGAATAAGGCTAGAAAGGACGAAAATGACCTAAATGTGCAACCAATGACACAAAATCACATATTGGATGCACAAGATTCGTTAAAAACCCTATTTGGATTAGAATAAGCCTAGGGAACACGAAAATGACATAAATGTTCAACCAATGACACAAAATGACACAAAAACACATATTGGATGCACAAGATTGGTTTAAATGCCTACTTGGATTATAATAAGCCTAGGATGACGAAAATGACATTAATGTTCAACCAATCACACAAAATCACATATTGGATGCACAAGATTGGTTAAAAACCCTAATTGGATTAGAATAAGCCTAGGGAGGATGAAAATGACCTAAATGTTCAACCAATGACACAAAATTAATTATTATATGCACAAGATTTGTTAAAAACCCTAATTGGATTAAAATAAGCCTAGGAAACATAGCAATGATATAAATGTTCAACCAATGACACAAATTGACACAAAATCACATATTGGATTCCCAAGAATGGTTAAAAACACTTTTTGGATTAGAATAAGCCTCGGGAGGACGAAAATGACCTAAATGTGCAACCAATGACATAAAATCACATATTTGATGCACAAGATTTGTTAAAACCCCTAATTGGATTAGAATAAGCCTAGGGAGGATGAAAATGACCTAAATGTTCAACCAATGACACAAAATCAATTATTATATGCACAAGATTGGTTAAAAACCCTAATTGAATTAGAATAAGCCTAGCAAACACGACAATGATATAAATGTTCAACCAATGACACAAATTGACACAAAATCACATATTGGATTCCCAAGAATGGTTAAAAACACTTTTTGGATTAGAATAAGCCTAGGGAGGACGAAAATGACCTAAATGTTCAACCAATGACACAAAATCAATTATTGAAGGCACAAGATTGGATAAAAACCCCTAATTGGATTAGAATAAGCCTAGGGAACACGAAAATGACATAAATGTTCAACCAATGACACAAAATGACACAAAATCACATATTGGATGCACAAGATTGGTTTAAATACCTACATGGATTATAATAAGCCTAGGATGACGAAAATGATCTAAATGTTCAACCAATGACACAAAATCACATATTGGATGCACAAGATTGGTTAAAAACCCTAATTGGATTAGAATAAGCCTAGGAAACATAGCAATGATATAAATGTTCAACCAATGACACAAATTGACACAAAATCACATATTGGATTCCCAAGAATGGTTAAAAACACTTTTTGGATTAGAATAAGCCTAGGGAGGACGAAAATGACCTAAATGTTCAACCAATGACACAAAATGACACAAAATCACATATTTGATGCACAAGATTGGTTAAAAACCCTAATTGGATTATTATAAGCCTAGGGAGGATGAAAATGATCTAAATGATCAACCAATGGCACAAAATCACTTATTATATGCACAAGATTGGTTAAAAACCCTAATTGGATTAGAATAAGCCTAGGGAGGACAAAAATGACCTAAATGTGCAACCAATGACACAAAATCACATATTGGATGCACAAGATTGGTTAAAACCCCTAATTGGATTAGAATAAGCCTAGCGAGGACGAAAATGATCTAAATGTTCAACCAATGACACACAATCACTTATTATATGCACAAGATTGGTTAAAAACCCTAATTGGATAAGAATAAGCCTAGGGAAGACCAAAATGACCTAAATGTGAAACCAATGACACAAAATTACATATTGGATGCACAAGATTGGTTAATAACCCTAATTGGATTTGAATAAGGCTAGAAAGGACGAAAATGACCTAAATGTGCGACCAATGACACAAAATCACATATTGGATGCACAAGATTCGTTAAAAACCCTATTTGGATTAGAATAAGCCTAGGGAACATGAAAATGACATAAATGTTCAACCAAAGACACAAAATCACATATTTGATGCACAAGATTGGTTTAAATACCTACTTGGATTATAATAAGCCTAGGATGACGAAAATGACATTAATGTTCAACCAATGACAAAAAATTACATATTGGATGCACAAGATTGGTTAAAAACCCTAATTGGATTAGAATAAGCCTAGGGAGGATGAAAATGACCTAAATGTTCAACCAATGACACAAAATCAATTATTATATGCACAAGATTGGTTAAAAACCCTAATTGGATTAGAATAAGCCTAGGAAACACGACAATGATATAAATGTTCAACCAATGACACAAATTGACACAAAATCACATATTGGATTCCCAAGAATGGTTAAAAACACTTTTTGGATTAGAATAAGCCTAGGGAGGACGAAAATGACCTAAATGTTCAAGCAATGACACAAAATCAGTTATTGAAGGCACAAGATTGGATAAAAACCCCTAATTGGATTAGAATAAGCTAACGAGGACGAAAATGACAGAAATGTTCAACCAATGACAAAAAATCACTTATTGGAAGCACAAGATTAGTTAAAAACCCTAATTGGCTTAGAATAAGCCAAGGGAGGACGAAAATGACTTAAATGTGCAACCGATGACACAAAATCACATATTGGATGCACAAGATTGGTTAAAAATATTCTAATTGGATTATAATAAGCCTAGCGAGGACGAAAAAGACCAAATATTCAACAAATGACACAAAATCACTTATTGGATGCACAAGATTGGTTAAAAACCCTAATTGGATTAGAATAAGCCTAGGGAGGACGAAAGTGACCTAAATGTGCAACCAATGACACAGAATCACATATTGGATGCACAAGATTGAATAAAAACCCTAATTGGATTAGAATAAGCCTAGCGAGGTCGAAAACGAACTAAATGTTCAACCAATGATACAAAATCACACAAAATCACATATTGGATGCACAAGATTGGTTAAAAACCCTTATTGGATTAGAATAAGCCTAGCGAGGACGAAAATGACCGAAATGTTCAACCAATGACACAAAATCACTTATTGGATGCACAAGATTGGTTAAAAATCGTAATTGGATTAGAATAAGCCTAGCGAGGACGAAAATGACCTAAATGTTCAACCAATGACACAAAATTACTTATAGGATGCACAAGATTGGTTAAAAATCGTAATTGGATTAGAATAAGCCTCGGGAGGACGAAAATGACCTAAATGTGCAACCAATGACACAAAATCACATATTGGATGCACAAGATTTGTTAAAACCCCTAATTGGATTAGAATAAATCTAGGGAGGACGAAAATGACCTAAATGTGCAACAAATGACACAAAATCACATATTGGATGCACAAGATTGGTTAAAACCCCTAATTGGATTAGAATAAGCCTAGTGAGGACGAAAATGATCTAAATGTTCTACAATTGACACACAATCACTTATTATATGCACAAGATTGGTTAAAAACCCTAATTGGATAAGAATAAGCCTAGGGAAGACCAAAATGACCTAAATGTGCAACCAATGACACAAAATTACATATTGGATTCACAAGATTGGTCAAAAACCCTAATTGGATTTGAATAAGGCTAGAAAGGACGAAAATGACCTAAATGTGCAACCAATGACACAAAATCACATATTGGATGCACAAGATTCGTTAAAAACCCTATTTGGATTAGAATAAGCCTAGGGAACACATAAATGACATAAATGTTCAACCAATGACACAAAATGACACAAAATCAGATATTGGATGCACAAGATTGGTTTAAATACCTACTTGGATTATAATAAGCCTAGGATGACGAAAATGATCTAAATGTTCAACCAATGACACAAAATCACATATAGGATGCACAAGATTGGTTAAAAACCCTAATTGGATTACAATAAGCCTAGCGACGTCGAAAATGATCTAAATGTTTAGCCAATGACACACAATCACTTATTATATGCACAAGATTGGTTAAAAACCCTAATTGAATAAGAATAAGCCTAGGGAAGACGAAAATGACCTATATGTGCAACCAATGACAAAAAATCACATATTGGATGCACAAGATTCGTTAAAAACCCTAATTGGATTAGAATAAGCCTAGGGAACACGAAAATGAGCTAAATGTTCAACCAATGACACAAAATCACTGATTGGATGCACAAGATTCGTTAAAAATCATAATTGAATTAGAATAAGCCTAGGGAGGACGAAAATGACCTAAATGTGCAACCAATGACACAACATCACATATTGGATGCACAAGATTGGATAAAAACCCTAATTGGATTAGAATAAGCCTAGGGAGGAAGAAAATGACTTAAATAATCAACCAATGACACAAAATTACATATTGAATGCACAAGATTGGATAAAAACCCTAATTGGATTAGAATAAGTTTAGGGAGGACGAAAATGACCTAAATGTGCAACCAATGACACAAAATGACACAAAAACACATATTGGATGCACAAGATTGGTTTAAATACCTACTTGGATTATAATAAGCCTAGGATGACGAAAATGACATTAATGTTCAACCAATGACACAAAATCACATATTGGATGCACAAGATTGGTTAAAAACCCTAATTGGATTAGAATAAGCCTAGGGAGGATGAAAATGACCTAAATGTTCAACCAATGACACAAAATCAATTATTATATGCACAAGATTGGTTAAAAACCCTAATTGGATTAGAATAAGCCTAGGAAACATAGCAATGATATAAATGTTCAACCAATGACACAAATTGACACAAAATCAGATATTGGATTCCCAAGAATGGTTAAAAACACTTTTTGGATTAGAATAAGCCTAGGGAGGACGAAAATGACCTAAATGTTCAACCAATGACACAAAATCAGTTATTGAAGGCCCAAGATTGGATAAAACCCCTAATTGGATTAGAATAAGCTAGGGAGGACGAAAATGACCGAAATGTTCAACCAATGACACAAAATCACTTATTGGAAGCACAAGATTAGTTAAAAACCCTAATTGGCTTAGAATAAGCAAAGGGAGGACGAAAATGACTTAAATGTGCAACCGATGACACAAAATCACATATTGGATGCACAAGATTGGTTAAAAATATTCTAATTGGATTATAATAAGCCTAGCGAGGACGAAAATGACCAAATGTTCATTAAATGACACAAAATCACTTATTGGATGCACAAGATTGGTTAAAAACCCTAATTGGATTAGAATAAGCCTAGGGAGGACGAAAGTGACCTAAATGTGCAACCAATGACACAGAATCACATATTGGATGCACAAGATTGAATAAAAACCCTAATTGGATTAGAATAAGCCTAGCGAGGTCGAAAACGAACTAAATGTTCAACCAATGACACAAAATCACACAAAATCACATATTGGATGCAAAAGATTGGTTAAAAACCCTTATTGGATTAGAATAAGCCTAGCGAGGATGAAAATGACCGAAATGTTCAACCAATGACACAAAATCACTTATCCGCACAAGATTGGTTAAAAATCGTAATTGGATTAGAATAAGCCTAGCGAGGACGAAAATGACCTAAATGTTCAACCAATGACACAAAATTACTTATAGGATGCACAAGATCGGTTAAAAATCGTAATTGGATTAGAATAAGCCTAGGGAGGACGAAAATGACCTAAATGTGCAACCAATGACACAAAATCACATATTGGATGCACAAGATTTGTTAAAACCCCTAATTGGATTAGAATAAGTCTAGGGAGGACGAAAATGACCTAAATGTGCAACAAATGACACAAAATCACATATTGGATGCACAAGATTGGTTAAAACCTTTAATTGGATTAGAATAAGCCTAGTGAGGACGAAAATGATCTAAATGTTCAACAATTGACACACAATCACTTATTATATGCATAAGATTGGTTAAAAACCCTAATTGGATAAGAATAAGCCTAGGGAAGACCAAAATGACCTAAATGTGCAACCAATGACACAAAATTACATATTGGATGCACAAGATTGGTCAAAAACCCTAATTGGATTTGAATAAGGCTAGAAAGGACGAAAATGACCTAAATGTGCAACCAATGACACAAAATCACATATTGGATGCACAAGATTCGTTAAAAACCCTATTTGGATTAGAATAAGCCTAGGGAACACATAAATGACATAAATGTTCAACCAATGACACAAAATGACACAAAATCAGATATTGGATGCACAAGATTGGTTTAAATACCTACTTGGATTATAATAAGCCTAGGATGACGAAAATGATCTAAATGTTCAACCAATGACACAAAATCACATATAGGATGCACAAGATTGGTTAAAAACCCTAATTGGATTACAATAAGCCTAGCGACGTCGAAAATGATCTAAATGTTTAGCCAATGACACACAATCACTTATTATATGCACAAGATTGGTTAAAAACCCTAATTGAATAAGAATAAGCCTAGGGAAGACGAAAATGACCTATATGTGCAACCAATGACAAAAAATCACATATTGGATGCACAAGATTCGTTAAAAACCCTAATTGGATTAGAATAAGCCTAGGGAACACGAAAATGAGCTAAATGTTCAACCAATGACACAAAATGACACAAAACCACATATTGGATGCAAAAGATTGGTTAAATTACCTAATTGGATTAGAATAAGCCTAGGGAGGACGAAAATGACCTAAATGTTCAACCAATGACACAAAATGACACTAAATCACATATTTGATGCACAAGATTGGTTAAAAACCCAAATTGGATTATTATAAGCCTAGGGAGGATGAAAATGATCTAAATGATCAACCAATGGCACAAAATCACTTATTATATGCACAAGATTGGTTAAAAATCCTAATTGGATTAGAATAAGCCTAGGGAGGACAAAAATGACTTAAATGTGCAACCAATGACACAAAATCACATATTGGATGCACGAGATTGGTTAAAACTCCTAATTGGATTAGAATAAGCCTAGCGAGGACGAAAATGATCTAAATGTTCAACCAATGACACAAAATGACACAAAAACACATATTGGATGCACAAGATTGGTTTAAATACCTGCTTGGATTATAATAAGCCTAGGATGACGAAAATGACATTAATGTTCAACCAATGACACAAAATCACATATTGGATGCACAAGATTGGTTAAAAACCCTAACTGGATTAGAATAAGCCTATGGAGGATGAAAATGACCTAAATGTTCAACCAATGACACAAAATCAATTATTATATGCACAAGATTGGTTAAAAACCCTAATTGGATTAGAATAAGCCTAGGAAACATAGCAATGATATAAATGTTCAACCAATGACACAAATTGACACAAAATCACATATTGGATTCCCAAGAATGGTTAAAAACACTTTTTGGATTAAAATAAGCCTAGGGAGGACGAAAATGACCTAAATGTTCAACCAATGACACAAAATCAGTTATTGAAGGCACAAGATTGGATAAAACCCCTAATTGGATTAGAATAAGCTAGGGAGGACGAAAATGACCGAAATGTTCAACCAATGACACAAAATCACTTATTGGAAGCACAAGTTAGTTAAAAACCCTAATTGGCTTAGAATAAGCCAAGGGACGACGAAAATGACTTAAATGTGCAACCGATGACACAAAATCACATATTGGATGCACAAGATTGGTTAAAAATATTCTAATTGGATTATAATAAGCCTAGCGAGGACGAAAATGACCAAATGTTCATTAAATGACACAAAATCACTTATTGGATGCACAAGATTGGTTAAAAACCCTAATTGGATTAGAATAAGCCTAGGGAGGACGAAAGTGACCTAAATGTGCAACCAATGACACAGAATCACATATTGGATGCACAAGATTGGTTAAAAATATTCTAATTGGATTATAATAAACCTAGGAAACACGAAATGTTCAACCTAAATGTTCAACCAATGACACAAAATGACACAAAATCACATATTGGATGCACAAGATTGGTTAAAAACCCTTATTGGATTACAATAATCCTAGCGAGGACGAAAATGACCTAAATGTTAAACCAATGACACAAAATCACTTATTGGATGCACAAGATTGGTTAAAAATCGTAATTGGATTAGAATAAGCCTAGCGAGGACGAAAATGACCTAAATGTTCAACCCATGACACAAAATGACACAAAATCACTTATTTGATGCACAAGATTGGTTAAAAGTCCTAATTGGATTAGATTAAGCCTAAGGAGGACAAAAATGACTTAAATGTGCAACCAACGACACAAAATCACATATTGGATGCACAAGATTTGTTAAAAACCCTAATTGGATTAGAATAAGCCTAGGAAACACGAAAATGACAAAAATGTTCAACCAATGACACAAAATGACACAAAATCACATATTTGATGCACAAGATTTGTTAAAAACCCAAATTGGATTAGAATAAGCCTAGGGAGGACGAAAATGACCTAAATGTTCAACCAATGACACAAAATGACACTAAATCACATATTTGATGCACAAGATTGGTTAAAAATCCTAATTGGATTAGGATAAGCCTAGGGAGGACGAAAATGACCTAAATGTTCAACCAATGACACAAAATTACTTATTAGATGCACAAGATTGGTTAAAAATCCTAATTGGATTAGAATAAGCCTAGGGAGGACGAAAATGACCTAAATGTGCAACCAATGACACAAAATGACACAATATCACATAACGGATGCACAAGAATGGTTAAAAACCCTAATTGGATTAGAATAAGCCTAGGGAGGACGAAAATGACCTAAATGTTAAACCAATGACACAAAATCACATATTGAATGCACAAGATTGGATAAAAACCCTAATTGGATTAGAATAAGCCTAGGGAGGACGAAAATGACCGAAATGTTCAACCAATGACACAAAATCACTTATGGGATGCACAAGATTAGCTATAAACCCTAATTGGATTAGAATAAGCCGAGGGAGGACGAAAATGACTTAAATGTGCAACAAATGACACAAAATCACATATTGGATGCACAAGATTGGTTAAAAACCCTAATTGGATTAGAATAAGCCTTGCGAGGACGAAAATGACCTAAATGTTCAACCAATGACACAAAATTACTTATTGGATGCACAAGATTGGTTAAAAATCCTAATTGGATTAGAATAAGCCTAAGGAGGACGAAAATGACTTAAATGTGCAACCAATTACACAAAATGACACAAAATCACATAATGGATGCACAAGAATGGCTAAAAACCCTAATTGGATTAGAATAAGCCTAGGGAGGACGAAAATGACCTAAATGTTAAACCAATGACACACAATCACATATTGAATGCACAAGATTGGATCAAAACCCTAATTGGATTAGAATAAGCCTAGGGAGGACGAAAATGACCGAAATGTTCAACCGATGACACAAAACCACTTATGGGATGCACAAGATTAGTTAAAAACCCTAATTGGATTAGAATAAGCCGAGGTAGGAAGAAAATGACTTAAATGTGCAACAGATGACACAAAATCACATATTGGATGCACAAGATTGGTTAAAAACCCTAATTGGATCAGAATAAGCCTAGCGAGGACGAAAATGACCTAAATGTTCAACCAATGACACAAAATCACTTATTGGATGCACAAGATTCGTTAAAAACCCTAATTGGATTAGAATAAGCCTAGGGGGGACGAAAATGACCTAAATGTGCAACCAATGACACTAAATCACATATTGGATGCACAAGATTAGTTTAAACCCATAATTAGATTAGAATAAGCCTTGGAAACACGAAAATAACATAAATGTTCAACCAATGACACAAAATGACACAAAATCACGTATTGGATGCACAAGATTGGTTAAAAACCCTAATTGGATTAGAATAAGCCTAGGGAGGACGAAAATGACTTAAATGTTCAACCAATGACACAAAATCACATATTGGATGCATAAGATTGGTTAAAAACCCTAATTGGATTAGAATAAGCCTGGCGAGGACGAAAATGACCTAAATGTTCAACCAATGACAAAAAAATCACTTATTGGATGCACAAGATTGGTTAAAAGCCCTAATTGGATTAGAATAAGCCTAGGGAGGACGAAAATGACCTAAATGTGCAACTAAGGACACAAAATCACATATTGGATGCACAAGATTGGTTAAAACCCCTAATTAGATTAGAATAAGCCTAAGAAACACGAAAATGACATAAATGTTCAACCAATGACACAAAATCACATATTGGATGCACAAGATTGGTTAAAAACCCTAATTGGATTCGAATAAGCCTAGGGAAGACGAAAATGGCTTACATATTCAACCAATGACACAAAATCACATAATGGATGCACAAGAATGGCTAAAAACCCTAATTGGATTAGAATAAGCCTAGGGAGGACGAAAATGACCTAAATGTTAAACCAATGACACACAATCACATATTGAATGCGCAAAATTGGATCAAAACCCTAATTGGATTAGAATAAGCCTAGGGAGGACGAAAATGACCGAAATGTTCAACCGATGACACAAAACCACTTATGGGATGCACAAGATTAGTTAAAAACCCTAATTGGATTAGAATAAGCCGAGGTAGGAAGAAAATGACTTAAATGTGCAACAGATGACACAAAATCACATATTGGATGCACAAGATTGGTTAAAAACCCTAATTGGATCAGAATAAGCCTAGCGAGGACGAAAATGACCTAAATGTTCAACCAATGACACAAAATCACTTATTGGATGCACAAGATTCGTTAAAAACCCTAATTGGATTAGAATAAGCCTAGGGGGGACGAAAATGACCTAAATGTGCAACCAATGACACTAAATCACATATTGGATGCACAAGATTAGTTTAAACCCATAATTAGATTAGAATAAGCCTTGGAAACACGAAAATGACATAAATGTTCAACCAATGACACAAAATGACACAAAATCACGTATTGGATGCACAAGATTGGTTAAAAACCCTAATTGGATTAGAATAAGCCTAGGGAGGACGAAAATGACTTAAATGTTCAACCAATGACACAAAATCACATATTGGATGCATAAGATTGGTTAAAAACCCTAATTGGATTAGAATAAGCCTAGCGAGGACGAAAATGACCTAAATGTTCAACCAATGACAAAAAAATCACTTATTGGATGCACAAGATTGGTTAAAAGCCCTAATTGGATTAGAATAAGCCTAGGGAGGACGAAAATGACCTAAATGTGCAACTAAGGACACAAAATCACATATTGGATGCACAAGATTGGTTAAAACCCCTAATTAGATTAGAATAAGCCTAAGAAACACGAAAATGACATAAATGTTCAACCAATGACACAAAATCACATATTGGATGCACAAGATTGGTTAAAAACCCTAATTGGATTCGAATAAGCCTAGGGAAGACGAAAATGGCTTACATATTCAACCAATGACACAAAATCACATATTGGATGCACAAGATTGGTTAAAAACCCTAATTGGATTAGAATAAGCCTAGCGAGGATGAAAACGACCTAAATGTTCAACCAATGACACAAAATCACTGATTGGATGCACAAGATTCGTTAAAAATCATAATTGGATTAGAATAAGCCTAGGGAGGACGAAAATGACCTAAATGTGCAACCAATGACACAAAATCACATATTAGATGCACAAGATTGGTTAAAAACCCTAATTGGATTAGAATAAGCCTAGCGAGGACGAAAATGACCTAAATGTTCAACCAATGACACAAAATCACTGATTGGATGCACAAGATTGGTTAAAAACGTAATTGGATTAGAATAAGCCTAGGGGGGTCGAAAATGACCTAAATGTGCAACCAATGACATTAAATCACATATTGGATGCACAAGATTGGTTTAAACCCCTAATTAGATTAGAATAAGCCTAGGAAACACGAAAATGACATCAATGTTCAACCAATGACACAAAATGACAAAAAATCACACAAAATCACATATTGGATGCACAAGATTGGTTAAAAACCCTAATTGGATTAGAATAAGCCTAGGGAGGACGAAAATGACTTAAATATTCAACCAATGACACAAAATCCTATATTGGATACATAAGATTGGTTTAAAACCCTAATTTAATTAGAATAAGCTTAGCGAGGACGAAAATGACCTAAATGTTCAACCAATGACACAAAATCACATAATGGATGCACAAGAATGGTTAAAAACCCTAATTGGATTAGAATAAGCCTAGGGAGGACGAAAATGACCTAAATGTTCAACCAATGACACAAAATCACATATTCAATGCACAAGATTGGATAAAAACCCTAATTGGATTAGAATAAGCCTAGGGAGGACAAAAATGACGGAAATGTTCAACCGATGACACAAAATTACTTATGGGATGCACAAGATTAGTTAAAAACCCTAATTGGATTAGAATAAGACGAGGTAGGAAGAAAACGACTTAAATGTGCAACAGATGACACAAAATCACATATTGGATGCACAAGATTGGTTAAAAACCCTAATTGGGTTAGAATAAGCCTAGCGAAGACGAAAATGAACTAAATGTTCAACCAATGACACAAAATCACTGATTGGATGCACAAGATTCGTTAAAAATCATAATTGAATTAGAATAAGCGTAGGGAGGACGAAAATGACCTAAATGTGCAACCAATGACACAACATCACATATTGGATGCACAAGATTGGATAAAAACCCTAATTGGATTAGAATAAGCCTAGGGAGGAAGAAAATGACTTAAATAATCAACCAATGACACAAAATTACATATTGGATGCATAAGATTGGTTTAAAACCCTAATTTAATTAGAATAAGCCTAGCGAGGACGAAAATGACCTAAATGTTCAACCAATGACACAGAATCACATAATGGATGCACAATAATAGTTAAAAACCTTAATTGGATTAGAATAAGCCTAGGGAGGACGAAAATGACCTAAATGTTCAACCAATGACACAAAATCACATATTGAATGCACAAGATTGGATAAAAACCCTAATTGGATTAGAATAAGTTTAGGGAGGACGAAAATGACCTAAATGTGCAACCAATGACACAGAATCACATGTTTGATGCACAAGATTGGTTTAAACCCCTAATTAGATTAGAATAAGCCTAGGAAACACGAAAATGACATAAATGTTCAACCAATGACACAAAATGACACAAAATCACATATTGGATGCACAAGATTGGTTAAAAACCCTAATTGGATTAGAATAAACCTAGGGAGGACGAAAATGACTTAAATGTTCAACCAATGACACAAAATGAGACAAAATCACATATTGGATGCATAAGATTGGTTAAAAACCTAATTGGATTAGAAGAAGCCTAGCGAGGATGAAAATGACCTAAATGTTCAACCAATGACACAAAATCACTTATTGGATGCACAAGATTGGTTAAAAACCCTAATTGGATTAGAATAAGCCTAGCGAGGACGAAAATGACCTAAATGTTCAACCAATGACACAAAATCACTTATTGGATGCACAAGATTGGTTAAACACCCTAATTGGATTAGAATAAGCCTAGCGAGGACGAAAATGACCTAAATGTTCAACCAATGACACAAAATCACTGATTGGATGCACAAGATTCGTTAAAAATCATAATTGGATTAGAATAAGCCTAGGGAGGACGAAAATGACCTAAATGTGCAACCAATGACACAAAATCACATATTGGATGCACAAGATTGGTTAAAAACCCTAATTGGATTAGAATAAGCCTAGCAAGGACGAAAATGACCTAAATGTTCAACCAATGAAACAAGATGATACAAAATCGCATATTGGATGCACAAGATTGGATAAAAACCCTAATTGGATTAGAATAAGCCTAGGGAGGACGAAAATGACTTAAATAATCAACCAATGACACAAAATTACATATTGGATGCATAAGATTGGTTTAAAACCCTAATTTAATTAGAATAAGCCTAGCGAGGACGAAAATGACCTAAATGTTCAACCAATGACACAGAATCACATAATGGATGCACAATAATAGTTAAA
This sequence comes from Cicer chorassanicum, assembly GCA_037974735.1. Taxonomy (NCBI): domain Eukaryota; kingdom Viridiplantae; phylum Streptophyta; class Magnoliopsida; order Fabales; family Fabaceae; genus Cicer; species Cicer chorassanicum. The sequence goes on from JBBPBP010000002.1 coordinate 23,116,603, forward strand.
AACCTTAATTGGATTAGAATAAGCCTAGGGAGGACGAAAATGACCTAAATGTTCAACCAATGACACAAAATCACATATTGAATGCACAAGATAGGATAAAAACCCTAATTGGATTAGAATAAGCCTAAGGAGGACGAAAATGACCTAAATGTGCAACCAATGACACAAAATCACATGTTTGATGCCCAAGATTGGTTAAAACCCCTAATTAGATTAGAATAAGCCTAGGAAACACGAAAATGACATAAATGTTCAACCAATGACACAAAATGACACAAAATCACATATTGGATGCACAAGATTGGTTAAAAACCCTAATTGGATTAGAATAAGCCTAGGGAGGACGAAAATGACTTAAATGTTCAACCAATGACACAAAATGAGACAAAATCATATATTGGATGCATAAGATTGGTTAAAAACCTAATTGGATTAGAAGAAGCCTAGCGAGGATGAAAATGACCTAAATGTTCAACCAATGACACAAAATAACTTATTGGATGCACAAGATTGGTTAAAAACCCTAATTGGATTAGAATAAGCCTAGCGAGGACGAAAATGACATAAATGTTCAACCAATGACACAAAATCACTTATTGGATGCACAAGATTGGTTAAACACCCTAAATGGATTAGAATAAGCCTAGCGAGGACGAAAATGACCTAAATGTTCAACCAATGACACAAAATCACTGATTGGATGCACAAGATTTGTTAAAAATCATAATTGGATTAGAATAAGCCTAGGGAGGACGAAAATGACCTAAATGTGCAACCAATGACACAAAATCACATATATGATGCACAAGATTGGTTAAAAACCCTAATTGGATTAGAATAAGCCTAGCAAGGACGAAAATGACCTAAATGTTCAACCAATGACACAAGATGATACAAAATCGCATATTGGATGCACAAGATTGGTTAAAAACCCTAATTGGATTAGAATAAGCCTAGGGAGGACGAAAATGATTTAAATGTTCAACCAATGACACAAAATGACACAAAATCACATAATGGATGCACAAGAATGCTTAGAAACCCTAATTGGATTAGAATAAGCCTAGGGAGGACGAAAATGACCGAAATGTTCAACCAATGACACAAAATCACATATTGAATGCACAAGATTGGATAAAAACCCTAATTGGATTAGAATAAGCTTAGGGAGGACGAAAATGACTTAAATGTTCAACCAATGACACAAAATGAGACAAAATCACGTATTGGATGCATAAGATTGGTTAAAAACCTAATTGGATTAGAATAAGCCTAGCGAGGATGAAAATGACCTAAATGTTCAACCAATGACACGAAATCACTTATTGGATGCACAAGATTGGTTAAAAACCCTAATTGGATTAGAATAAGCCTAGGGAGGACGAAAATGACCTAAATGTGCAACCAATGACACAAAATCATATATTGGATGCACAAGATTGGTTAAAACCCCTAATTAGATTAGAATAAGCCTAGGAAACACGAAAATGACATCAATGTTCAACCAATGACACAAAATGACACGAAATCACATATTGGATGCACAAGATTGGTTTAAAAACCCTAATTGGATTAGAATAAGCCTAGGGAGGACGAAAATGACCTAAATGTTCAACCAATGAGACAAAATGACACAAAATCACATAATGGATGCACAAGAATGCTTAGAAACCCTAATTGGATTAGAATAAGCCTAGGGAGGACAAAAATGACCTAAATGTTCAACCAATGACACAAAATCACATATTGAATGCACAAGATTGGATAAAAACCCTAATTGGATTAGAATAAGCCTAGAAGGTCAAAAATGACCGAAATGTTCAACCAATGACACAAAATCACATATGGGATGCACAAGATTAGTTAAAAACCCTAATTGGATTCGAATAAGCCGAGGGAGGACGAAAATGACTTAAATGTTCAACCAATGACAAAAAATGAGACAAAATCACATATTGGATGCATAAGATTGGTTAAACACCTAATTGGATTAGAATAAGCCTAGCTAGGATGAAAATGACCTAAATGTTCAACCAATGACACAAAATCACTTATTGGATGCACAAGATTGGTTAAAAACCCTAATTGGATTAGAATAAGCCTAGGGAGGACAAAAATGACCTAAATGTGCATCCAATGACATAAAATCACATATTGGATGCACAAGATTGGTTAAAACCCCTAATTAGATTAGAATAAGCCTAGGAAACACGAAAATGACATAAATGTTCAACCAATGACACAAAATGACACGAAATCACATATTGGATGCACATGATTGGTTTAAAAACCCTAATTGGATTAGAATAAGCCTAGGGAGGATGAAAATGACCAAAATGTTCAACCAATGACACAAAATGACACAAAATCACATATTGGATGCATAAGATTGGTTTAAAACCCTAATTTAATTAGAATAAGCCTAGCGAGGACGAAAATGACCTAAAAGTTCAACCAATGACACAAAATCACATATTGGATGCACAAAATTGGTTAAAATCCCTAATTCGATTAGAATAAGCCTAGGGAGGACGAAAATGACCTAAATGTGCAACCAATGACACAAAATCTCATATTGGATGCACAAGATTGGTTAAAAACCCTAATTGGATTAGAATAAGACTAGGAAACACGAAAATGACATAAAATTTCAACCAATGACACAAAATGACACAAAATCACATATTGGATGCACAAGATTGGTTAAAAACCCTAATTGGATTAGAATAAGCCTAGGGAGGACGAAAATGATCTAAATGTTCAACCAATGACACAAAATGATACAAAATCACATAATGGATGCACAATAATGGTTAAAAACCCTACTTGGATTAGAATAAGCCTAGAGAGGACGAAAATGACCGAAATGTTCAACCAATGACACAAAATCACATATGGAATGCACAAGATTAGTTAAAAACCCTAATTGGATTAGAATAAGCTGAGGGAGGACGAAAATGACTTAAATGTGCAACACATGACACAAAATCACATATTGGATGCACAAGATTGGTTAAAAACCCTAATTCGATTAGAATAAGCCAAGCGAGGACGAAAATGACCTAAATGTTCAACCAATGATACAAAATCACTTATTGGATGCACAAAATTGGTTAAAAACCCTAATTCGATTAGAATAAGCCTAGGGAGGACGAAAATGACCTAAATGTGCAACCAATGACACAATCACATATTGGATGCACAAGATTGGTCAAAAACCCTAATTGGATTAGAATAAGCCTAGCGAGGACGAAAGTGACCTAAATGTTCAACCAATGACACAAAATGACACAAAAGGACATATTGGATGCATAAGATTGGTTAAAAACCCTAATTGGATTAGAATATGCCTAGCGAGGCAAAAATGACCTAAATGTTCAACCAATGACACAAAATGACACAAAATGACATATTGGATGCATAAGATTGGTTAAAAACCCTAATTGGATTAGAATATGCCTAGCGAGGCAAAAATGACCTAAATGTTCAACCAATGACACAAAATGACACAAAATCACATATTGGATGCACAAGATTGGTTAAAAACCCTAATTGGATTAGAATAAGCCAAGAGAGGACAAAAATGACCTAAATGTTCAACCATTGACACAAAATCACTTATTGGATGCACAAAATTGGTTAAAAACCCTAATTCGATTAGAATAAGCCTAGGGAGGACGAAAATGACCTAAATGTGCAACCAATGACACAATCACATATTGGATGCACAAGATTGGTCAAAAACCCTAATTGGATTAGAATAAGCCTAGTGAGGACGAAAGTGACCTAAATGTTCAACCTATGACACAAAATGACACAAAATGACATATTGGATGCATAAGATTGGTTAAAAACCCTAATTGGATTAGAATATGCCTAGCGAGGCAAAAATGACCTAAATGTTCAACCAATGACACAAAATCACTTATTGGATGCACAAGATTGGTTAAAAACCCTAATTGGAATAGAATTAGCCTAGGGAGGACGAAAATGACCTAAATGAGCAACCAATGACACAAAATCACATATTAGATGCATAAGATTGGTTAAAACCCCTAATAAGATTAGAATAACCCTAGGAAACACGAAAATGACATCAATGTTCAACCAATGACACAAAATGACACGAAATCACATATTGGATGCACAAGATTGGTTTAAAAACCCTAATTGGATTAGAATAAGCCTAGGGAGGACGAAAATGACCTAAATGTTCAACCAATGACACAAAATGACACAAAATCACATAATGGATGCACAAAAATGCTTAGAAACCCTAATTGGATTAGAATAAGCCTAGGGAGGACGAAAATGACCTAAATGTTCAACCAATGACACAAAATCACATATTGAATGCACAAGATTGGATAAAAACCCTAATTGGATTAGAATAAGCCTAGAAGGTCGAAAATGACCGAAATGTTCAACCAATGACACAAAATCACATATGGGATGCACAAGATTAGTTAAAAACCCTAATTAGATTCGATTAAGCCGAGGGAGGACGAAAATGACTTAAATGTTCAACCAATGACAAAAAAATGAGATAAAATCACATATTGGATGCATAAGATTGGTTAAAAACCCTAATTGGATTAGAATAAGCCTAGCTAGGATGAAATTGACCGAAATGTTCAACCAATGACACAAAATCACTTATTGGATGCACAAGATTGGTTAAAAACCCTAATTGGATTAGAATAAGCCTAGGGAGGACGAAAATGACCTAAATGTGCATCCAATGACATAAAATCATATATTGGATGCACAAGATTGGTTAAAACCCCTAATTATATTAGAATAAGCCTAGGAAACACGAAAATGACATAAATGTTCAACCAATGACACAAAATGACACGAAATCACATATTGGATGCACAAGATTGGTTTAAAAACCCTAATTGGATTTGAATAAGCCTAGGGAGGATGAAAATGACCAAAATGTTCAACCAATGACACAAAATGACACAAAATCACATATTGGATGCATAAGATTGGTTTAAAACCCTAATTTAATTAGAATAAGCCTAGCGAGGACGAAAATGACCTAAAAGTTCAACCAATGACACAAAATCACATATTGGATGCACAAAATTGGTTAAAATCCCTAATTCGATTAGAATAAGCCTAGGGAGGACGAAAATGACCTAAATGTGCAACCAATGACACAAAATCTCATATTGGATGCACAAGATTGGTTAAAAACCCTAATTGGATTAGAATAAGACTAGGAAACACGAAAATGACATAAAATTTCAACCAATGACACAAAATGACACAAAATCACATATTGGATGCACAAGATTGGTTAAAAACCCTAATTGGATTAGAATAAGCCTAGGGAGGACGAAAATGATCTAAATGTTCAACCAATGACACAAAATGATACAAAATCACATAATGGATGCACAATAATGGTTAAAAACCCTACTTGGATTAGAATAAGCCTAGAGAGGACGAAAATGACCGAAATGTTCAACCAATGACACAAAATCACATATGGAATGCACAAGATTAGTTAAAAACCCTAATTGGATTAGAATAAGCTGAGGGAGGACGAAAATGACTTAAATGTGAAACACATGACACAAAATCACATATTGGATGCACAAGATTGGTTAAAAACCCTAATTCGATTAGAATAAGCCAAGCGAGGACGAAAATGACCTAAATGTTCAACCAATGATACAAAATCACTTATTGGATGCACAAAATTGGTTAAAAACCCTAATTCGATTAGAATAAGCCTAGGGAGGACGAAAATGACCTAAATGTGCAACCAATGACACAATCACATATTGGATGCACAAGATTGGTCAAAAACCCTAATTGGATTAGAATAAGCCTAGCGAGGACGAAAGTGACCTAAATGTTCAACCTATGACACAAAATGACACAAAATGACATATTGGATGCATAAGATTGGTTAAAAACCCTAATTGGATTAGAATATGCCTAGCGAGGCAAAAATGACCTAAATGTTCAACCAATGACACAAAATCACTTATTGGATGCACAAGATTGGTTAAAAACCCTAATTGGAATAGAATTAGCCTAGGGAGGACGAAAATGACCTAAATGAGCAACCAATGACACAAAATCACATATTAGATGCATAAGATTGGTTAAAACCCCTAATAAGATTAGAATAAGCCTAGGAAACACGAAAATGACATCAATGTTCAACCAATGACACAAAATGACACGAAATCACATATTGGATGCACAAGATTGGTTTAAAAACCCTAATTGGATTAGAATAAGCCTAGGGAGGACGAAAATGACCTAAATGTTCAACCAATGACACAAAATGACACAAAATCACATAATGGATGCACAAAAATGCTTAGAAACCCTAATTGGATTAGAATAAGCCTAGGGAGGACGAAAATGACCTAAATGTTCAACCAATGACACAAAATCACATATTGAATGCACAAGATTGGATAAAAACCCTAATTGGATTAGAATAAGCCTAGAAGGTCGAAAATGACCGAAATGTTCAACCAATGACACAAAATCACATATGGGATGCACAAGATTAGTTAAAAACCCTAATTGGATTCGATTAAGCCGAGGGAGGACGAAAATGACTTAAATGTTCAACCAATGACAAAAAAATGAGATAAAATCACATATTGGATGCATAAGATTGGTTAAAAACCCTAATTGGATTAGAATAAGCCTAGCTAGGATGAAATTGACCGAAATGTTCAACCAATGACACAAAATCACTTATTGGATGCACAAGATTGGTTAAAAACCCTAATTGGATTAGAATAAGCCTAGGGAGGACGAAAATGACCTAAATGTGCATCCAATGACATAAAATCATATATTGGATGCACAAGATTGGTTAAAACCCCTAATTAGATTAGAATAAGCCTAGGAAACACGAAAATGACATAAATGTTCAACCAATGACACAAAATGACACGAAATCACATATTGGATGCACAAGATTGGTTTAAAAACCCTAATTGGATTTGAATAAGCCTAGGGAGGATGAAAATGACCAAAATGTTCAACCAATGACACAAAATGACACAAAATCACATATTGGATGCATAAGATTGGTTTAAAACCCTAATTTAATTAGAATAAGCCTAGCGAGGACGAAAATGACCTAAAAGTTCAACCAATGACACAAAATCACATATTGGATGCACAAAATTGGTTAAAATCCCTAATTCGATTAGAATAAGCCTAGGGAGGACGAAAATGACCTAAATGTGCAACCAATGACACAAAATCTCATATTGGATGCACAAGATTGGTTAAAAACCCTAATTGGATTAGAATAAGACTAGGAAACACGAAAATGACATAAAATTTCAACCAATGACACAAAATGACACAAAATCACATATTGGATGCACAAGATTGGTTAAAAACCCTAATTGGATTAGAATAAGCCTAGGGAGGACGAAAATGATCTAAATGTTCAACCAATGACACAAAATGATACAAAATCACATAATGGATGCACAATAATGGTTAAAAACCCTACTTGGATTAGAATAAGCCTAGAGAGGACGAAAATGACCGAAATGTTCAACCAATGACACAAAATCACATATGGAATGCACAAGATTAGTTAAAAACCCTAATTGGATTAGAATAAGCTGAGGGAGGACGAAAATGACTTAAATGTGAAACACATGACACAAAATCACATATTGGATGCACAAGATTGGTTAAAAACCCTAATTCGATTAGAATAAGCCAAGCGAGGACGAAAATGACCTAAATGTTCAACCAATGATACAAAATCACTTATTGGATGCACAAAATTGGTTAAAAACCCTAATTCGATTAGAATAAGCCTAGGGAGGACGAAAATGACCTAAATGTGCAACCAATGACACAATCACATATTGGATGCACAAGATTGGTCAAAAACCCTAATTGGATTAGAATAAGCCTAGCGAGGACGAAAGTGACCTAAATGTTCAACCTATGACACAAAATGACACAAAATGACATATTGGATGCATAAGATTGGTTAAAAACCCTAATTGGATTAGAATATGCCTAGCGAGGCAAAAATGACCTAAATGTTCAACCAATGACACAAAATCACTTATTGGATGCACAAGATTGGTTAAAAACCCTAATTGGAATAGAATTAGCCTAGGGAGGACGAAAATGACCTAAATGAGCAACCAATGACACAAAATCACATATTAGATGCATAAGATTGGTTAAAACCCCTAATAAGATTAGAATAAGCCTAGGAAACACGAAAATGACATCAATGTTCAACCAATGACACAAAATGACACGAAATCACATATTGGATGCACAAGATTGGTTTAAAAACCCTAATTGGATTAGAATAAGCCTAGGGAGGACGAAAATGACCTAAATGTTCAACCAATGACACAAAATGACACAAAATCACATAATGGATGCACAAAAATGCTTAGAAACCCTAATTGGATTAGAATAAGCCTAGGGAGGACGAAAATGACCTAAATGTTCAACCAATGACACAAAATCACATATTGAATGCACAAGATTGGATAAAAACCCTAATTGGATTAGAATAAGCCTAGAAGGTCGAAAATGACCGAAATGTTCAACCAATGACACAAAATCACATATGGGATGCACAAGATTAGTTAAAAACCCTAATTGGATTCGATTAAGCCGAGGGAGGACGAAAATGACTTAAATGTTCAACCAATGACAAAAAAATGAGATAAAATCACATATTGGATGCATAAGATTGGTTAAAAACCCTAATTGGATTAGAATAAGCCTAGCTAGGATGAAATTGACCGAAATGTTCAACCAATGACACAAAATCACTTATTGGATGCACAAGATTGGTTAAAAACCCTAATTGGATTAGAATAAGCCTAGGGAGGACGAAAATGACCTAAATGTGCATCCAATGACATAAAATCATATATTGGATGCACAAGATTGGTTAAAACCCCTAATTATATTAGAATAAGCCTAGGAAACACGAAAATGACATAAATGTTCAACCAATGACACAAAATGACACGAAATCACATATTGGATGCACAAGATTGGTTTAAAAACCCTAATTGGATTTGAATAAGCCTAGGGAGGATGAAAATGACCAAAATGTTCAACCAATGACACAAAATGACACAAAATCACATATTGGATGCATAAGATTGGTTTAAAACCCTAATTTAATTAGAATAAGCCTAGCGAGGACGAAAATGACCTAAAAGTTCAACCAATGACACAAAATCACATATTGGATGCACAAAATTGGTTAAAATCCCTAATTCGATTAGAATAAGCCTAGGGAGGACGAAAATGACCTAAATGTGCAACCAATGACACAAAATCTCATATTGGATGCACAAGATTGGTTAAAAACCCTAATTGGATTAGAATAAGACTAGGAAACACGAAAATGACATAAAATTTCAACCAATGACACAAAATGACACAAAATCACATATTGGATGCACAAGATTGGTTAAAAACCCTAATTGGATTAGAATAAGCCTAGGGAGGACGAAAATGATCTAAATGTTCAACCAATGACACAAAATGATACAAAATCACATAATGGATGCACAATAATGGTTAAAAACCCTACTTGGATTAGAATAAGCCTAGAGAGGACGAAAATGACCGAAATGTTCAACCAATGACACAAAATCACATATGGAATGCACAAGATTAGTTAAAAACCCTAATTGGATTAGAATAAGCTGAGGCAGGACGAAAATGACTTAAATGTGAAAGACATGACACAAAATCACATATTGGATGCACAAGATAGGTTAAAAACCCTAATTCGATTAGAATAAGCCAAGCGAGGACGAAAATGACCTAAATGTTCAACCAATGATACAAAATCACTTATTGGATGCACAAAATTGGTTAAAAACCCTAATTCGATTAGAATAAGCCTAGGGAGGACGAAAATGACCTAAATGTGCAACCAATGACACAATCACATATTGGATGCACAAGATTGGTCAAAAACCCTAATTGGATTAGAATAAGCCTAGCGAGGACGAAAGTGACCTAAATGTTCAACCAATGACACAAAATGACACAAAAGGACATATTGGATGCATAAGATTGGTTAAAAACCCTAATTGGATTAGAATATGCCTAGCGAGGCAAAAATGACCTAAATGTTCAACCAATGACACAAAATGACACAAAATGACATATTGGATGCATAAGATTGGTTAAAAACCCTAATTGGATTAGAATATGCCTAGCGAGGCAAAAATGACCTAAATGTTCAACCAATGACACAAAATGACACAAAATCACATATTGGATGCACAAAATTGGTTAAAAACCCTAATTCGATTAGAATAAGCCTAGGGAGGACGAAAATGACCTAAATGTGCAACCAATGACACAAAATCACATATTGGATGCACAAGATTGGTTAAAAACCCTAATTGGATTAGAATAAGACTAGGAAACACGAAAATGACATAAAATTTCAACCAATGACACAAAATGACACAAAATCACATATTGGATGCACAAGATTGGTTAAAAACCCTAATTGGATTAGAATAAGCCTAGGGAGGACGAAAATGATCTAAATGTTCAACCAATGACACAAAATGATACAAAATATCATAATGGATGCACAATAATGGTTAAAAACCCTACTTGGATTAGAATAAGCCTAGGGAGGACGAAAATGACCGAAATGTTGAACCAATGACACAAAATCACATATGGGATGCACAAGATTAGTTAAAAACCCTAATTGGATTAGAATAAGTCGAGGGAGGACGAAAATGACTTAAATGTGCAACACATGACACAAAATCACATATTGGATGCACAAGATTGGTTAAAAACCCTAATTGGATTAGAATAAGCCAAGCGAGGACAAA
>JBBPBP010000002.1:23143701-23154012 GCA_037974735.1 Cicer chorassanicum
CGAGGGAGGACGAAAATGACTTAAATGTGCAACACATGACACAAAATCACATATTGGATGCACAAGATTGGTTAAAAACCCTAATTGGATTAGAATAAGCCAAGCGAGGACGAAAATGACCTAAATGTTCAACCAATGACACAAAATCACTTATTGGATGCACAAAATTGGTTAAATGCCCTAATTCGATTAGAATAAGCCTAGGGAGGACGAAAATGACCTAAATGTGCAACCAATGACACTATCACATATTGGATGCACAAGATTGGTCAAAAACCCTAATTGGATTAGAATAAGCCTAGCGAGGACGAAAGTGACCTAAATGTTCAACCAATGACACAAAATGACACAAAATGACATATTGGATGCATAAGATTGGTTAAAAACCCTAATTGGATTAGAATATTCCTAGCGAGGCAAAAATGACCTAAATGTTCAACCAATGACACAAAATGACACAAAATGACATATTGGATGCATAAGATTGGTTAAAAACCCTAATTGGATTAGAATATGCCTAGCGAGGCAAAAATGACCTAAATGTTCAACCAATGACACAAAATGACACAAAATCACATATTGGATGCACAAAATTGGTTAAAAACCCTAATTCGATTAGAATAAGCCTAGGGAGGACGAAAATGACCTAAATGTGCAACCAATGACACAAAATCACATATTGGATGCACAAGATTGGTTAAAAACCCTAATTGGATTAGAATAAGACTAGGAAAAACGAAAATGACATAAAATTTCAACCAATGACACAAAATGACAAAAAATCACATATTGGATGCAAAAGATTGGTTAAAAACCCTAATTGGATTAGAATAAGCCTAGGGAGGACGAAAATGATCTAAATGTTCAACCAATGACACAAAATGATACAAAATCACATAATGGATGCACAATAATGGTTAAAAACCCTACTTGGATTAGAATAAGCCTAGAGAGCACGAAAATGACCGAAATTTTCAACCAATGACACAAAATCACATATGGGATGCACAAGATTAGTTAAAAACCCTAATTGGATTAGAATAAGCCGAGGGAGGACGAAAATGACTTAAATGTGCAACACATGACACAAAATCACATATTGGATGCACAAGATTGGTTAAAAACCCTAATTCGATTAGAATAAGCCAAGCGAGGACGAAAATGACCTAAATGTTCAACCAATGATACAAAATCACTTATTGGATGCGCAAAATTGGTTAAAAACCCTAATTCGATTAGAATAAGCCTAGGGAGGACGAAAATGACCTAAATGTGCAACCAATGACACAATCACATATTGGATGCACAAGATTGGTCAAAAACCCTAATTGGATTAGAATAAGCCTAGCGAGGACGAAAGTGACCTAAATGTTCAACCAATGACACAAAATGACACAAAAGGACATATTGGATGCATAAGATTGGTTAAAAACCCTAATTGGATTAGAATATGCCTAGCGAGGCAAAAATGACCTAAATGTTCAACCAATGACACAAAATGACACAAAATGACATATTGGATGCATAAGATTGGTAAAAAACCCTAATTGGATTAGAATATGCCTAGCGAGGCAAAAATGACCTAAATGTTCAACCAATGACACAAAATGACACAAAATCACATATTGGATGCACAAAATTGGTTAAAAACCCTAATTCGATTAGAATAAGCCTAGGGAGGACGAAAATGACCTAAATGTGCAACCAATGACACAAAATCACATATTGGATGCACAAGATTGGTTAAAAACCCTAATTGGATTAGAATAAGACTAGGAAACACGAAAATGACATAAAATTTCAACCAATGACACAAAATGACAAAAAATCAAATATTGGATGCACAAGATTGGTTAAAAACCCTAATTGGATTAGAATAAGCCTAGGGAGGACGAAAATGATCTAAATGTTCAACCAATGACACAAAATGATACAAAATCACATAATGGATGCACAATAATGGTTCAAAACCCTACTTGGATTAGAATAAGCCTAGGGAGCACGAAAATGACCGAAATGTTGAACCAATGACACAAAATCACATATGGGATGCACAAGATTAGTTAAAAACCCTAATTGGATTAGAATAAGCCGAGGGAGGACGAAAATGACTTAAATGTGCAACCTATGACACAATCACATATTGGATGCACAAGATTGGTCAAAAACCCTAATTGGATTAGAATAAGCCTAGCGAGGACGAAAGTGACCTAAATGTTCAACCAATGACACAAAATGACACGAAAGGACATATTGGATGCATAAGATTGTTTAAAAACCCTAATTGGATTAGAATATGTCTAGCGAGGCAAAAATGACCTAAATGTTCAACCAATGACACAAAATGACACAAAATGACATATTGGATGCATAAGATTGGTTAAAAACCCTAATTGGATTAGAATATGCCTAGCGAGGCAAAAATGACCTAAATGTTCAACCAATGACACAAAATGACACAAAATCACATATTGGATGCACAAAATTGGTTAAAAACCCTAATTCGATTAGAATAAGCCTAGGGAGGACGAAAATGACCTAAATGTGCAACCAATGACACAAAATCACATATTGGATGCACAAGATTGGTTAAAAACCCTAATTGGATTAGAATAAGACTAGGAAACACGAAAATGACATAAAATTTCAACCAATGACACAAAATGACACAAAATCACATATTGGATGCACAAGATTGGTTAAAAACCCTAATTGGATTAGAATAAGCCTAGGGAGGACGAAAATGATCTAAATGTTCAACCAATGACACAAAATGATACAAAATCACATAATGGATGCACAATAATGGTTCAAAACCCTACTTGGATTAGAATAAGCCTAGGGAGGACGAAAATGACCGAAATGTTGAACCAATGACACAAAATCACATATGGGATGCACAAGATTAGTTAAAAACCCTAATTGGATTAGAATAAGCCGAGGGAGGACGAAAATGACTTAAATGTGCAACGCATGACACAAAATCACATATTGGATGCACAAGATTGGTTAAAAACCCTAATTGGATTAGAATAAGCCAAGCGAGGACGAAAATGACCTAAATGTTCAACCAATGACACAAAATCACTTATTGGATGCACAAAATTGGTTAAAAACCCAAATTCGATTAGAATAAGCCTAGGGAGGACGAAAATGACCTAAATGTGCAACCAATGACACTATCACATATTGGATGCACAAGATTGGTCAAAAACCCTAATTGGATTAGAATAAGCCTAGCGAGGACGAAAGTGACCTAAATGTTCAACCAATGACACAAAATGACATATTGGATGCATAAGATTGGTTAAAAACCCTAATTGGATTAGAATATGCCTAGCGAGGCAAAAATGACCTAAATGTTCAACCAATGACACAAAATCACTTATTGGATGCCCAAGATTGGTTAAAAACCCTAATTGGAATAGAATAAGCCTAGGGAGGACGAAAATGACCTAAATGAGCAACCAATGACACAAAATCACATATTAGATGCATAAGATTGGTTAAAACCCCTAATAAGATTAGAATAAGCATAGGTAACACGAAAATGACATAGATGTTCAACCAATGACACAAAATCACTTATTATATGCACAAGATTTGTTAAAAACCCTAATTGGAATAGAATAAGCTTAGGGAGGACCAAAATGTCCTAAATGTGCAACCAATGACACAAAATCACATATTGGATGCACAAGATTCGTTAAAAACCCTAATTGGATTAGAATAACACAAGGAAACTCGAAAATGACATAAATGTTCAACCAATGACACAAAATGGCACAAAATCACATATTGGATGCACAAGATTGGTTAAAAACCCTAATTGGATTAGAATAAGCCTAGGGAGGACGAAAATGATCTAAATGTTCAACCAATGACACAAAATGACGCAAAATCACATAATGGATGCACAAGAATGGTTAAAAACCCTAATTGGATTAGAATAAGCCTAGGGACGACGAAAATGACTTAAATGCTCAACCAATGACACAAAATGACACAAAATCACATATTGGATGCATAAGATTGGTTAAAAACCCTAATTGGATTAGAATAAGCCTAGGGAGGACGAAAATGACCGAAATGTTCAACCAATGACACAAAATCACATATGGGATGCACAAGATTAGTTAAAAACCCTAATTGGATTAGAATAAGCCGAGGGAGGACGAAAATGACTTAAATGTGCAACACATGACATAAAACCACATATTGGATGCACAAGATAGGTTAAAAACCCTAATTGGATTAGAATAAGCCAAGCGAGGACGAAAATGACCTAAATGTTCAACCAATGACACAAAATCACTTATTGGATGCACAAAATTGGTTAAAAACCCTAATTCGATTAGAATAAGCCTAGGGAGGACGAAAATGACCTAAATGTGCAACCAATGACTCAAAATCACATATTGGATGCACAAGATTGGTTAAAAACCCTAATTGGATTAGAATAAGCCTAGCGAGGACGAAAGTGACCTAAATGTTCAACCAATGACACAAAATGACACAAAATCACATATTGGATGCACAAGATTGGTTAAAAACCCTAATTGGATTAGAATAAGCCTAGGGAGGACGAAAATGATCTAAATGTTCAACCAATGACACAAAATGACACAAAATCTCATAATGGATGCAGAAGAATGGATAAAAACCCTAATTGGATTATAATAAGCCCAGGGTTGACGAAAATGACCGAAATGTTCAACCAATGACACAAAATCACTTATTGGATGCACAAGATTAGTTTGAAACTCTAATTGGATTAGAATAAGCCGAGGGAGGACGAAAATGACATAGATGTGCAACAAGTGACACAAATTCACATATTGGATGCACAAGATTGGTTAAAAACCCTAATTGGATTAGAATAAGCCTAGGGAGGACGAAAATGACCTAAATGTGCAACCAATGACACAAAATCACATATTGGATGCATAAGATTGGTTAAAAACCCTAATTGGATTACAATAAGCCTAGGGAGGACGAAAATGACCTAAATATTCAACCAATGACATAAAATCACATATTGAATGCACAAGATTGGATAAAAACCGTAATTGGATTAGAATAAGCCTAGGGAGGACGAAAATGACCGAAATGTTCAACCAATGACACAAAATGACACAAAATCACATGTTGGATGCACAAGATTGGTTAAAAACCCTAATTGGATTAGAATAAGCCTAGGGAGGATGAAAATGACCTAAATGTTCAACCAATGACACAAAATCACTTATTATATGCACAAGATTGGTTAAAAACCCTAATTGGATTAGAATAAGGCTTGGGAGGACGAAAATGACCTAAATGTGCAACCAATGACACAAAATGACAAAAAATCACATATTGGATGCACAAGATTGGTTAAAATACCTACTTGGATTAGAATAAGCCTAGGGATGACGAAAATTACCTAAATGTTCAACCAATGACACAAAATGACACAAAATCACATATTGGATGCACAAGATTGGTTAAAAACCCTAATTGGATTAGAATAAGCCTAGGGAGGACGAAAATGACCTAAATGTGCAACGAATGACACAAAATCACATATTGGATGCACAAGAATTGTTAAAAACCCTAATTGGATTAGAATATTCCTAGGGAGGACGAAAATAACTTAAATGTGCAACCAATGACACAAAATCACATATTGGATGTCCAAGATTGGTTAAAAACCCTTATTGGATTAGAATAAGCCTAGCGAGGACGAAAATGACCTAAATGTTAACCCAATGACACAATATGACAAAAAATCACATATTTGATGCCCAAGATTGGTTAAAAATCCTAATTGGATTAGAATAACCCCAGGGAGGACGAATGTGCTGTATATGTTCAACCAATGACACAAAATCACTTATTGGCTGCACAAGATTGGTTAAAAACCCTAATTGGATTAGAATAAGCCTAGGGAGGACGAAAATGACCTAAATGTGCAACCAATGACACAAAATGACACAAAATCACTTATTGGATGCTCAAGATTGGTTAAGAACCCTAATTGGATTAGATTAAGCCTAGGGAGGATGAAAATGACCTAAATGTGCAACCAATGACACAAAATCACTTATTTAATGCACAAGATTCGTTAAAAACCCTAATTGGATTAGAATAAGCCTGGGGAATACGAAAATGACATAAATGTTCAACCAATGACACAAAATGACACAAAATCACATATTGGATGCACAAGATTGGTTAAAAACCCAATTTGGATTAAAAAAAGCCTAGGGAGGACAAAAATGACCTAAATGTTCAACCATTGACACAAACTGACACAAAATCACATATTGGATGCACAACATTGGTTAAAATACATAATTGGATTAGAATAAGCCTAGGGAGGACGAAAATGACCTAAATGTTTAACCAATGACACAAAATGACATAAAATCACATATTGGATGCACAACATTGGTTAAAAACCCTAATTGGATTAGAATAAGCCTAGGGAGCATGAAAATATACCTAAATGTTAAACCAATGACACAAAATCACTTATTATATGCACAAGATTGGTTAAAAACCCTAATTGGATTATAATAACACTAGGAAACACGAAAATGACATAAATGTTCAACCAATGACACAAAATGACACAAAATCACATATTGGATGCACAAGATTGGTTAAAAACCCTAATTGGATTAGAATAAGCCTAGGGAGGACGAAAATGACGTAAATGTGCAAACAATGACACAAAATTACATATTGGATGCACAAGATTGGTTAAAAACCCTAATTGGATTAGAATAAGCCTAGGGAGGACGAAAATGACCTAAATGTGCAACGAATGACACAAAATCACATATTGGATGCACAAGAATTGTTAAAAACCCTAATTGGATTAGAATATTCCTAGGGAGGACGAAAATAACTTAAATGTGCAACCAATGACACACAATCACATATTGGATGTCCAAGATTGGTTAAAAACCCTTATTGGATTAGAATAAGCCTAGCGAGGACGAAAATGACCTAAATGTTAACCCAATGACACAATATGACACAAAATCACATATTTGATGCCCAAGATTGGTTAAAAACCCTAATTGGATTAGAATAAGCCTAGGGAGCATGAAAATATACCTAAATGTTAAACCAATGACACAAAATCACTTATTGGCTGCACGAGATTGGTTAAAAACCCTAATTGGATTAGAATAAGCCTAGGGAGGAAGAAAATGACCTAAATGTGCAACCAATGACACAAAATGACAAAAAATCACTTATTGGATGCTCAAGATTGGTTAAGAACCCTAATTGGATTAGATTAAGCCTAGGGAGGACGAAAATGACGTAAATGTGCAAACAATGACACAAAATTACATATTGGATGCACAAGATTGGTTAAAAACCCTAATTGGATTTGAATAAGCCTAGAAAGGACGAAAATGACCTAAATGTTTAACCAATGACACAAAATGACACAAAATCACATATTGGATGCACAAGATTGGTTAAAAACCCTAATTAGATTAGAATAAGCCTAGCGAGGACGAAAATGACCTTAATGTTCAACCAATCACACAAAATCACTTATTGGATGCACAAGATTGGTTAAAAACCCGAATTGGATTAGAATAAGCCTAGGGAGGACGAAAATGACCTAAATGTTAAACCAATGACACAAAATCACATATTGAATGCACAAGATTGGATAAAAACCCTAATTGGATTAGAATAAGCCTAGGGAGGACGAAAACGACCGAAATGTTCAACCAATGACACAAAATGACACAAAATCACATGTTGGATGCACAAGATTGGTTAAAAACCCTAATTGGATTAGAATAAGCCTAGGGAGGATGAAAATGACCTAAATGTTCAACCAATGACACAAAATCACTTATTATATGCACAAGATTGGTTAAAAACCCTAATTGGATTAGAATAAGGCTAGGGAGGACGAAAATGACCTAAATGTGCAACCAATGACACAAAATGACAAAAAATCACATATTGGATGCACAAGATTGGTTGAAATACCTACTTGGATTAGAATAAGCCTAGGGATGACGAAAATTACCTAAATGTTCAACCAATGACACAAAATGACACAAAATCACATATTGGATGCACAAGATTGGTTAAAAACCCTAATTGGATTAGAATAAGCCTAGGGAGGACGAAAATGACCTAAATGTGCAACGAATGACACAAAATCACATATTGGATGCACAAGAATTGTTAAAAACCCTAATTGGATTAGAATATTCCTAGGGAGGACGAAAATAACTTAAATGTGCAACCAATGACACAAAATCACATATTGGATGTCCAAGATTGGTTAAAAACCCTTATTGGATTAGAATAAGCCTAGCGAGGACGAAAATGACCTAAATGTTAACCCAATGACACAATATGACACAAAATCACATATTTGATGCCCAAGATTGGTTAAAAATCCTAATTGGATTAGAATAACCCCATGGAGGACGAATATGCTGTATATGTTCAACCAATGACACAAAATCACTTATTGGCTGCACGAGATTGGTTAAAAACCCTAATTGGATTAGAATAAGCCTAGGGAGGAAGAAAATGACCTAAATGTGCAACCAATGACACAAAATGACAAAAAATCACTTATTGGATGCTCAAGATTGGTTAAGAACCCTAATTGGATTAGATTAAGCCTAGGGAGGACGAAAATGACCTAAATGTGCAACCAATGACACAAAATCACTTATTTAATGCACAAGATTCGTTAAAAACCCTAATTGGATTAGAATAAGCCTAGGGAATACGAAAATGACATAAATGTTCAACCAATGACACAAAATGACACAAATCACATATTGGATGCACAAGATTGGTTAAAAACCCAATTTGGATTAAAAAAAGCCTAGGGAGGACAAAAATGACCTAAATGTTCAACCATTGACACAAACTGACACAAAATCACATATTGGATGCACAACATTGGTTAAAATACATAATTGGATTAGAATAAGCCTTGGGAGGACGAAAATGACCTAAATGTTTAGCCAATGACACAAAATGACATAAAATCACATATTGGATGCACAACATTGGTTAAAAACCCTAATTGGATTAGAATAAGCCTAGGGAGCATGAAAATATACCTAAATGTTCAACCAATGACACAAAATCACTTATTATATGCACAAGATTGGTTAAAAACCCTAATTGGATTAGAATAAGCCTAGGGAGGACGAAAATGACGTAAATGTGCAAACAATGACACAAAATTACATATTGGATGCACAAGATTGGTTAAAAACCCTAATTGGATTTGAATAAGCCTAGAAAGGACGAAAATGACCTAAATGTTTAACCAATGACACAAAATGACAGAAAATCACATATTGGATGCACAAGATTGGTTAAAAACCCTAATTAGATTAGAATAAGCCTAGCGAGGACGAAAATGACCTTAATGTTCAACCAATGACACAAAATCACTTATTGGATGCACAAGATTGGTTAAAAACCCTAATTGGATTAGAATAAGCCTAGGGAGGACGAAAATGGCCTAAATGTTAAACCAATGACACAAAATCACATATTGAATGCACAAGATTGGATAAAAACCCTAATTGGATTAGAATAAGCCTAGGGAGGACGAAAACGACCGAAATGTTCAACCAATGACACAAAATGACACAAAATCACATGTTGGATGCACAAGATTGGTTAAAAACCCTAATTGGATTAGAATAAGCCTAGGGAGGATGAAAATGACCTAAACGTTCAACCAATGACCCAAAATCACTTATTATATGCACAAGATTGGTTAAAAACCCTAATTGGATTAGAATAAGCCTAGGGAGGACAAAAATGACCTAAATGTGCAACCAATGACACAAAATGACAAAAAATCACATATTGGATGCACAAGATTGGTTGAAATACCTACTTGGATTAGAATAAGCCTAGGGATGACGAAAATTACCTAAATGTTCAACCAATGACACAAAATGACACAAAATCACATATTGGATGCACAAGATTGGTTAAAAACCCTAATTGGATTAGAATAAGCCTAGGGAGGACGAAAATGACCTAAATGTGAAACGAATGACACAAAATCACATATTGGATGCACAAGAATTGTTAAAAACCCTAATTGGATTAGAATATTCGTAGGGAGGACGAAAATGACTTAAATGTGCAACCAATGACACAAAATCACATCTTGGATGTCCAAGATTGGTTAAAAACCCTAATTCGATTAGAATAAGCATAGCGAGGACGAAAATGACCTAAATGTAACCCAATGACACAAAATGACACAAAATCACATATTTGATGCACAAGATTGTTTAA
>JBBPBP010000002.1:23154512-23181959 GCA_037974735.1 Cicer chorassanicum
TATAATAAGTGATTTTGTTTCATTGGTTGAACATTTAGGTCATTTTCATCCTCCCTAGGCTTATTCTAATCCAATTAGGGTTTTTAACCAATCTTGTGCATCCAATATGTGATTTTGTAACATTTTGTGTCATTGGTTGAACATTTAGGTCATTTTCGTCATCCCTAGGCTTATTCTAATCCAAGTAGGTATTTTAACCAATCTTGTGCATCCAATATGTGATTTTCTGTCATTTTGTGTCATTGGTTGCACATTTAGGTCATTTTCGTCCTCCCTAGGCTTATTCTAATCCAATTAGGGTTTTTAACTAGTCTTGTGCATATAATAAATGATTTGTGTCATTAGTTGAACATTTAGGTCATTTTCATCCTGCCTAGGCTTATTCTAATCCAATTAGGGTTTTTAACCAATCTTGTGCATCCAACATGTGATTTTGTGTCATTTTGTGTCATTGGTTGAACATTTCGGTCGTTTTCGTCCTCCCTAGGCTTATTCTAATCCAATTAGGGTTTTTATCCAATCTTGTGCATTCAATATGTGATTTTGTGTCATTGGTTTAACATTTAGGTCATTTTCGTCCTCCCTAGGCTTATTCTAATCCAATTAGGGTTTTTAACCAATCTTGTGCATATAATAAGTGATTTTGTGTCATTTTTTGAACATTTAGGTCATTTTCATCCTCCCTAGGCTTATTCTAATCCAATTAGGGTTTTTAACCAATCTTGTGCATCCAATATGTGATTTTGTAACATTTTGTGTCATTGGTTGAACATTTAGGTCATTTTCGTCATCCCTAGGCTTATTCTAATCCAATTAGGTATTTTAACCAATCTTGTGCATCCAATATGTGATTTTCTGTCATTTTGTGTCATTGG
This sequence comes from Cicer chorassanicum, assembly GCA_037974735.1. Classification (NCBI taxonomy): domain Eukaryota; kingdom Viridiplantae; phylum Streptophyta; class Magnoliopsida; order Fabales; family Fabaceae; genus Cicer; species Cicer chorassanicum. The sequence goes on from JBBPBP010000002.1 coordinate 23,155,388, forward strand.
TTGCACATTTAGGTCATTTTCGTCCTCCCTAGGCTTATTTTAATCCAATTACGGTTTTTAACCAGTCTTGTGCATATAATATGTGATTTTGTGTCATTGGTTGAACATTTCAGTCATTTTCATCCTGCCTAGGCTTATTCTAATCCAATTAGGGTTTTTAACCAATCTTGTGCATCCAACATGTGTTTTTGTGTCATTTTGTGTCATTGGTTGAACATTTCGGTCGTTTTCGTCCTCCCTAGGCTTATTCTAATCCAATTAGGGTTTTTATCCAATCTTGTGCATTCAATATGTGATTTTGTGTCATTGGTTTAACATTTAGGTCATTTTCGTCCTCCTTAGGCTTATTCTAATCCAATTAGGGTTTTTATCCAATCTTGTGCATCCAATATGTGATTTTGTGTCATTTTGTGTCATTGGTTAAACATTTAGGTCATTTTCGTCCTTTCTAGGCTTATTCAAATCCAATTAGGGTTTTTAACCAATCTTGTGCATCCAATATGTAATTTTGTGTCATTGTTTGCACATTTACGTCATTTTCGTGTTCCCTAGGCTTATTCTAATCCCATTAGGGTTTTTAACCAATCTTGTGCATATAATAAGTGATTTTGTGTCATTGGTTGAACATTTAGGTATATTTTCATGCTCCCTAGGCTTATTCTAATCCAATTAGGGTTTTTAACCAATGTTGTGCATCCAATATGTGATTTTATGTCATTTTGTGTCATTGGCTAAACATTTAGGTCATTTTCGTCCTCCCAAGGCTTATTCTAATCCAATTATGTATTTTAACCAATGTTGTGCATCCAATATGTGATTTTGTGTCAGTTTGTGTCAATGGTTGAACATTTAGGTCATTTTTGTCCTCCCTAGGCTTTTTTTAATCCAAATTGGGTTTTTAACCAATCTTGTGCATCCAATATGTGATTTGTGTCATTTTGTGTCATTGGTTGAACATTTATGTCATTTTCGTATTCCCTAGGCTTATTCTAATCCAATTAGGGTTTTTAACGAATCTTGTGCATTAAATAAGTGATTTTGTGTCATTGGTTGCACATTTAGGTCATTTTCGTCCTCCCTAGGCTTAATCTAATCCAATTAGGGTTTTTAACCAATGTTGAGCATCCAATAAGTGATTTTGTGTCATTTTGTCTCATTGGTTGCACATTTAGTTCATTTTTGTCCTCTCTAGGCTTATTCTAATCCAATTAGGGTTTTTAACCAATCTTGTGCATCCAATAAGTGATTTTGTGTCATTGGTTGAACATTTAGGTCATTTTCCTCCTCGCTAGGCTTATTAAAATCTAATTAGGTTTTTTAACCAATCTTGTGCATCCAATATGTGATTTTATGTCATTGGTTGAACATATACAGCATTTTCGTCCTCCCTGGGGTTATTCTAATCCAATTAGGGTTTTTAACCAATCTTGTGCATTCAATATGTGATTTTGTGTCATTGGTTGAACATTTAGGTCATCTTCGTCCTCCCTAGCCTTATTCTAATCCAATTAGGATTTTTAACCAATCTTGTGCATCAAATATGTGATCTTGTGTAATTTTTTGTCATTGGGTTAACATTTAGATCATTTTCGTCCTCGCTAGGAATATTCTAATCCAATTAGGGTTTTTAACAATTCTTGTTCATCCAGTATGTGATTTTGTGTCATTCGTTTCACATTTAGGTCATTTTCGTGTTCCCTAGGCTTATTCTTATCCAATTAGGGTTTTTAACCAATCTTGTGCATATAATAAGTGATTTTGTGTCATTGGTTGAACATTTAGGTCATTTTCGTCCTCGCCTGGCTTATTCTAATCCAATTTGGGGTTTCAACCAATCTTGTGCATCCAATATGTGATTTTGTGTCATTGCTTGCACATTTAGGTCATTATCGTCCTCCCAAGGCTTATTCTAATCCAATTAGGGTTTTTAACCAATCTTGTGCGTATAATAAGTGATTTTGTTTCATTGGTTGAACATTTAGGTCATTTTCATCCTCCCTAGGCTTATTCTAATCCAATTAGGGTTTTTAACCAATCTTGTGCATCCAATATGTGATTTTGTAACATTTTGTGTCATTGGTTGAACATTTAGGTCATTTTCGTCATCCCTAGGCTTATTCTAATCCAAGTAGGTATTTTAACCAATCTTGTGCATCCAATATGTGATTTTCTGTCATTTTGTGTCATTGGTTGCACATTTAGGTCATTTTCGTCCTCCCTAGGCTTATTCTAATCCAATTAGGGTTTTTAACTAGTCTTGTGCATATAATAAATGATTTGTGTCATTGGTTGAACATTTAGGTCATTTTCATCCTGCCTAGGCTTATTCTAATCCAATTAGGGTTTTTAACCAATCTTGTGCATCCAACATGTGATTTTGTGTCATTTTGTGTCATTGGTTGAACATTTCGGTCGTTTTCGTCCTCCCTAGGCTTATTCTAATCCAATTAGGGTTTTTAACCAATCTTGTGCATCCAATAAGTGATTTTGTGTCATTGGATGAACATTAAGGTCATTTTCGTCCTCGCTAGGTTTATTCTAATCTAATTAGGGTTTTTAACCAATCTTGTGCATCCAATATGTGATTTTGTGTCATTTTGTGTCATTGGGTTAATATTTAGGTCATTTTCGTCCTCGCTAGGCTTATTCTAATCCAATTAGGGTTTTTAACCAATCTTGGCCATCCAATATGTGATTTTGTGTCATTGGTTGCTCATTTAAGTCATTTTCGTCATCCCTAGGAATATTCTAATCCAATTAGGGTTTTTAACAAATCTTGTGCATCCAGTATGTGATTTTGTGTCATTGGTTGAACATTTAGGTCATTTTCCTCCTCGCTAGGCTTATTAAAATCTAATTAGGTTTTTTAACCAATCTTGTGCATCCAATATGTGATTTTATGTCATTGGTTGAACATATACAGCATTTTCGTCCTCCCTGGGGTTATTCTAATCCAATTAGGGTTTTTACCCAATCTTGTGCATTCAATATGTGATTTTGTGTCATTGGTTGAACATTTAGGTCATTTTCGTCCTCCCTAGCCTTATTCTAATCGAATTAGGATTTTTAACCAATCTTGTGCACCAAATATGTGATCTTGTGTCATTTTTTGTCATTGGGTTAACATTTAGGTCATTTTCGTCCTCGCTAGGAATATTCTAATCCAATTAGGGTTTTTAACAATTCTTGTTCATCCAGTATGTGATTTTGTGTCATTCGTTTCACATTTAGGTCATTTTCGTGTTTCCTAGGCTTATTCTTATCCAATTAGGGTTTTTAACCAATCTTGTGCATATAATAAGTGATTTTGTGTCATTGGTTGAACATTTAGGTCATTTTCGTCCTCGCCTGGCTTATTCTAATCCAATTTGGGGTTTCAACCAATCTTGTGCATCCAATATGTGATTTTGTGTCATTGCTTGCACATTTAGGTCATTATCGTCCTCCCAAGGCTTATTCTAATCCAATTAGGGTTTTTAACCAATCTTGTGCATATAATAAGTGATTTTGTTTCATTGGTTGAACATTTAGGTCATTTTCATCCTCCCTAGGCTTATTCTAATCCAATTAGGGTTTTTAACCAATCTTGTGCATCCAATATGTGATTTTGTAACATTTTGTGTCATTGGTTGAACATTTAGGTCATTTTCGTCATCCCTAGGCTTATTCTAATCCAAGTAGGTATTTTAACCAATCTTGTGCATCCAATATGTGATTTTCTGTCATTTTGTGTCATTGGTTGCACATTTAGGTCATTTTCGTCCTCCCTAGGCTTATTCTAATCCAATTAGGGTTTTTAACTAGTCTTGTGCATATAATAAATGATTTGTGTCATTAGTTGAACATTTAGGTCATTTTCATCCTGCCTAGGCTTATTCTAATCCAATTAGGGTTTTTAACCAATCTTGTGCATCCAACATGTGATTTTGTGTCATTTTGTGTCATTGGTTGAACATTTCGGTCGTTTTCGTCCTCCCTAGGCTTATTCTAATCCAATTAGGGTTTTTATCCAATCTTGTGCATTCAATATGTGATTTTGTGTCATTGGTTTAACATTTAGGTCATTTTCGTCCTCCCTAGGCTTATTCTAATCCAATTCGGGTTTTTAACCAATCTTGTGCATCCAATAAGTGATTTTGTGTGATTGGTTGAACATTAAGGTCATTTTCGTCCTCGCTAGGCTTATTCTAATCTAATTAGGGTTTTTAACCAATCTTGTGCATCCAATATGTGATTTTGTGTCATTTTGTGTCATTGGTTAAACATTTAGGTCATTTTCGTCCTTTCTAGGCTTATTCAAATCCAATTAGGGTTTTTAACCAATCTTGTGCATCCAATATGTAATTTTGTGTCATTGTTTGCACATTTACGTCATTTTCGTCCTCCCTAGGCTTATTCTAATCCAATTAGGGTTTTTAACCAATCTTGTGCATCCAATATGTGATTTTGTGTCATTTTGTGTCATTGGTTGAATATTTATGTCATTTTCGTGTTTCCTAGTGTTATTCTAATCCAATTAGGGTTTTTAACCAATCTTGTGCATATAATAAGTGATTTTGTGTCATTGGTTTAACATTTAGGTCATTTTCGTCCTCCTTGGGCTTATTCTAATCCAATTAGGGTTTTAAACCAATCTTGTGCATCCAATATGTGATTTTGTGTCATGTGTTGCACATTTAAGTCATTTTCGTCCTCCCTCGGCTTATTCTAATCCAATTAGGGTTTTTAACTAATCTTGTGCATCCCATATGTGATTTTGTGTCATTGGTTGAACATTTAGGTCACTTTCGTCCTCGCTAGGCTTATTCTAATCCAATTAGGGTTTTTAACCAATCTTGTGCATCCAATATGTGATTTTGTGTCATTGGTTGCACATTTAGGTCATTTTCGTCCTCCCTAGGCTTATTCTAATCGAATTAGGGTTTTTAACCAATTTTGTGCATCCAATAAGTGATTTTGTGTCATTGGTTGAACATTTAGGTCATTTTCATCCTCCCTAGGCTTATTCTAATCCAATTAGGGTTTTTAACCAATCTTGTGCATCCAATATGTGATTTTGTGTCATGTGTTGCACATTTAGGTCATTTTCGTCCTCCCTAGGCTTATTCTAATCCAATTAGGGTTTTTAACCAATCTTGTGCATCCAATATGTAATTTTGTGTCATTGTTTGCACATTTACGTCATTTTCGTCCTCCCTAGGCTTATTCTAATCCAATTAGGGTTTTTAACCAATCTTGTGCATCCAATATGTGATTTTGTGTCATTTTGTGTCATTGGTTGAACATTTATGTCATTTTCGTGTTTCCTAGTCTTATTCTAATCCAATTAGGGTTTTTAACGAATCTTGTGCATCCAATATGTGATTTTGTGTCATTGGTTGCACATTTAGGACATTTTGGTCCTCCCTAGGCTTATTCTAATCCAATTAGGGTTTTTAACCAATCTTGTGCATATAATAAGTGATTTTGTGTCATTGGTTGAACATTTATGTCATTTTCGTGTTACCTAGGCTTATTCTAATCTAATTAGGGGTTTTAACCAATCTTGTGCAGCTAATATGTGATTTTGTGTCATTGGTTGCACATTTAGGTCATTTTCGTCCTCCCTAGGCTCATTCTAATCCAATTAGGGTTTTTAACCAATCTTGTGCATCCAATAAGTGATTTTGTGTCATTGGTTGAACATTTATGTCATTTTCGTGTTACCTAGGCTTATTCTAATCTAATTAGGGGTTCTAACCAATCTTGTGCATCTAATATGTGATTTTGTGTCATTGGCTGCACATTTAGGTCATTTTTGTCCTCCCTAGGCTTATTCTAATCCAATTAGGGTTTTTAACCAATCTTGAGCATCCAATAAGTGATTTTGTGTCATTGGTTGAACATTTAGGTCATTTTCGTGCTCGATAGGCTATTCTAATCCAATTAGGGTTTTTAACCAATCTTATGCATCCAATATGTGATTTTGTGTCATTTTGTGTCATTGGTTGAACATTTAAGTCATTTTCGTCCTCCCTAGGCTTATTCTAATCCAATTAGGGTTTTTCACTAATCTTGTGCATCCAATATGTGATTTTGTGTCATTTTGTGTCATTGGTTGAACATTTAGGTAATTTTCGTCCTCGCTAGGCTTATTCTAATCCAATTAGGGTTTTTATCCAATCTTGTGCATCCAATATGTGATTTTGTGTCATTGGTTGAACATTTAGGTCATTTTCGTCCTCGCTAGGCTTATTCTAATCCAATTAGGGTTTTTAACCAATCTTGTGCATCCAATATGTGATTTTGTGTCATTGGTTGCACATTTAGGTCATTTTCGTCCTCCCTAGGCTTATTCTAATCCAATTAGGATTTTTAACCAATCTTGTGCATCCAATAAGTGATTTTGTGTCATTGGTTGAACATTTAGGTCATTTTCGTCCTCCCTAGGCTTATTCTAATCCAATTAGGGTTTTTAACCAATCTTGTGCATCCAATAAGTTATTTTGTGTCATTGGTTGAACATTTAGGTCATTTTCGTCCTCCCTAGGCTTATTCTAATCCAATCAGGGTTTTTAACCAATCTTGTGGTTGCACATTTAGGTCATTTTCGTCCTCCCTAGGCTTATTCTAATCCAATTAGGGTTTTTAACCAATCTTGTGCATCCAATATGTGATTTTGAGTGATTGGTTGCACATTTAGGTCATTTTCGTCCTCCTTAAGCTTATTCTAATCCAATTAGGGTTTTTAACCAATCTTGTGCATCCAATATGTGATTTTGTGTCATTGGTTGAACATTTAGATCATTTTCGTCCTCCCTAGGCTTATTCTAATCCAATTAGGGTTTTTAACCAATCTTGTGCATCCAACATGTGATTTTGTGTCATTGGTTGCACATTTAGGTCGTTTTCGTCCTCCTTAAGCTTATTCTAATCCAATTAGGGTTTTTAACCAATCTTGTGCATCCAATATGTGATTTTGTGTCATTGGTTGCACATTTAGGTCATTTTCGTCCTCCCTAGGCTTATTCTAATCCAATTAGGGTTTTTAACCAATCTTGTGCATATAATAAGTGATTTTGTGTCATTGGTTGAACATTTAGGTCATTTTCATCCTCCCTAGGCTTATTCTTATCCAATTAGGGTTTTTAACCAATCTTGTGCATCCTCTATGTGATTTTGTGTCATTGGTTGCACATTTAGGTCATTTTCGTGTTCCCTAGGCTTATTCTAATCCAATTAGGGTTTTTAACAAATCTTGTGCATATAATAAGTGATTTTGTGTCATTGGTTGAACATTTAGGTCATTTTCGTCCTCGCTAGGCTTATTCTAAACCAACTAGGGTTTTTAACCAATCTTGTGCATCCAATATGTGATTTTGTGTCATTTTGTGTCATTGGTTAAACATTTAGGTCATTTTCGTCCTTTCTAGGCTTATTCAAATCCAATTAGGGTTTTTAACCAATCTTGTGCATCCAATATGTAATTTTGTGTCATTGTTTGCACATTTACGTCATTTTCGTGTTCCCTAGGCTTATTCTAATCCCATTAGGGTTTTTAACCAATCTTGTGCATATAATAAGTGATTTTGTGTCATTGGTTGAACATTTAGGTATATTTTCATGCTCCCTAGGCTTATTCTAATCCAATTAGGGTTTTTAACCAATGTTGTGCATCCAATATGTGATTTTATGTCATTTTGTGTCATTGGCTAAACATTTAGGTCATTTTCGTCCTCCCAAGGCTTATTCTAATCCAATTATGTATTTTAACCAATGTTGTGCATCCAATATGTGATTTTGTGTCAGTTTGTGTCAATGGTTGAACATTTAGGTCATTTTTGTCCTCCCTAGGCTTTTTTTAATCCAAATTGGGTTTTTAACCAATCTTGTGCATCCAATATGTGATTTGTGTCATTTTGTGTCATTGGTTGAACATTTATGTCATTTTCGTATTCCCTAGGCTTATTCTAATCCAATTAGGGTTTTTAACGAATCTTGTGCATTAAATAAGTGATTTTGTGTCATTGGTTGCACATTTAGGTCATTTTCGTCCTCCCTAGGCTTAATCTAATCCAATTAGGGTTTTTAACCAATGTTGAGCATCCAATAAGTGATTTTGTGTCATTTTGTCTCATTGGTTGCACATTTAGTTCATTTTTGTCCTCTCTAGGCTTATTCTAATCCAATTAGGGTTTTTAACCAATCTTGTGCATCCAATAAGTGATTTTGTGTCATTGGTTGAACATTTAGGTCATTTTCCTCCTCGCTAGGCTTATTAAAATCTAATTAGGTTTTTTAACCAATCTTGTGCATCCAATATGTGATTTTATGTCATTGGTTGAACATATACAGCATTTTCGTCCTCCCTGGGGTTATTCTAATCCAATTAGGGTTTTTAACCAATCTTGTGCATTCAATATGTGATTTTGTGTCATTGGTTGAACATTTAGGTCATCTTCGTCCTCCCTAGCCTTATTCTAATCCAATTAGGATTTTTAACCAATCTTGTGCATCAAATATGTGATCTTGTGTAATTTTTTGTCATTGGGTTAACATTTAGATCATTTTCGTCCTCGCTAGGAATATTCTAATCCAATTAGGGTTTTTAACAATTCTTGTTCATCCAGTATGTGATTTTGTGTCATTCGTTTCACATTTAGGTCATTTTCGTGTTCCCTAGGCTTATTCTTATCCAATTAGGGTTTTTAACCAATCTTGTGCATATAATAAGTGATTTTGTGTCATTGGTTGAACATTTAGGTCATTTTCGTCCTCGCCTGGCTTATTCTAATCCAATTTGGGGTTTCAACCAATCTTGTGCATCCAATATGTGATTTTGTGTCATTGCTTGCACATTTAGGTCATTATCGTCCTCCCAAGGCTTATTCTAATCCAATTAGGGTTTTTAACCAATCTTGTGCGTATAATAAGTGATTTTGTTTCATTGGTTGAACATTTAGGTCATTTTCATCCTCCCTAGGCTTATTCTAATCCAATTAGGGTTTTTAACCAATCTTGTGCATCCAATATGTGATTTTGTAACATTTTGTGTCATTGGTTGAACATTTAGGTCATTTTCGTCATCCCTAGGCTTATTCTAATCCAAGTAGGTATTTTAACCAATCTTGTGCATCCAATATGTGATTTTCTGTCATTTTGTGTCATTGGTTGCACATTTAGGTCATTTTCGTCCTCCCTAGGCTTATTCTAATCCAATTAGGGTTTTTAACTAGTCTTGTGCATATAATAAATGATTTTGTGTCATTGGTTGAACATTTAGGTCATTTTCATCCTGCCTAGGCTTATTCTAATCCAATTAGGGTTTTTAACCAATCTTGTGTATCCAATATGTGATTTTGTGTCATTTTGTGTCATTGGGTTAATATTTTGGTCGTTTTCGTCCTCCCTAGGCTTATTCTAATCCAATTAGGGTTTTTAACCAATCTTGTGCATCCAATAAGTGATTTTGTGTCATTGGTTGAACATTAAGGTCATTTTCGTCCTCGCTAGGAATATTCTAATCCAATTAGGGTTTTTAACAAATCTTGTGCATCCAGTATGTGATTTTGTGTCATTTGTTGCACATTTAGGTCATTTTCGTGTTCCCTAGGCTTATTCTTATCAAATTAGGGTTTTTAACCAATCTTGTGCATATAATAAGTGATTTTGTGTCATTGGTTGAACATTTAGGTCATTTTCGTCCACGCCTAGCTTATTCTAATCCAATTAGGGGTTTTAACCAATCTTGTGCATCCAATATGTGATTTTGTGTCATTGTTTGCACATTTAGGTCATTTTCGTCCTCCCAAGGTTTATTCGAATCCAATTAGGGTTTTTAACCAATCTTGTGCATATAATAAGTGATTTTGTGTCATTGGTTGAACATTTACGTCATTTTCATCCTGCCTAGGCTTATTCTAATCCAATTAAGGTTTTTAACCAATCTTTTGCATCCAACATGTGATTTTGTGTCATTTTGTGTCATTGGTTGAACATTTCCGTCGTTTTCGTCCTCCCTAGGCTTATTCTAATCCAATTAGGGTTTTTATCCAATCTTGTGCATTCAATATGTGATTTTGTGTCATTGGTTTAACATTTAGGTCATTTTCGTCCTCCCTAGGCTTATTCTAATCCAATTAGGGTTTTTAACTAATCTTGTGCATCCAATAAGTGATTTTGTGTCATTGGTTGAACATTAAGGTCATTTTCGTCCTCGCTAGGCTTATTCTAATCTAATTATGGTTTTTAACCAATCTTGTGCATCCAATATGTGATTTTGTGTCATTTTGTATCATTGGTTAAACATTTTGGTCATTTTCGTCCTTTCTAGGCTTATTCAAATCCAATTAGGGTTTTTAACCAATCTTGTGCATCCAATATGTAATTTTGTGTCATTGTTTGCACATTTACGTCATTTTCGTCCTCCCTAGGCTTATTCTAATCCAATTAGGGTTTTTAACCAATCTTGTGCATCCAATATGTGATTTTGTGTCATTTTGTGTCATTGGTTGAATATTTATGTCATTTTCGTGTTTCCTAGTGTTATTCTAATCCAATTAGGGTTTTTAACCAATCTTGTGCATATAATAAGTGATTTTGTGTCATTGGTTTAACATTTAGGTCATTTTCGTCCTCCTTGGGCTTATTCTAATCCAATTAGGGTTTTTACCCAATCTTGTGCATTCAATATGTGATTTTGTGTCATTGGTTGAACATTTAGGTTATTTTCGTCCTCCTTAGGCTTATTCTAATCCAATTAGGGTTTTTAACCAATCTTGTGCATCCAATATGTGATTTTGTGTCATTTTGTGTCATTGGGTTAACATTTAGGTCGTTTTCGTCTTCGCTAGGCTTATTCTAATCCAATTAGGGTTTTTAACCAATCTTGGTCATCCAATATGTGATTTTTTGTCATTGGTTGCTCATTTAAGTCATTTTCGTCATCCCTAGGAATATTCTAATCCAATTAGGGTTTTTAACAAATCTTGTGCATCCAGTATGTGATTTTGTGTCATTCGTTGCACAATTAGGTCATTTTCGTGTTCCCTAGGCTTATTCTTATCAAATTAGGGTTTTTAACCAATCTTGTGCATATAATAAGTGATTTTGTGTCATTGGTTGAACATTTAGGTCATTTTCGTCCTCGCCTTGCTTAATCTAATCCAATTAGGGGTTTTAACCAATCTTGTGCATCCAATATGTGATTTTGTGTCATTGTTTGCACATTTAGGTCATTTTCGTCCTCCCAAGGTTTATTCTAATCCAATTAGGGTTTTTAACCAATCTTGTGCATATAATAAGTGATTTTGTGTCATTGGTTGAACATTTAGGTCATTTTCATCCTCCCTAGGCTTATTCTAATCCAATTAGGGTTTTTAACCAATCTTGTGCATCCAATATGTGATTTTGTAACATTTTGTGTCATTGGTTGAACATTTAGGTCATTTTCGTCATCCCTAGGCTTATTCTAATCCAAGTAGGTATTTTAACCAATCTTGTGCATCCAATATGTGATTTTCTGTCATTTTGTGTCATTGGTTGCACATTTAGGTCATTTTCGTCCTCCCTAGGCTTATTCTAATCCAATTAGGGTTTTTAACCAGTCTTGTGCATATAATAAATGATTTTGTTTCATTGGTTGAACATTTAGGTCATTTTCATCCTGCCTAGGCTTATTCTAATCCAATTAGGGTTTTTAACCAATCTTGTGCATCCAACATGTGATTTTGTGTCATTTTGTGTCATTGGTTGAACATTTCGGTCGTTTTCGTCCTCCCTAGGCTTATTCTAATCCAATTAGGGTTTTTATCCAATCTTGTGCATTCAATATGTGATTTTGTGTCATTGGTTTAACATTTAGGTCATTTTCGTCCTCCCTAGGCTTATTCTAATCCAATTCGGGTTTTTAACCAATCTTGTGCATCCAATAAGTGATTTTGTGTGATTGGTTGAACATTAAGGTCATTTTCGTCCTCGCTAGGCTTATTCTAATCTAATTAGGGTTTTTAACCAATCTTGTGCATCCAATATGTGATTTTGTGTCATTTTGTGTCATTGGTTAAACATTTAGGTCATTTTCGTCCTTTCTAGGCTTATTCAAATCCAATTAGGGTTTTTAACCAATCTTGTGCATCCAATATGTAATTTTGTGTCATTGTTTGCACATTTACGTCATTTTCGTCCTCCCTAGGCTTATTCTAATCCAATTAGGGTTTTTAACCAATCTTGTGCATCCAATATGTGATTTTGTGTCATTTTGTGTCATTGGTTGAATATTTATGTCATTTTCGTGTTTCCTAGTGTTATTCTAATCCAATTAGGGTTTTTAACCAATCTTGTGCATATAATAAGTGATTTTGTGTCATTGGTTTAACATTTAGGTCATTTTCGTCCTCCTTGGGCTTATTCTAATCCAATTAGGGTTTTAAACCAATCTTGTGCATCCAATATGTGATTTTGTGTCATGTGTTGCACATTTAAGTCATTTTCGTCCTCCCTCGGCTTATTCTAATCCAATTAGGGTTTTTAACTAATCTTGTGCATCCCATATGTGATTTTGTGTCATTGGTTGAACATTTAGGTCACTTTCGTCCTCGCTAGGCTTATTCTAATCCAATTAGGGTTTTTAACCAATCTTGTGCATCCAATATGTGATTTTGTGTCATTGGTTGCACATTTAGGTCATTTTCGTCCTCCCTAGGCTTATTCTAATCGAATTAGGGTTTTTAACCAATTTTGTGCATCCAATAAGTGATTTTGTGTCATTGGTTGAACATTTAGGTCATTTTCATCCTCCCTAGGCTTATTCTAATCCAATTAGGGTTTTTAACCAATCTTGTGCATCCAATATGTGATTTTGTGTCATGTGTTGCACATTTAGGTCATTTTCGTCCTCCCTAGGCTTATTCTAATCCAATTAGGGTTTTTAACCAATCTTGTGCATCCAATATGTAATTTTGTGTCATTGTTTGCACATTTACGTCATTTTCGTCCTCCCTAGGCTTATTCTAATCCAATTAGGGTTTTTAACCAATCTTGTGCATCCAATATGTGATTTTGTGTCATTTTGTGTCATTGGTTGAACATTTATGTCATTTTCGTGTTTCCTAGTCTTATTCTAATCCAATTAGGGTTTTTAACCAATCTTGTGCATATAATAAGTGATTTTGTGTCATTGGTTTAACATTTAGGTCATTTTCGTCCTCCCGGGGCTTATTCTAATCCAATTAGGGTTTTTACCCAATCTTGTGCATTCAATATGTGATTTTGTGTCATTGGTTGAACATTTAGGTTATTTTCGTCCATCTTAGGCTTATTCTAATCCAATTAGGGTTTTTAACCAATCTTGTGCATCCAATATGTGATTTTGTGTCATTTTGTGTCATTGGGTTAACATTTAGGTCATTTTCGTCCTCGCTAGGCTTATTCTAATCCAATTAGGGTTTTTAACCAATCTTGGCCATCCAATATGTGATTTTGTGTCATTGGTTGCTCATTTAAGTCATTTTCGTCATCCCTAGGAATATTCTAATCCAATTAGGGTTTTTATCCAATCTTGTGCATTCAATATGTGATTTTGTGTCATTGGTTTAACATTTAGGTCATTTTTGTCCTCCCTAGGCTTATTCTAATCCAATTAGGGTTTTTAACTAATCTTGTGCATCCAATAAGTGATTTTGTGTCATTGAGTGAACATTAAGGTCATTTTCGTCCTCGCTAGGCTTATTCTAATCTAATTAGGGTTTTTAACCAATCTTGTGCATCCAATATGTGATTTTGTGTCATTTTGTATCATTGGTTAAACATTTAGGTCATTTTCGTCCTTTCTAGGCTTATTCAAATCCAATTAGGGTTTTTAACCAATCTTGTGCATCCAATATGTAATTTTGTGTCATTGTTTGCACATTTACGTCATTTTCGTCCTCCCTAGGCTTATTCTAATCCAATTAGGGTTTTTAACCTTGTGCATCCAATATGCGATTTTGTGTCATTTTGTGTCATTGGTTGAACATTTATGTCATTTTCGTGTTTCCTAGTGTTATTCTAATCCAATTAGGGTTTTTAACCAATCTTGTGCATATAATAAGTGATTTTGTGTCATTGGTTTAACATTTAGGTCATTTTCGTCCTCCTTGGGCTTATTCTAATCCAATTAGGGTTTTTAACCAATCTTGTGCATCCAATATGTGATTTTGTGTCATTTTGTGTCATTGGATTAACATTTAGGTCATTTTCGTCCTCGCTAGGCTTATTCTAATCCAATTAGGGTTTTTAACCAATCTTCGCCATCCAATATGTGATTTTGTGTCATTGGATGCTCATTTAAGTCATTTTCGTCCTCCCTAGGAATATTCTAATCCAATTAGGGTTTTTAACAAATCTTGTGCATCCAGTATGTGATTTTGTGTCATTTGTTGCACTTTTAGGTCATTTTCGTGTTCCGTAGGCTTATTCTTATCAAATTAGGGTTTTTAACCAATCTTGTGCATATAATAAGTGATTTTGTGTCATTGGTTGAACATTTAGGTCATTTTCGTCCTCGCCTAGCTTATTCTAATCCAATTAGGGGTTTTAACCAATCTTGTGCATCCAATATGTGATTGTGTCATTGTTTGCACATTTAGGTCATTTTCGTCCTCCCAAGGTTTATTCTAATCCAATTAGGGATTTTAACCAATCTTGTGCATATAATAAGTGATTTTGTGTCATTGGTTGAACATTTACGTCATTTTCATCCTGCCTAGGCTTATTCTAATCCAATTAGGGTTTTTAACCAATCTTTTGCATCCAACATGTGATTTTGTGTCATTTTGTGTCATTGGTTGAACATTTCGGTCGTTTTCGTCCTCCCTAGGCTTATTCTAATCCAATTAGGGTTTTTATCCAATCTTGTGCATTCAATATGTGATTTTGTGTCATTGGTTTAACATTTAGGTCATTTTCGTCCTCCCTAGGCTTATTCTAATCCAATTAGGGTTTTTAACTAATCTTGTGCATCCAATAAGTGATTTGGTGTCATTGGTTGAACATTTAGGTTATTTTCGTCCTCCTTAGGCTTATTCTAATCCAATTAGGGTTTTTAACCAATCTTGTGCATCCAATATGTGATTTTGTGTCATTTTGTGTCATTGGATTAACATTTAGGTCATTTTTGTCCTCGCTAGGCTTATTCTAATCCAATTAGGGTTTTTAACCAATCTTGGCCATCCAATATGTGATTTTGTGTCATTGGTTGCTCATTTAAGTCATTTTCGTCATCCCTAGGAATATTCTAATCCAATTAGGGTTTATAACAAATCTTGTGCATCCAGTATGTGAATTTGTGTCATTCGTTGCACATTTAGGTCATTTTCGTGTTCCCTAGGCTTATTCTTATCAAATTAGGGTTTTTAACCAATCTTGTGCATATAATAAGTGATTTTGTGTCATTGGTTGAACATTTAGGTCATTTTCGTCCTCGCCTGGCTTAATCTAATCCAATTAGGGGTTTTAACCAATCTTGTGCATCCAATATGTGATTTTGTGTCATTGTTTGCACATTTAGGTCATTTTCGTCCTCCCAAGGTTTATTCTAATCCAATTAGGGTTTTTAACCAATCTTGTGCATATAATAAGTGATTTTGTGTCATTGGTTGAACATTTAGGTCATTTTCATCCTCCCTAGGCTTATTCTAATCCAATTAGGGTTTTTAACCAATCTTGTGCATCCAATATATGATTTTCTATCATTTTGTGTCATTGGTTGCACATTAAGGTCATTTTCGTCCTCGCTAGGCTTATTCTAATCTAATTAGGGTTTTTAACCAATCTTGTGCATCCAATATGTGATTTTGTGTCATTTTGTGTCATTGGTTAAACATTTAGGTCATTTTCGTCCTTTCTAGGCTTATTCAAATTCAATTAGGGTTTTTAACCAATCTTGTGCATCCAATATGTAATTTTGTGTCATTGTTTGCACATTTACGTCATTTTCGTCCTCCCTAGGCTAATTCTAATCCAATTAGGGTTTTTAACCAATCTTGTGCATCCAATAAGTGATTTTGTGTCATTGGTTGAACATTTAGGTCATTTTCATGCTCCCTAGGCTTATTCTAATCCAATTAGCGTTTTTACCAATCTTGTGCATCCAATTTGTAATTTTGTGTCATTGTTTGCACATTTACGTCATTTTCGTCCTCCGTAGGCTTATTCTAATTAAATTAGGGTTTTTAACCGATCTTGTGCATATAATAAGTGATTTTGTGTCATTGTTTCTACATTTACGTCATTTTCGTCCTCCCTAGGCTTATTCTAATCCAATTAGGGTTTTTCACCAATCTTGTGCATCCAATATGTGATTTTATGTCATTTTGTGTCATTGGTTAAACATTTAGGTCATTTTCGTCCTGTCTAGGCTTTTTTTAATCCAATTTGGGTTTTTAACCAATCTTGTGCATCCAATATGTGATTTTGTGTCATTTTGTGTCATTGGTTGAACATTTATGTCATTTTCGTGTTCCCTAGGCTTATTCTAATCCAATTAGGGTTTTTAACGAATCTTGTGCATTAAATAAGTGATTTTGTGTCATTGGTTGCACATTTAGGTCATTTTCGTCCTCCCTAGGCTTTATCTAATCCAATTAGGGTTTTTAACCAATGTTGAGCATCCAATAAGTGATTTTGTGTCATTTTGTCTCATTGGTTGCACATTTAGTTCATTTTCGTCCTCTCTAGGCTTATTCTAATCCAATTAGGGTTTTTAACCAATCTTGTGCATCCAATAAGTGATTTTGTGTCATTGGTTGAACATTTAGGTCATTTACCTCCTCGCTAGGCTTATTAAAATCTAATTAGGTTTTTTAACCAATCTTGTGCATCCAATATGTGATTTTATGTCATTGGTTGAACATATACAGCATTTTCGTCCTCCCTGGGGTTATTCTAATCCAATTAGGGTTTTTACCCAATCTTGTGCATTCAATATGTGATTTTGTGTCATTGGTTGAACATTTAGGTCATTTTCGTCCTCCCTAGGCTTATTCTAATCCAATTAGGATTTTTAACCAATCTTGTGCATCAAATATGGGATCTTGTGTCATTTTTTGTCATTGGGTTAACATTTAGGTCATTTTCGTCCTCGCTAGGAATATTCTAATCCAATTAGGGTTTTTAACAATTCTTGTTCATCCAGTATGTGATTTTGTGTCATTCGTTGCACATTTAGGTCATTTTCGTGTTCCCTAGGCTTATTCTTATCCAATTAGGGTTTTTAACCAATCTTGTGCATATAATAAGTGATTTTGTGTCATTGGTTGAACATTTAGGTCATTTTCGTCCTCGCCTGACTTATTCTAATCCAATTTGGGGTTTCAACCAATCTTGTGCATCCAATATGTGATTTTGTGTCATTGCTTGCACATTTAGGTCATTATCGTCCTCCCAAGGCTTATTCTAATCCAATTAGGGTTTTTAACCAATCTTGTGCATATAATAAGTGATTTTGTGTCATTGGTTGAACATTTAGGTCATTTTCATCCTCCCTAGGCTTATTCTAATCCAATTAGAGTTTTTAGCCAATCTTGTGCATCCAATATGTGATTTTGTAACATTTTGTGTCATTGGTTGAACATTTAGGTCATTTTCGTCATCCCTAGGCTTATTCTAATCCAAGTAGGTATTTTAACCAATCTTGTGCATCCAATATGTGATTTTCTGTCATTTTGTGTCATTGGTTGCACATTTAGGTCATTTTCGTCCTCCCTAGGCTTATTCTAATCCAATTAGGGTTTTTAACTAGTCTTGTGCATATAATAAATGATTTGTGTCATTGGTTGAACATTTAGGTCATTTTCATCCTGCCTAGGCTTATTCTAATCCAATTAGGGTTTTTAACCAATCTTGTGCATCCAACATGTGATTTTGTGTCATTTTGTGTCATTGGTTGAACATTTCGGTCGTTTTCGTCCTCCCTAGGCTTATTCTAATCCAATTAGGGTTTTTAACCAATCTTGTGCATCCAATAAGTGATTTTGTGTCATTGGATGAACATTAAGGTCATTTTCGTCCTCGCTAGGTTTATTCTAATCTAATTAGGGTTTTTAACCAATCTTGTGCATCCAATATGTGATTTTGTGTCATTTTGTGTCATTGGGTTAATATTTAGGTCATTTTCGTCCTCGCTAGGCTTATTCTAATCCAATTAGGGTTTTTAACCAATCTTGGCCATCCAATATGTGATTTTGTGTCATTGGTTGCTCATTTAAGTCATTTTCGTCATCCCTAGGATTATTCTAATCCAATTAGGGTTTTTAACAAATCTTGTGCATCCAGTTTGTGATTTTGTGTCATTGGTTGAACATTTAGGTCATTTTCCTCCTCGCTAGGCTTATTAAAATCTAATTAGGTTTTTTAACCAATCTTGTGCATCCAATATGTGATTTTATGTCATTGGTTGAACATATACAGCATTTTCGTCCTCCCTGGGGTTATTCTAATCCAATTAGGGTTTTTACCCAATCTTGTGCATTCAATATGTGATTTTGTGTCATTGGTTGAACATTTAGGTCATTTTCGTCCTCCCTAGCCTTATTCTAATCGAATTAGGATTTTTAACCAATCTTGTGCACCAAATATGTGATCTTGTGTCATTTTTTGTCATTGGGTTAACATTTAGGTCATTTTCGTCCTCGCTAGGAATATTCTAATCCAATTAGGGTTTTTAACAATTCTTGTTCATCCAGTATGTGATTTTGTGTCATTCGTTTCACATTTAGGTCATTTTCGTGTTCCCTAGGCTTATTCTTATCCAATTAGGGTTTTTAACCAATCTTGTGCATATAATAAGTGATTTTGTGTCATTGGTTGAACATTTAGGTCATTTTCGTCCTCGCCTGGCTTATTCTAATCCAATTTGGGGTTTCAACCAATCTTGTGCATCCAATATGTGATTTTGTGTCATTGCTTGCACATTTAGGTCATTATCGTCCTCCCAAGGCTTATTCTAATCCAATTAGGGTTTTTAACCAATCTTGTGCATATAATAAGTGATTTTGTGTCATTTTTTGAACATTTAGGTCATTTTCATCCTCCCTAGGCTTATTCTAATCCAATTAGGGTTTTTAACCAATCTTGTGCATCCAATATGTGATTTTGTAACATTTTGTGTCATTGGTTGAACATTTAGGTCATTTTCGTCATCCCTAGGCTTATTCTAATCCAATTAGGTATTTTAACCAATCTTGTGCATCCAATATGTGATTTTCTGTCATTTTGTGTCATTGGTTGCACATTTAGGTCATTTTCGTCCTCCCTAGGCTTATTTTAATCCAATTACGGTTTTTAACCAGTCTTGTGCATATAATATGTGATTTTGTGTCATTGGTTGAACATTTCAGTCATTTTCATCCTGCCTAGGCTTATTCTAATCCAATTAGGGTTTTTAACCAATCTTGTGCATCCAACATGTGTTTTTGTGTCATTTTGTGTCATTGGTTGAACATTTCGGTCGTTTTCGTCCTCCCTAGGCTTATTCTAATCCAATTAGGGTTTTTATCCAATCTTGTGCATTCAATATGTGATTTTGTGTCATTGGTTTAACATTTAGGTCATTTTCGTCCTCCTTAGGCTTATTCTAATCCAATTAGGGTTTTTATCCAATCTTGTGCATCCAATATGTGATTGTGTCATTTTGTGTCATTGGTTAAACATTTAGGTCATTTTCGTCCTTTCTAGGCTTATTCAAATCCAATTAGGGTTTTTAACCAATCTTGTGCATCCAATATGTAATTTTGTGTCATTGTTTGCACATTTACGTCATTTTCGTGTTCCCTAGGCTTATTCTAATCCCATTAGGGTTTTTAACCAATCTTGTGCATATAATAAGTGATTTTGTGTCATTGGTTGAACATTTAGGTATATTTTCATGCTCCCTAGGCTTATTCTAATCCAATTAGGGTTTTTAACCAATGTTGTGCATCCAATATGTGATTTTATGTCATTTTGTGTCATTGGTTAAACATTTAGGTCATTTTCGTCCTCCCTAGGCTTATTCTAATCCAATTATGTATTTTAACCAATGTTGTGCATCCAATATTTGATTTTGTGTCATTGTGTGTCAATGGTTGAACATTTAGGTCATTTTTGTCCTCCCTAGGCTTTTTTTAATCCAATTTGGGTTTTTAACCAATCTTATGCATCCAATATGTGATTTTGTGTCATTTTGTGTCATTGGTTGAACATTTATGTCATTTTCGTGTTCCCTAGGCTTATTCTAATCCAATTAGGGTTTTTAACCAATCTTGTGCATCCAATATGTGATTTTGTGTCATTTTGTGTCATTGGGTTAACATTTAGGTCATTTTCGTCCTCGCTAGGCTTACTCTAATCCAATTAGGGTTTTTAACCAATCTTGGCCATCCAATATGTGATTTTGTGTCATTGGTTGCTCATTTAAGTCATTTTCGTCATCCCTAGGAATATTCTAATCCAATTAGGGTTTTTAACAAATCTTGTGCATCCAGTATGTGATTTTGTGTCATTCGTTGCACATTTAGGTCATTTTCGTGTTCCCTAGGCTTAATCTAATCCAATTAGAGGTTTTAACCAATCTTGTGCATCCAATATGTGATTTTGTGTCATTGTTTGCACATTTAGGTCATTTTCGTCCTCCCAAGGTTTATTCTAATCCAATTAGGGTTTTTAACCAATCTTGTGCATATAATAAGTGATTTTGTGTCATTGGTTGAACATTTAGGTCATTTTCATCCTCCCTAGGCTTATTCTAATCCAATTAGGGTTTTTAATCAATCTTGTGCATCCTATATGTGATTTTCTATCATTTTGTGTCATTGGTTGCACATTTAGGTCATTTTCGTCCTCCCTACGCTTATTCTAATCCAATTACGGTTTTTAACCAGTCTTGTGCATATAATAAGTGATTTTGTGTCATTGGTTTAACATTAAGGTCATTTTTGTCCTCGCTAGGCTTATTCTAATCTAATTAGGGTTTTTAACCAATCTTGTGCATCCAATATGTGATTTTGTGTCATTTTGTGTCATTGGTTAAACATTTAGGTCATTTTCGTCCTTTCTAGGCTTATTCAAATCCAATTAGGGTTTTTAACCAATCTTGTGCATCCAATATGTAATTTTGTGTCATTGTTTGCACATTTACATCATTTTCGTCTTCCCTAGGCTAATTCTAATCCAATTAGGGTTTTTCACCAATCTTGTGCATATAATAAGTGATTTTGTATCATTGGTTGAACATTTAGGTATATTTTCATGCTCCCTAGGCTTATTCTAATCCAATTAGGGTTTTTAACCAATGTTGTGCATCCAATATGTGATTTTATGTCATTTTGTGTCATTGGTTAAACATTTAGGTCATTTTCGTCCTCCCTAGGCTTATTCTAATCCAATTATGTATTTTAACCAATGTTGTGCATCCAATATGTGATTTTGTGTCAGTTTGTGTCAATGGTTGAACATTTAGGTCATTTTTGTCCTCCCTAGGCTTTTTTTAATCCAAATTGGGTTTTTAACCAATCTTGTGCATCCAATATGTGATTTGTGTCATTTTGTGTCATTGGTTGAACATTTATGTCATTTTCGTATTCCCTAGGCTTATTCTAATCCAATTAGGGTTTTTAACGAATCTTGTGCATTAAATAAGTGATTTTGTGTCATTGGTTGCACATTTAGGTCATTTTCGTCCTCCCTAGGCTTAATCTAATCCAATTAGGGTTTTTAACCAATGTTGAGCATCCAATAAGTGATTTTGTGTCATTTTGTCTCATTGGTTGCACATTTAGTTCATTTTTGTCCTCTCTAGGCTTATTCTAATCCAATTAGGGTTTTTAACCAATCTTGTGCATCCAATAAGTGATTTTGTGTCATTGGTTGAACATTTAGGTCATTTTCCTCCTCGCTAGGCTTATTAAAATCTAATTAGGTTTTTTAACCAATCTTGTGCATCCAATATGTGATTTTATGTCATTGGTTGAACATATACAGCATTTTCGTCCTCCCTGGGGTTATTCTAATCCAATTAGGGTTTTTAACCAATCTTGTGCATTCAATATGTGATTTTGTGTCATTGGTTGAACATTTAGGTCATCTTCGTCCTCCCTAGCCTTATTCTAATCCAATTAGGATTTTTAACCAATCTTGTGCATCAAATATGTGATCTTGTGTCATTTTTTGTCATTGGGTTAACATTTAGACCATTTTCGTCCTCGCTAGGAATATTCTAATCCAATTAGGGTTTTTAACAATTCTTGTTCATCCAGTATGTGATTTTGTGTCATTCGTTTCACATTTAGGTCATTTTCGTGTTCCCTAGGCTTATTCTTATCCAATTAGGGTTTTTAACCAATCTTGTGCATATAATAAGTGATTTTGTGTCATTGGTTGAACATTTAGGTCATTTTCGTCCTCGCCTGGCTTATTCTAATCCAATTTGGGGTTTCAACCAATCTTGTGCATCCAATATGTGATTTTGTGTCATTGCTTGCACATTTAGGTCATTATCGTCCTCCCAAGGCTTATTCTAATCCAATTAGGGTTTTTAACCAATCTTGTGCATATAATAAGTGATTTTGTGTCATTGGTTGAACATTTAGGTCATTTTCATCCTCCCTAGGCTTATTCTAATCCAATTAGAGTTTTTAGCCAATCTTGTGCATCCAATATGTGATTTTGTAACATTTTGTGTCATTGGTTGAACATTTAGGTCATTTTCGTCATCCCTAGGCTTATTCTAATCCAAGTAGGTATTTTAACCAATCTTGTGCATCCAATATGTGATTTTCTGTCATTTTGTGTCATTGGTTGCACATTTAGGTCATTTTCGTCCTCCCTAGGCTTATTCTAATCCAATTAGGGTTTTTAACTAGTCTTGTGCATATAATAAATGATTTGTGTCATTGGTTGAACATTTAGGTCATTTTCATCCTGCCTAGGCTTATTCTAATCCAATTAGGGTTTTTAACCAATCTTGTGCATCCAACATGTGATTTTGTGTCATTTTGTGTCATTGGTTGAACATTTCGGTCGTTTTCGTCCTCCCTAGGCTTATTCTAATCCAATTAGGGTTTTTAACCAATCTTGTGCATCCAATAAGTGATTTTGTGTCATTGGATGAACATTAAGGTCATTTTCGTCCTCGCTAGGTTTATTCTAATCTAATTAGGGTTTTTAACCAATCTTGTGCATCCAATATGTGATTTTGTGTCATTTTGTGTCATTGGGTTAATATTTAGGTCATTTTCGTCCTCGCTAGGCTTATTCTAATCCAATTAGGGTTTTTAACCAATCTTGGCCATCCAATATGTGATTTTGTGTCATTGGTTGCTCATTTAAGTCATTTTCGTCATCCCTAGGAATATTCTAATCCAATTAGGGTTTTTAACAAATCTTGTGCATCCAGTATGTGATTTTGTGTCATTGGTTGAACATTTAGGTCATTTTCCTCCTCGCTAGGCTTATTAAAATCTAATTAGGTTTTTTAACCAATCTTGTGCATCCAATATGTGATTTTATGTCATTGGTTGAACATATACAGCATTTTCGTCCTCCCTGGGGTTATTCTAATCCAATTAGGGTTTTTACCCAATCTTGTGCATTCAATATGTGATTTTGTGTCATTGGTTGAACATTTAGGTCATTTTCGTCCTCCCTAGCCTTATTCTAATCGAATTAGGATTTTTAACCAATCTTGTGCACCAAATATGTGATCTTGTGTCATTTTTTGTCATTGGGTTAACATTTAGGTCATTTTCGTCCTCGCTAGGAATATTCTAATCCAATTAGGGTTTTTAACAATTCTTGTTCATCCAGTATGTGATTTTGTGTCATTCGTTTCACATTTAGGTCATTTTCGTGTTCCCTAGGCTTATTCTTATCCAATTAGGGTTTTTAACCAATCTTGTGCATATAATAAGTGATTTTGTGTCATTGGTTGAACATTTAGGTCATTTTCGTCCTCGCCTGGCTTATTCTAATCCAATTTGGGGTTTCAACCAATCTTGTGCATCCAATATGTGATTTTGTGTCATTGCTTGCACATTTAGGTCATTATCGTCCTCCCAAGGCTTATTCTAATCCAATTAGGGTTTTTAACCAATCTTGTGCATATAATAAGTGATTTTGTGTCATTGGTTGAACATTTAGGTCATTTTCATCCTCCCTAGGCTTATTCTAATCCAATTAGAGTTTTTAGCCAATCTTGTGCATCCAATATGTGATTTTGTAACATTTTGTGTCATTGGTTGAACATTTAGGTCATTTTCGTCATCCCTAGGCTTATTCTAATCCAAGTAGGTATTTTAACCAATCTTGTGCATCCAATATGTGATTTTCTGTCATTTT
The DNA here is from genome assembly GCA_037974735.1 of Cicer chorassanicum. Lineage (NCBI taxonomy): Eukaryota > Viridiplantae > Streptophyta > Magnoliopsida > Fabales > Fabaceae > Cicer > Cicer chorassanicum. The sequence goes on from JBBPBP010000002.1 coordinate 23,179,718, forward strand.
GTGTCATTGGTTGCACATTTAGGTCATTTTCGTCCTCCCTAGGCTTATTCTAATCCAATTAGGGTTTTTAACTAGTCTTGTGCATATAATAAATGATTTTGTGTCATTGGTTGAACATTTAGGTCATTTTCATCCTGCCTAGGCTTATTCTAATCCAATTAGGGTTTTTAACCAATCTTGTGTATCCAATATGTGATTTTGTGTCATTTTGTGTCATTGGGTTAATATTTTGGTCGTTTTCGTCCTCCCTAGGCTTATTCTAATCCAATTAGGGTTTTTAACCAATCTTGTGCATCCAATAAGTGATTTTGTGTCATTGGTTGAACATTAAGGTCATTTTCGTCCTCGCTAGGAATATTCTAATCCAATTAGGGTTTTTAACAAATCTTGTGCATCCAGTATGTGATTTTGTGTCATTTGTTGCACATTTAGGTCATTTTCGTGTTCCCTAGGCTTATTCTTATCAAATTAGTGTTTTTAACCAATCTTGTGCAAATAATAAGTGATTTTGTGTCATTGGTTGAACATTTAGGTCATTTTCGTCCACACCTAGCTTATTCTAATCCAATTAGGGGTTTTAACCAATCTTGTGCATCCAATATGTGATTTTGTGTCATTGTTTGCACATTTAGGTCATTTTCGTCCTCCCAAGGTTTATTCGAATCCAATTAGGGTTTTTAACCAATCTTGTGCATATAATAAGTGATTTTGTGTCATTGGTTGAACATTTACGTCATTTTCATCCTGCCTAGGCTTATTCTAATCCAATTAAGGTTTTTAACCAATCTTTTGCATCCAACATGTGATTTTGTGTCATTTTGTGTCATTGGTTGAACATTTCCGTCGTTTTCGTCCTCCCTAGGCTTATTCTAATCCAATTAGGGTTTTTATCCAATCTTGTGCATTCAATATTTGATTTTGTGTCATTGGTTTAACATTTAGGTCATTTTCGTCCTCCCTAGGCTTATTCTAATCCAATTAGGGTTTTTAACTAATCTTGTGCATCCAATAAGTGATTTTGTGTCATTGGTTGAACATTAAGGTCATTTTCGTCCTCGCTAGGCTTATTCTAATCTAATTAGGGTTTTTAACCAATCTTGTGCATCCAATATGTGATTTTGTGTCATTTTGTATCATTGGTTAAACATTTAGGTCATTTTCGTCCTTTCTAGGCTTATTCAAATCCAATTAGGGTTTTTAACCAATCTTGTGCATCCAATATGTAATTTTGTGTCATTGTTTGCACATTTACGTTATTTTCGTCCTCCCTAGGCTTATTCTAATCCAATTAGGGTTTTTAACCAATCTTGTGCATCCAATATGTGATTTTGTGTCATTTTGTGTCATTGGTTGAATATTTATGTCATTTTCGTGTTTCCTAGTGTTATTCTAATCCAATTAGGGTTTTTAACCAATCTTGTGCATATAATAAGTGATTTTGTGTCATTGGTTTAACATTTAGGTCATTTTCGTCCTCCTTGGGCTTATTCTAATCCAATTAGGGTTTTTACCCAATCTTGTGCATTCAATATGTGATTTTGTGTCATTGGTTGAACATTTAGGTTATTTTCGTCCTCCTTAGGCTTATTCTAATCCAATTAGGGTTTTTAACCAATCTTGTGCATCCAATATGTGATTTTGTGTCATTTTGTGTCATTGGGTTAACATTTAGGTCGTTTTCGTCTTCGCTAGGCTTATTCTAATCCAATTAGGGTTTTTAACCAATCTTGGTCATCCAATATGTGATTTTTTGTCATTGGTTGCTCATTTAAGTCATTTTCGTCATCCCTAGGAATATTCTAATCCAATTAGGGTTTTTAACAAATCTTGTGCATCCAGTATGTGATTTTGTGTCATTCGTTGCACAATTAGGTCATTTTCGTGTTCCCTAGGCTTATTCTTATCAAATTAGGGTTTTTAACCAATCTTGTGCATATAATAAGTGATTTTGTGTCATTGGTTGAACATTTAGGTCATTTTCGTCCTCGCCTTGCTTAATCTAATCCAATTAGGGGTTTTAACCAATCTTGTGCATCCAATATGTGATTTTGTGTCATTGTTTGCACATTTAGGTCATTTTCGTCCTCCCAAGGTTTATTCTAATCCAATTAGGGTTTTTAACCAATCTTGTGCATATAATAAGTGATTTTGTGTCATTGGTTGAACATTTAGGTCATTTTCATCCTCCCTAGGCTTATTCTAATCCAATTAGGGTTTTTAACCAATCTTGTGCATCCAATAT
>JBBPBP010000002.1:23182459-23218469 GCA_037974735.1 Cicer chorassanicum
GGACGAAAATGACCTAAATGTTCAACCAATGACACAAAATGACACAAAATCACATATTGGATGCACTAGATTGGTTAAAAACCCTAATTAGATTAGAATAAACCTAGCGAGGACGAAAATGACCTTAATGTTCAACCAATGACACAAAATCACTTATTGGATGCACAAGATTGGTTAAAAACCCTAATTGGATTAGAATAAGCCTAGGGAGGACGAAAATGACCTAAATGTTAAACCAATGACACAAAATCACATATTGAATGCACAAGATTGGATAAAAACCCTAATTGGATTAGAATAAGCCTAGGGAGGACGAAAACGACCGAAATGTTCAACCAATGACACAAAATGACACAAAATCACATGTTGGATGCACAAGATTGGTTAAAAACCCTAATTGGATTAGAATAAGCCTAGGCAGGATGAAAATGACCTAAATGTTCAACCAATGAAACAAAATCATTTATTATATGCACAAGACTGGTTAAAAACCCTAATTGGATTAGAATAAGCCTAGGGAGGACGAAAATGACCTAAATGTGCAACCAATGACACAAAATGACAGAAAATCACATATTGGATGCACAAGATTGGTTAAAATACCTACTTGGATTAGAATAAGCCTAGGGATGACGAAAATGACCTAAATGTTCAACCAATGACACAAAATGTTACAAAATCACATATTGGATGCACAAGATTGGCTAAAAACCCTAATTGGATTAGAATAAGCCTAGGGAGGATGAAAATGACCTAAATGTTCAACCAATGACACAAAATCACTTATTATATGCACAAGATTGGTTAAAAACCCTAATTGGATTAGAATAAGCCTTGGGAGGACGATAATGACCTAAATGTGCAAGCAATGACACAAAATCACATATTGGATGCACAAGATTGGTTGAAACCCCAAATTGGATTAGAATAAGCCAGGCGAGGACGAAAATGACCTAAATGTTCAACCAATGACACAAAATCACTTATTATATGCACAAGATTGGTTAAAAACCCTAATTGGATAAGAATAAGCCTAGGGAACACGAAAATGACCTAAATGTGCAACGAATGACACAAAATCACATACTGGATGAACAAGAATTGTTAAAAACCCTAATTGGATTAGAATATTCCTAGCGAGGACGAAAATGACCTAAATGTTAACCCAATGACAAAAAATGACACAAGATCCCATATTTGATGCACAAGATTGGTTAAAAATCCTAATTGGATTAGAATAAGCCTAGGGAGGACGAAAATGACCTAAATGTTCAACCAATGACACAAAATCACATATTGAATGCACAAGATTGGGTAAAAACCCTAATTGGATTAGAATAACCCCAGGGAGGACGAAAATGCTGTATATGTTCAACCAATGACATAAAATCACATATTGGATGCACAAGATTGGTTAAAAAACCTAATTAGATTTTAATAAGCCTAGCGAGGAGGAAAATGACCTAAATGTTCAACCAATGACACAAAATCACAAACTGGATGCACAAGATTTGTTAAAAACCCTAATTGGATTAGAATAATCCTAGGGATGACGAAAATGACTTAAATGAGCAACCAATGACACAAAATCACATATTGGATGGCCAAGATTGGTTAAAAACCCTAATTGGATTAGAATAAGCCTAGCGAGGACGAAAATGACCTAAATATTAACCCAATGACACAAAATGACACAAAATCACATATTGGATGCACAAGATTGGTTAAAAACCCTAATTAGATTAGAATAAACCTAGCGAGGACGAAAATGACCTTAATGTTCATCCAATGACACAAAATCACTTATTGGATGCACAAGATTGGTTAAAAACCCTAATTGGATTAGAATAAGCCTAGGGAGGACGAAAACGACCGAAATGTTCAACCAATGACACAAAATGACACAAAATCACATGTTGGATGCACAAGATTGGTTAAAAACCCTAATTGGATTAGAATAAGCCTAGGCAGGATGAAAATGACCTAAATGTTCAACCAATGACACAAATCATTTATTATATGCACAAGACTAGTTAAAAACCCTAATTGGATTAGAATAAGCCTAGGGAGGACGAAAATGACCTAAATGTGCAACCAATGACACAAAATGACAGAAAATCACATATTGGATGCACAAGATTGGTTAAAATACCTACTTGGATTAGAATAAGCCTAGGGATGACGAAAATGACCTAAATGTTCAACCAATGACACAAAATGTTACAAAATCACATATTGGATGCACAAGATTGGCTAAAAACTCTAATTGGATTAGAATAAGCCTAGGGAGGATGAAAATGACCTAAATGTTCAACCAATGACACAAAATCACTTATTATATGCACAAGATTGGTTAAAAACCCTAATTGGATTAGAATAAGCCTTGGGAGGACGATAATGACCTAAATGTGCAAGCAATGACACAAAATCACATATTGGATGCACAAGATTGGTTGAAACCCCAAATTGGATTAGAATAAGCCAGGCGAGGACGAAAATGACCTAAATGTTCAACCAATGACACAAAATCACTTATTATATGCACAAGATTGGTTAAAAACCCTAATTGGATAAGAATAAGCCTAGGGAACACGAAAATGACCTAAATGTGAAACGAATGACACAAAATCACATACTGGATGAACAAGAATTGTTAAAAACCCTAATTGGATTAGAATATTCCTAGCGAGGACGAAAATGGTCTAAATGTTAACCCAATGACAAAAAATGACACAAGATCACATATTTGATGCACAAGATTGGTTAAAAATCCTAATTGGATTAGAATAAGGCTAGGGAGGACGAAGATGACCTAAATGTTCAACCAATGACACAAAATCACATATTGAATGCACAAGATTGGTTAAAAACCCTAATTGGATTAGAATAACCCCAGGGAGGACGAAAATGCTGTATATGTTCAACCAATGACATAAAATCACATATTGGATGCACAAGATTGGTTAAAAAACCTAATTAGATTTTAATAAGCCTAGCGAGGAGGAAAATGACCTAAATGTTCAACCAATGACACAAAATCACTTATTGGATGCACAAGATTGGTTAAAAACCCTAATTGGATTAGAATAAGCCTAGAGAGGACGAAAATGAACTAAATGTGCAACCAATGAGACAAAATGCAACAAAATCACTTATTGGATGCTCAACATTGGTTAAAAATCCTAATTGGATTAGATTAAGCCTAGGGAGGACGAAAATGACCTAAATGTGCAACCAATGACACAAAATCACTTATTTAATGCACAAGATTCGTTAAAAACCCTAATTGGATTAGAATAAGCCTAGGGAACACGAAAATGACATAAATGTTCAACCAATGACACAAAATGACACAAAATCACATATTGGATGCACAAGATTGGTTATAAACCCAAATTGGATTAAAAAAAGCCTAGGGAGGACGAAAATGACCTAAATGTTTAACCAATGACACAAAATGACATAAAATCACATATTGGATGCACAAGATTGGTTAAAAACCCTAATTGGATTAGAATAAGCCTAGGGAGCATGAAAATGACCTAAATGTTAAACCAATGACACAAAATCACTTATTATATGCACAAGATTGGTTAAAAACCCTAATTGGATTAGAATAAGCCTAGGGAGGTCGAAAATGACGTAAATGTGCAAACAATAACACAAAATCACTTATTATATGCACAAGATCGGTTAAAAACCCTAATTGGATTAGAATAAGCCTAGGGAGGACGAAAATAACGTAAATGTGCAAACAATAAAACAAAATTACAAATTGGATGCACAAGATTGGTTAAAATCGCTAATTGGATTAGAATAAGCCTAGGGAGCATGAAAATGACCTAAATGTTCAACCAATGACACAAAATCACTTATTATATGCACAAGATTGGTTAAAAACCCTAATTGGATTAGAATTAGCCTAGGGAGGACGAAAATGACGTAAATTTGAAAACAATGACACAAAATTACATATTGGATGCACAAGATTGGTTAAAAACCCTAATTGGATTTGAATAAGCCTAGAAAGGACGAAAATGACCTAAATGTTTAACCAATGACACAAAATGACACAAAATCACATATTGGATGCACAAGATTGGTTAAAAACCCTAATTAGATTAGAATAAGCCTAGCGAGGACGAAAATGACCTTAATGTTAAACCAATGACACAAAATCACTTATTATATGCACAAGACTGGTTAAAAACCGTAATTGGATTAGAATAAGCGTAGGGAGGACGAAAATGACCTAAATGTGCAACCAATGACACAAAATGATAGAAAATCACATATTGGATGCACAAGATTGGTTAAAAACCCTAATTGGATTAGAATAAGCCTAGGGAGGATGAAAATGACCTAAATGTTCAACCAATGACACAAAATCACTTATTATATGCACAAGATTGGTTAAAAACCCTAATTGGATTAGAATAAACCTTGGGAGGACGAAAATGACCTAAATGTGCAAACAATGACACAAAATCACATATTGGATGCACAAGATTGGTTAAAACCCCTAATTGGATTAGATTAAGCCAGGCGAGGACGAAAATGACCTAAATGTTCAACCAATGACACAAAATCACTTATTATATGCACAAGATTGGTTAAAAACCCTAATTTGATAAGAATAAGCCTAGGGAACACGAAAATGACCTAAATGTGCAACGAATGACACAAAATCACATACTGGATGCACAAGATTTGTTAAAAACCCTAATTGGATTAGAATATTCCTAGGGATGACGAAAATGACTTAAATGAGCAACCAATGATACAAAATCACATATTGGATGGCCAAGATTGGTTAAAAACCCTAATTGGATTAGAGTAAGCCTAGCGAGGACGAAAATGACCTAAATGTTAACCCAATGACACAAAATGACACAAAATCACATATTGGATGCACAAGATTGGTTAAAAACCCTAATTGGATTAGAATAAGCCTAGGGAACACGAAAATGACATAAATGTCCAACCAATGACACAAAATGACACAAAATCACATATTGGATGCACAAGATTGGTTAAAAACCCAAATTGGATTAAAAAAAGCCTAGGGAGGACAAAAATGACCTAAATATTCAACCATTGACACAAAATGACACAAAATCACATATTGGATGCACAACATTGGTTAAAATACATAATTGGATTAGAATAAGCCTAGGGAGGACGAAAATGACCTAAATGTTTAACCAATGACACAAAATGACATAAAATCACATATTGGATGCACAACATTGGTTAAAAACCCTAATTGGATTAGAATAAGCCTAGGGAGCATGAAAATATACCTAAATGTTCAACCAATGATACAAAATCACTTATTATATGCACAAGATTGGTGAAAAACCCTAATTGGATTAGAATTAGCCTAGGGAAGACGAAAATGATGTAAATGTGCAAACAATGACACAAAATTACATATTGGATGCACAAGATTGGTTAAAAACCCTAATTGGATTTGAATAAGCCTAGAAAGGACGAAAATGACCTAAATGTTTAACCAATGACACAAAATGACACAAAATCACAAATTGGATGCACAAGATTGGTTAAAAACCCTAATTAGATTAGAATAAGCCTAGCGAGGACGAAAATGACCTTAATGTTCAACCAATGACACAAAATCACTTATTGGATGCACAAGATTGGTTAAAAACCCTAATTGGATTAGAATAAGCCTAGGGAGGACGAAAATGACCTAAATGTTAAACCAATGACACAAAATCACATATTGAATGCACAAGATTGGATAAAAACCCTAATTGGATTAGAATAAGCCTAGGGAGGACGAAAACGACCGAAATGTTCAACCAATGACACAAAATGACACAAAATCACATGTTGGATGCACAACATTGGTTAAAAACCCTAATTGGATTAGAATAAGCCTAGGCAGGATGAAAATGACCTAAATGTTCAACCAATGACACAAAATCACTTATTATATGCACAAGACTGGTTAAAAACCCTAATTGGATTAGAATAAGCCTAGGGAGGACGAAAATGACCTAAATGTGCAACCAATGACACAAAATGACAGAAAATCACATATTGGATGCACAAGATTGGTTAAAATACCTACTTGGATTAGAATAAGCCTAGGGATGACGAAAATGACCTAAATGTTCAACCAATGACACAAAATGTTACAAAATCACATATTGGATGCACAAGATTGGTTAAAAACCCTAATTGGATTAGAATAAGCCTAGGGAGGATGAAAATGACCTAAATGTTCAACCAATGACACAAAATCACTTATTATATGCACAAGATTGGTTAAAAACCCTAATTGGATAAGAATAAGCCTAGGGAACACGAAAATGACCTAAATGTGCAACGAATGACACAAAATCACATACTGGATGAACAAGAATTGTTCAAAACCCTAATTGGATTAGAATATTCCTAGCGAGAACGAAAATGACCTAAATGTTAACCCAATGACAAAAAATGACACAAGATCACATATTTGATGCACAAGATTGGTTAAAAATCCTAATTGGATTAGAATAAGCCTAGCGAGGACGAAAATGACCTAAATGTTCAACCAATGACACAAAATCACATATTGAATGCACAAGATTGGGTTAAAACCCTAATTGGATTAGAATAACCCCAGGGAGGACGAAAATGCTGTATATGTTCAACCAATGACATAAAATCACATATTGGATGCACAAGATTGGTTAAAAAACCTAATTAGATTTTAATAAGCCTAGCGAGGAGGAAAATGACCTAAATGTTCAACCAATGACACAAAATCACTTATTGGATGCACAAGATTGGTTAAAAACCCTAATTGGATTAGAATAAGCCTAGAGAGGACAAAAATGAACTAAATGTGCAACCAATGAGACAAAATGACACAAAATCACTTATTGGATGCTCAACATTGGTTAAAAACCCTAATTGGATTAGATTAAGCCTAGGGAGGACGAAAATGACCTAAATGTGCAACCAATGACACAAAATCACTTATTTAATGCACAAGATTCGTTAAAAACCCTAATTGGATTAGAATAAGCCTAGGGAACACGAAAATGACATAAATGTTCAACCAATGACACAAAATGACACAAAATCACATATTGGATGCACAAGATTGGTTAAAAACCCAAATTGGATTAAAAAAAGCCTAGGGAGGACGAAAATGACCTAAATGTTTAACCAATGACACAAAATGACATAAAATCACATATTGGATGCACAAGATTGGTTAAAAACCCTAATTGGATTAGAATAAGCCTAGGGAGGACGAATATGACGTAAATGTGCAAACAATGACACAAAATCACTTATTATATGCACAAGATCGGTTAAAAACCCTAATTGGATTAGAATAAGCCTAGGGAGGACGAAAATGACGTAAATGTGCAAACAATGACACAAAATTACAAATTCGATGCACAAGATTGGTTAAAACGCTAATTGGATTAGAATAAGCCTAGGGAGCATGAAAATGACCTAAATGTTCAACCAATGACACAAAATCACTTATTGGATGCACAAGATTGGTTAAAAACCCTAATTGGATTAGAATTAGCCTAGGGAGGACGAAAATGACGTAAATGTACAAACAATGACACAAAATTACATATTGGATGCACAAGATTGGTTAAAAACCCTAATTGGATTTGAATAAGCCTAGAAAGGACGAAAATGACCTAAATGTTTAACCAATGACACAAAATGACACAAAATCACATATTGGATGCACAAGATTGGTTAAAAACCCTAATTAGATTAGAATAAGCCTAGCGAGGACGAAAATGACCTTAATGTTAATCCAATGACACAAAATCACTTATTATATGCACAAGACTGGTTAAAAACCGTAATTGGATTAGAATAAGCCTAGGGAGGACGAAAATGACCTAAATGTGCAACCAATGACACAAAATGATAGAAAATCATATATTGGATGCACAAGATTGGTTAAAAACCCTAATTGGATTAGAATAAGCCTAGGGAGGATGAAAATGACCTAAATGTTCAACCAATGACACAAAATCACTTATTATATGCACAAGATTGGTTAAAAACCCTAATTGGATTAGAATAAACCTTGGGAGGACGAAAATGACCTAAATGTGCAAACAATGACACAAAATCACATATTGGATGCACAAGATTGGTTAAAACCCCTAATTGGATTAGATTAAGCCAGGCGAGGACGAAAATGACCTAAATGTTCAACCAATGACACAAAATCACTTATTATATGCACAAGATTGGTTAAAAACCCTAATTTGATAAGAATAAGCCTAGGGAACACGAAAATGACCTAAATGTGCAACGAATGACACAAAATCACATACTGGATGCACAAGATTTGTTAAAAACCCTAATTGGATTAGAATATTCCTAGGGATGACGAAAATGACTTAAATGAGCAACCAATGATACAAAATCACATATTGGATGGCCAAGATTGGTTAAAAACCCTAATTGGATTAGAGTAAGCCTAGCGAGGACGAAAATGACCTAAATGTTAACCCAATGACACAAAATGACACAAAATCACATATTGGATGCACAAGATTGGTTAAAAACCCTAATTGGATTAGAATAAGCCTAGGGAACACGAAAATGACATAAATGTTCAACCAATGACACAAAATGACACAAAATCACATATTGGATGCATAAGATTGGTTAAAAACCCAAATTGGATTAAAAAAAGCCTAGGGAGGACAAAAATGACCTAAATGTTCAACCATTGACACACAATGACACAAAATCAAATATTGGATGCACAACATTGGTTAAAATACATAATTGGATTAGAATAAGCCTAGGGAGGACGAAAATGACCTAAATGTTTAACCAATGACACAAAATGACATAAAATCACATATTGGATGCACAACATTGGTTAAAAACCCTAATTGGATTAGAATAAGCCTAGGGAGCATGAAAATATACCTAAATGTTCAACCAATGACACAAAATCACTTATTATATGCACAAGATTGGTTAAAAACCCTAATGGGATTAGAATAAGCCTAGGGAACACGAAAATGACGTAAATGTGCAAACAATGACACAAAATTACATATTGGATGCACAAGATTGGTTAAAAACCCTAATTGGATTTGAATAAGCCTAGAAAGGACGAAAATGACCTAAATGTTTAACCAATGACACAAAATGACACAAAATCACATATTGGATGCACAAGATTGGTTAAAAACCCTAATTAGATTAGAATAAGCCTAGCGAGGACGAAAATGACCTTAATGTTAAACCAATGACACAAAATCACTTATTATATGCACAAGACTGGTTAAAAACCGTAATTGGATTAGAATAAGCGTAGGGAGGACGAAAATGACCTAAATGTGCAACCAATGACACAAAATGATAGAAAATCACATATTGGATGCACAAGATTGGTTAAAAACCCTAATTGGATTAGAATAAGCCTAGGGAGGATGAAAATGACCTAAATGTTCAACCAATGACACAAAATCACTTATTATATGCACAAGATTGGTTAAAAACCCTAATTGGATTAGAATAAACCTTGGGAGGACGAAAATGACCTAAATGTGCAAACAATGACACAAAATCACATATTGGATGCACAAGATTGGTTAAAACCGCTAATTGGATTAGATTAAGCCAGGCGAGGACGAAAATGACCTAAATGTTCAACCAATGACACAAAATCATTTATTATATGCACAAGATTGGTTAAAAACCCTAATTTGATAAGAATAAGCCTAGGGAACACGAAAATGACCTAAATGTGCAACGAATGACACAAAATCACATACTGGATGCACAAGATTTGTTAAAAACCCTAATTGGATTAGAATATTCCTAGGGATGACGAAAATGACTTAAATGAGCAACCAATGACAGAAAATCACATATTGGATGACCAAGATTGGTTAAAAACCCTAATTGGATTAGAATAAGCCTAGCGAGGACGAAAACGACCTAAATGTTAACCCAATGACACAAAATGACACAAAATCACATATTGGATGCACAAGATTGGTTAAAAACCCTAATTGGATTAGAATAAGCCTAAGGAGGACGAAAATAACCTAAATGTTCAACCAATGACACAAAATCACATATTGAATGCACAAGATTGGGTAAAAACCCTAATTGGATTAGAATAAGCCCAAGGAGGACGAAAATGACCTAAATGTTAAACCAATGACACAAAATCACTTATTATATGCACAAGATTGGTTAAAAACCCTAATTGGATTAGAATAACACTAGGAAACACGAAAATGACATAAATGTTCAACCAATGACACAAAATGACACAAAATCACATATTGGATGCACAAGATTGGTTAAAAACCCTAATTGGATTAGAATAAGCCTAGGGAGGACGAAAATGACGTAAATGTGCAAACAATGACACAAAATTACATATTGGATGCACAAGATTGGTTAAAAACCCTAATTGGATTTGAATAAGCCTAGAAAGGACGAAAATGACCTAAATGTTTAACCAATGATACAAAATGACACAAAATCACATATTGGATGCACAAGATTGGTTAAAAACCCTAATTAGATTAGAATAAGCCTAGCGAGGACGAAAATGACCTTAATGTTCAACCAGTGACACAAAATCACTTATTGGATGCACAAGATTAGTTAAAAACCCTAATTGGATTAGAATAAGCCTAGGGAGGACGAAAATGACCTAAATGTTAAACCAATGACACAAAATCACATATTGAATGCACAAGATTGGATAAAAACCCTAATTGGATTAGAATAAGCCTAGGGAGGACGAAAACGACGGAAATGTTCAACCAATGACACAAAATCACATGTTGGATGCAAAAGATTGGTTAAAAACCTTAATTGGATTAGAATAAGCCTAGGCAGGATGAAAATGACGTAAATGTTCAACCAATGACACAAAATCACTTATTATATGCACAAGATTGGTTAAAAACCCTAATTGGATTAGAATAAACCTTGGGAGGACGAAAATGACCTAAATGTTCAAACAATGACACAAAATCACATAATGGATGCACAAGATTGGTTAAAACCCCTAATTGGATTAGAATAAGCTAGGCGTGGACGAAAATGACCTAAATGTTCAACCAATGACACAAAATCACTTATTATATGCACAAGATTGGTTAAAAACCCTAATTTGATAAGAATAAGCCTAGGGAACACGAAAATGACCTAAATGTGCAACAAATGACACAAAATCACATACTGGATGCACAAGATTTGTTAAAAACCCTAATTGGATTAGAATATTCCTAGGGATGACGAAAATGACTTAAATGAGCAACCAATGACACAAAATCACATATTGGATGGCCAAGATTGGTTAAAAACCCTTATTGGATTAGAATAAGCCTAGCGAGGACGAAAATGACCTAAATATTAACCCAATGACACAAAATGACACAAAATCACATATTGGATACACAAGATTGGTTAAAAACCCAAATTGGATTAAAAAAAGCCTAGGGAGGACGAAAATGACCTAAATGTTCAACCAATGACACAAAATGACACAAAATCACATATTGGATGCACAAGATTGGTTAAAAACCCTAATTAGATTAGAATAAACCTAGCGAGGACGAAAATGACCTTAATGTTCAACCAATGACACAAAATCACTTATTGGATGCACAAGATTGGTTAAAAACCCTAATTGGATTAGAATAAGCCTAGGGAGGACGAAAATGACCTAAATGTGCAACCAATGACACAAAATGATAGAAAATCATATATTGGATGCACAAGATTGGTTAAAAACCCTAATTGGATTAGAATAAGCCTAGGGAGGATGAAAATGACCTAAATGTTCAACCAATGACACAAAATCACTTATTATATGCACAAGATTGGTTAAAAACCCTAATTGGATTAGAATAAACCTTGGGAGGACGAAAATGACCTAAATGTGCAAACAATGACACAAAATCACATATTGGATGCACAAGATTGGTTAAAACCCCTAATTGGATTAGATTAAGCCAGGCGAGGACGAAAATGACCTAAATGTTCAACCAATGACACAAAATCACTTATTATATGCACAAGATTGGTTAAAAACCCTAATTTGATAAGAATAAGCCTAGGGAACACGAAAATGACCTAAATGTGCAACGAATGACACAAAATCACATACTGGATGCACAAGATTTGTTAAAAACCCTAATTGGATTAGAATATTCCTAGGGATGACGAAAATGACTTAAATGAGCAACCAATGATACAAAATCACATATTGGATGGCCAAGATTGGTTAAAAACCCTAATTGGATTAGAGTAAGCCTAGCGAGGACGAAAATGACCTAAATGTTAACCCAATGACACAAAATGACACAAAATCACATATTGGATGCACAAGATTGGTTAAAAACCCTAATTGGATTAGAATAAGCCTAGGGAACACGAAAATGACATAAATGTTCAACCAATGACACAAAATGACACAAAATCACATATTGGATGCATAAGATTGGTTAAAAACCCAAATTGGATTAAAAAAAGCCTAGGGAGGACAAAAATGACCTAAATGTTCAACCATTGACACACAATGACACAAAATCAAATATTGGATGCACAACATTGGTTAAAATACATAATTGGATTAGAATAAGCCTAGGGAGGACGAAAATGACCTAAATGTTTAACCAATGACACAAAATGACATAAAATCACATATTGGATGCACAACATTGGTTAAAAACCCTAATTGGATTAGAATAAGCCTAGGGAGCATGAAAATATACCTAAATGTTCAACCAATGACACAAAATCACTTATTATATGCACAAGATTGGTTAAAAACCCTAATGGGATTAGAATAAGCCTAGGGAACACGAAAATGACGTAAATGTGCAAACAATGACACAAAATTACATATTGGATGCACAAGATTGGTTAAAAACCCTAATTGGATTTGAATAAGCCTAGAAAGGACGAAAATGACCTAAATGTTTAACCAATGACACAAAATGACACAAAATCACATATTGGATGCACAAGATTGGATAAAAACCCTAATTGGATTAGAATAAGCCTAAGGAGGACGAAAATGACCTAAATGTTAAACCAATGACACAAAATCACATATTGAATGCACAAGATTGGATAAAAACCCTAATTGGATTAGAATAAGCCTAGGGAGGACGAAAACGACCGAAATGTTCAACCAATGACACAAAATGACACAAAAACACATGTTGGATGCACAAGATTGGTTAAAAACCCTAATTGGATTAGAATAAGCCTAGGCAGGATGAAAATGACTGAAATGTTCAACCAATGACACAAAATCACATATTATATGCACAAGACTGGTTAAAAACCGTAATTGGATTAAAATAAGCCTAGGGAGGACGAAAATGACCTAAATGTGCAACCAATGACACAAAATGACAGAAAATCACATATTGGATGCACAAGATTGGTTAAAATACCTAATTGGATTAGAATAAGCCTAGGGATGACGAAAATGACCTAAATGTTCAACCAATGACACAAAATGTTACAAAATCACATATTGGATGCACAAGATTGGTTAAAAACCCTAATTGGATTAGAATAAGCCTAGGGAGGATGAAAATGACCTAAATGTTCAAAAAATGACACAAAATCACTTATTATATGCACAAGATTGGTTAAAAACCCTAATTGGATTAGAATAAGCCTAGGGAGGACGAAAATGACCTAAATGTTAAACCAATGACACAAAATCACATATTGAATGCACAAGATTGGATAAAAACCCTAATTGGATTAGAATAAGCCTAGGGAGGACGAAAACGACCGAAATGTTCAACCAATGACACAAAATGACACAAAATCACATGTTGGATGCACAAGATTGGTTAAAAACCCTAATTGGATTAGAATAAGCCTAGGCAGGATGAAAATGACCTAAATGTTCAACTAATGACACAAATCATTTATTATATGCACAAGACTAGTTAAAAACCCTAATTGGATTAGAATAAGCCTAGGGAGGACGAAAATGACCTAAATGTGCAACCAATGACACAAAATGACAGAAAATCACATATTGGATGCACAAGATTGGTTAAAATACCTACTTGGATTAGAATAAGCCTAGGGATGACGAAAATGACCTAAATGTTCAACCAATGACACAAAATGTTACAAAATCACATATTGGATGCACAAGATTGGTTAAAAACCCTAATTGGATTAGAATAAGCCTAGGGAGGATGAAAATGACCTAAATGTTCAACCAATGAAACAAAATCACTTATTATATGCACAAGATTGGTTAAAAACCCTAATTGGATTAGAATAAGCCTTGGGAGGACGATAATGACCTAAATGTGCAAGCAATGACACAAAATCACATATTGGATGCACAAGATTGGTTGAAACCCCAAATTGGATTAGAATAAGCCAGGCGAGGACGAAAATGACCTAAATGTTCAACCAATGACACAAAATCACTTATTATATGCACAAGATTGGTTAAAAACCCTAATTGGATAAGAATAAGCCTAGGAAACACGAAAATGACCTAAATGTGAAACGAATGACACAAAATCACATACTGGATGAACAAGAATTGTTAAAAACCCTAATTGGATTAGAATATTCCTAGCGAGGACGAAAATGACCTAAATGTTAACCCAATGACAAAAAATGACACAAGATCACATATTTGGTGCACAAGATTGGTTAAAAATCCTAATTCGATTAGAATAAGGCTAGGGAGGACGAAAATGACCTAAATGTTCAACCAATGACACAAAATCACATATTGAATGCACAAGATTGGGTAAAAACCCTAATTGGATTAGAATAACCCCAGGGAGGACGAAAATGCTGTATATGTTCAACCAATGACATAAAATCACATATTGGATGCACAAGATTGGTTAAAAAACCTAATTAGATTTTAATAAGCCTAGCGAGGAGGAAAATGACCTAAATGTTCAACCAATGACACAAAATCACAAACTGGATGCACAAGATTTGTTAAAAACCCTAATTGGATTAGAATAATCCTAGGGATGACGAAAATGACTTAAATGAGCAACCAATGACACAAAATCACATATTGG
Source organism: Cicer chorassanicum (assembly GCA_037974735.1). Taxonomy (NCBI): domain Eukaryota; kingdom Viridiplantae; phylum Streptophyta; class Magnoliopsida; order Fabales; family Fabaceae; genus Cicer; species Cicer chorassanicum. Next base: position 23,197,540 of record JBBPBP010000002.1, read on the forward strand.
ATGGCCAAGATTGGTTAAAAACCCTAATTGGATTAGAATAAGCCTAGCGAGGACGAAAATGACCTAAATATTAACCCAATGACACAAAATGACACAAAATCACATATTGGATGCACAAGATTGGTTAAAAACCCTAATTAGATTAGAATAAACCTAGCGAGGACGAAAATGACCTTAATGTTCATCCAATGACACAAAATCACTTATTGGATGCACAAGATTGGTTAAAAACCCTAATTGGATTAGAATAAGCCTAGGGAGGACGAAAACGACCGAAATGTTCAACCAATGACACAAAATGACACAAAATCACATGTTGGATGCACAAGATTGGTTAAAAACCCTAATTGGATTAGAATAAGCCTAGGCAGGATGAAAATGACCTAAATGTTCAACCAATGACACAAATCATTTATTATATGCACAAGACTAGTTAAAAACCCTAATTGGATTAGAATAAGCCTAGGGAGGACGAAAATGACCTAAATGTGCAACCAATGACACAAAATGACAGAAAATCACATATTGGATGCACAAGATTGGTTAAAATACCTACTTGGATTAGAATAAGCCTAGGGATGACGAAAATGACCTAAATGTTCAACCAATGACACAAAATGTTACAAAATCACATATTGGATGCACAAGATTGGTTAAAAACCCTAATTGGATTAGAATAAGCCTAGGGAGGATGAAAATGACCTAAATGTTCAACCAATGAAACAAAATCACTTATTATATGCACAAGATTGGTTAAAAACCCTAATTGGATTAGAATAAGCCTAGAGAGGACGAAAATGAACTAAATGTGCAACCAATGAGACAAAATGACACAAAATCACTTATTGGATGCTCAACATTGGTTAAAAACCCTAATTGGATTAGATTAAGCCTAGGGAGGACGAAAATGACCTAAATGTGCAACCAATGACACAAAATCACTTATTTAATGCACAAGATTCGTTAAAAACCCTAATTGGATTAGAATAAGCCTAGGGAACACGAGAATGACATAAATGTTCAACCAATGACACAAAATGACACAAAATCACATATTGGATGCACAAGATTGGTTAAAAACCCAAATTGGATTAAAAAAAGCCTAGGGAGGACGAAACTGACCTAAATGTTTAACCAATGACACAAAATGACATAAAATCACATATTGGATGCACAAGATTGGTTAAAAACCCTAATTGGATTAGAATAAGCCTAGGGAGCATGAAAATGACCTAAATGTTCAACCAATGACACAAAATCACTTATTATATGCACAAGATTGGTTAAAAACCCTAATTGGATTAGAATAAGCCTAGGGAGGACGAAAATGACGTAAATGTGCAAACAATAACACAAAATCACTTATTATATGCACAAGATCGGTTAAAAACCCTAATTGGATTAGAATAAGCCTAGGGAGGAGGAAAATGACGTAAATGTGAACAATGACACAAAATTACAAATTGGATGCACAAGATTGGTTAAAAACGCTAATTGGATTAGAATAAGCCTAGGGAGCATGAAAATGACCTAAATGTTCAACCAATGACACAAAATCACTTATTATATGCACAAGATTGGTTAAAAACCCTAATTGGATTAGAATTAGCCTAGGGAGGACGAAAATGACGTAAATGTGAAAACAATGACACAAAATTACATATTGGATGCACAAGATTGGTTAAAAACCCTAATTGGATTTGAATAAGCCTAGAAAGGACGAAAATGACCTAAATGTTTAACCAATGACACAAAATGACACAAAATCACATATTGGATGCACAAGATTGGTTAAAAACCCTAATTAGATTAGAATAAGCCTAGCGAGGACAAAAATGACCTTAATGTTAAACCAATGACACAAAATCACTTATTATATGCACAAGACTGGTTAAAAACCGTAATTGGATTAGAATAAGCGTAGGGAGGACGAAAATGACCTAAATGTGCAACCAATGACACAAAATCACATATTGGATGCACAAGATTGGTTAAAACCTCTAATAGGATTAGATTAAGCCTAGGGAACACGAAAATGACCTAAATGTGCAACGAATGACACAAAATCACATACTGGATGCACAAGATTTGTTAAAAACCCTAATTGGATTAGAATATTCCTAGGGATGACGAAAATGACTTAAATGAGCAACCAATGACACAAAATCATATATTGGATGGCCAAGATTGGTTAAAAACCCTAATTGGATTAGAGTAAGCCTAGCGAGGACGAAAATGACCTAAATGTTAACCCAATGACACAAAATGACACAAAATCACATATTGGATGCACAAGATTGGTTAAAAACCCTAATTGGATTAGAATAAGCCTAGGGAACACGAAAATGACATAAATGTTCAACCAATGACACAAAATGACACAAAATCACATATTGGATGCATAAGATTGGTTAAAAACCCAAATTGGATTAAAAAAAGCCTAGGGAGGACAAAAATGACCTAAATGTTCAACCATTGACACACAATGACACAAAATCAAATATTGGATGCACAACATTGGTTAAAATACATAATTGGATTAGAATAAGCCTAGGGAGGACGAAAATGACCTAAATGTTTAACCAATGACACAAAATGACATAAAATCACATATTGGATGCACAACATTGGTTAAAAACCCTAATTGGATTAGAATAAGCCTAGGGAGCATGAAAATATACCTAAATGTTCAACCAATGACACAAAATCACTTATTATATGCACAAGATTGGTTAAAAACCCTAATGGGATTAGAATAAGCCTAGGGAACACGAAAATGACGTAAATGTGCAAACAATGACACAAAATTACATATTGGATGCACAAGATTGGTTAAAAACCCTAATTGGATTTGAATAAGCCTAGAAAGGACGAAAATGACCTAAATGTTTAACCAATGACACAAAATGACACAAAATCACATATTGGATGCACAAGATTGGATAAAAACCCTAATTGGATTAGAATAAGCCTAAGGAGGACGAAAATGACCTAAATGTTAAACCAATGACACAAAATCACATATTGAATGCACAAGATTGGATAAAAACCCTAATTGGATTAGAATAAGCCTAGGGAGGACGAAAACGACCGAAATGTTCAACCAATGACACAAAATGACACAAAAACACATGTTGGATGCACAAGATTGGTTAAAAACCCTAATTGGATTAGAATAAGCCTAGGCAGGATGAAAATGACTGAAATGTTCAACCAATGACACAAAATCACATATTATATGCACAAGACTGGTTAAAAACCGTAATTGGATTAAAATAAGCCTAGGGAGGACGAAAATGACCTAAATGTGCAACCAATGACACAAAATGACAGAAAATCACATATTGGATGCACAAGATTGGTTAAAATACCTAATTGGATTAGAATAAGCCTAGGGATGACGAAAATGACCTAAATGTTCAACCAATGACACAAAATGTTACAAAATCACATATTGGATGCACAAGATTGGTTAAAAACCCTAATTGGATTAGAATAAGCCTAGGGAGGATGAAAATGACCTAAATGTTCAAAAAATGACACAAAATCACTTATTATATGCACAAGATTGGTTAAAAACCCTAATTGGATTAGAATAAGCCTAGGGAGGACGAAAATGACCTAAATGTTAAACCAATGACACAAAATCACATATTGAATGCACAAGATTGGATAAAAACCCTAATTGGATTAGAATAAGCCTAGGGAGGACGAAAACGACGGAAATGTTCAACCAATGACACAAAATGACACAAAATCACATGTTGGATGCAAAAGATTGGTTAAAAACCTTAATTGGATTAGAATAAGCCTAGGCAGGATGAAAATGACGTAAATGTTCAACCAATGACACAAAATCACTTATTATATGCACAAGATTGGTTAAAAACCCTAATTGGATTAGAATAAACCTTGGGAGGACGAAAATGACCTAAATGTGCAAACAATGACACAATCACATATTGGATGCACAAGATTGGTTAAAACCCCTAATTGGATTAGAATAAGCTAGGCGAGGACGAAAATGACCTAAATGTTCAACCAATGACACAAAATCACTTATTATATGCACAAGATTGGTTAAAAACCCTAATTTGATAAGAATAAGCCTACGGAACACGAAAATGACCTAAAAGTGCAACAAATGACACAAAATCACATACTGGATGCACAAGATTTGTTAAAAACCCTAATTGGATTAGAATATTCCTAGGGAGGACGAAAATGACTTAAATGAGCATCCAATGACACAAAATCACATATTGGATGGCGAAGATTGGTTAAAAACCCTAATTGGATTAGAATAAGCCTAGCGAGGACGAAAATGACCTAAATGTTAATCCAATGACACAAAATGACACAAAATCACATATTGGATGCACAAGATTGGTTAAAAACCCTAATTGGATTAGAATAAGCCCAAGGAGGACGAAAATGACCTAAATGTTAAACCAATGACACAAAATCACTTATTATATGCACAAGATTGGTTAAAAACCCTAATTGGATTAGAATAACACTAGGAAACACGAAAATGACATAAATGTTCAACCAATGACACAATATGACACAAAATCGCATATTGGATGCACAAGATTGGTTAAAAACCCTAATTGGATTAGAATAAGCCTAGGGAGGACGAAAATGACGTAAATGTGCAAACAATGACACAAAATTACATATTGGATGCACAAGATTGGTTAAAAACCCTAATTGGATTTGAATAAGCCTAGAAAGGACGAAAATGACCTAAATGTTTAACCAATGATACAAAATGACACAAAATCACATATTGGATGCACAAGATTGGTTAAAAACCCTAATTAGATTAGAATAAGCCTAGCGAGGACGAAAATGACCTTAATGTTCACTCAATGACACAAAATCACTTATTGGATGCACAAGATTAGTTAAAAACCCTAATTGGATTAGAATAAGCCTAGGGAGGACAAAAATGACCTAAATGTTAAACCAATGACACAAAATCACATATTGAATGCACAAGATTGGATAAAAACCCTAATTGGATTAGAATATTCCTAGGGATGACGAAAATGACTTAAATGAGCAACCAATGACACAAAATCACATATTGGATGGCCAAGATTGGTTAAAAACCCTAATTGGATTAGAATAAGCCTAGCGAGGACGAAAATGACCTAAATGTTAACCCAATGACACAAAATGACACAAAATCACATATTGGATGCACAAGATTGGTTAAAAACCCTAATTGGATTAGAATAAGCCTAAGATGGACGAAAATAACCTAAATGTTCAACCAATGACACAAAATCACATATTGAATGCACAAGATTGGGTAAAAACCCTAATTGGATTAGAATAAGCCCCGGGAGGACGAAAATGACCTAAATGTTAAACCAATGACACAAAATCACTTATTATATGCACAAGATTGGTTAAAAACCCTAATTGGATTAGAATAAGACTAGGAAACACGAAAATGACATAAATGTTCAACCAATGACACAAAATGACACAAAATCACATATTGGATGCACAAGATTGGTTAAAAACCCTAATTGGATTAGAATAAGCCTAGGGAGGACGAAAATGACGTAAATGTGCAAACAATGACACAAAATTACATATTGGATGCACAAGATTGGTTAAAAACCCTAATTGGATTTGAATAAGCCTAGAAAGGACGAAAATGACCAAAATGTTTAACCAATGATACAAAATGACACAAAATCACATATTGGATGCACAAGATTGGTTAAAAACCATAATTAGATTAGAATAAGCCTAGCGAGGACGAAAATGACCTTAATGTTCAACCAATGACACAAAATCACTTATTGGATGCACAAGATTAGTTAAAAACCCTAATTGGATTAGAATAAGCCTAGGGAGGACGAAAATGACCTAAATGTTAAACCAATGACACAAAATCACATATTGAATGCACAAGATTGGATAAAAACCCTAATTGGATTAGAATAAGCCTAGGGAGGACGAAAACGACCGAAATGTTCAACCAATGACACAAAATGACACAAAATCACATGTTGGATGCAAAAGATTGGTTAAAAACCCTAATTGGATTAGAATAAGCCTAGGCAGGATGAAAATGACGTAAATGTTCAACCAATGACACAAAATCACTTATTATATGCACAAGATTGGTTAAAAACCCTAATTGGATTAGAATAAACCTTGGGAGGACGAAAATGACCTAAATGTGCAAACAATGACACAATCACATATTGGATGCACAAGATTGGTTAAAACCCCTAATTGGATTAGAATAAGCTAGGCGAGGACGAAAATGACCTAATTGTTCAACCAATGACACAAAATCACTTATTATATGCACAAGATTGGTTAAAAACCCTAATTTGATAAGAATAAGCCTACGGAACACGAAAATGACCTAAATGTGCAACAAATGACACAAAATCACATACTGGATGCACAAGATTTGTTAAAAACCCTAATTGGATTAGAATATTCCTAGGGATGACGAAAATGACTTAAATGAGCATCCAATGACACAAAATCACATATTGGATGGCGAAGATTGGTTAAAAACCCTAATTGGATTAGAATAAGCCTAGCGAGGACGAAAATGACCTAAATGTTAATCCAATGACACAAAATGACACAAAATCACATATTGGATGCACAAGATTGGTTAAAAACCCTAATTGGATTAGAATAAGCCCAAGGAGGACGAAAATGACCTAAATGTTAAACCAATGACACAAAATCACTTATTATATGCACAAGATTGGTTAAAAACCCTAATTGGATTAGAATAACACTAGGAAACACGAAAATGACATAAATGTTCAACCAATGACACAATATGACACAAAATCGCATATTGGATGCACAAGATTGGTTAAAAACCCTAATTGGATTAGAATAAGCCTAGGGAGGACGAAAATGACGTAAATGTGCAAACAATGACACAAAATTACATATTGGATGCACAAGATTGGTTAAAAACCCTAATTGGATTTGAATAAGCCTAGAAAGGACGAAAATGACCTAAATGTTTAACCAATGATACAAAATGACACAAAATCACATATTGGATGCACAAGATTGGTTAAAAACCCTAATTAGATTAGAATAAGCCTAGCGAGGACGAAAATGACCTTAATGTTCACTCAATGACACAAAATCACTTATTGGATGCACAAGATTAGTTAAAAACCCTAATTGGATTAGATTAAGCCTAGGGAGGACAAAAATGACCTAAATGTTAACCAATGACACAAAATCACATATTGAATGCACAAGATTGGATAAAAACCCTAATTGGATTAGAATATTCCTAGGGATGACGAAAATGACTTAAATGAGCAACCAATGACACAAAATCACATATTGGATGGCCAAGATTGGTTAAAAACCCTAATTGGATTAGAATAAGACTAGGAAACACGAAAATGACATAAATGTTCAACCAATGACACAAAATGACACAAAATCACATATTGGATGCACAAGATTGGTTAAAAACCCTAATTGGATTAGAATAAGCCTAGGGAGGACGAAAATGACGTAAATGTGCAAACAATGACACAAAATTACATATTGGATGCACAAGATTGGTTAAAAACCCTAATTGGATTAGAATAAGCCTAGGGAGGACGAAAATGATCTAAATGTGCAACACATGACACAAAATCACATATTGGATGCACAAGATTGGTTAAAAACCCTAATTGGATTAGAATAAGCCTAGGGAGGATGAAAATGACCTAAATGTTCAACCAATGACACAAAATCACTTATTGGATGCACAAAATTGGTTAAAAACCCTAATTCGATTAGAATAAGCCTAGGGAGGACGAAAATGACCTAAATGTGCAACCAATGACACAAAATCACATATTGGATGCACAAGATTGGTTAAAAACCCTAATTGGATTAGAATAAGCCTAGCGAGGACGAAAGTGACCTAAATGTTCAACCAATGACACAAAATGACACAAAATCACATATTGGATTCATAAGATTGGTTAAAAACCCTAATTGGATTAGAATATGCCTAGCGAGGCAAAAATGACCTAAAGGTTCAACCAATGAAACAAAATCACTTATTGGATGCACAAGATTTGTTAAAAACCCTAATTGGATTAGAATAACCCTAGGGAGGACGAAGATGACCTAAATGTGCAACCAATGACACAAAATCACATATTAGATGCATAAGATTGGTTAAAACCCTTAATTAGATTAGAATAAGCATAGGTAAAACGAAAATGAGATAAATGTTCAACCAATGACACAAAATCACTAATTATATGCACAAGATTGGTTAAAAACCCTAATTGGTTTAGAATAAGCTTAGGGAGGACTAAAATGTCCTAAATGTGCAACCAATGACACAAAATCTCATATTGGATGCACAAGATTCGTTAAAAACCCTAATTGGATTAGAATAAGACTAAGAAACACGAAAATGACATAAATGTTCAACCAATGACACCAAATGACACAAAATCACATATTGGATGCACAAGATTGGTTAAAAACCCTAATTGGATTAGAATAAGCCTAGGGAGGACGAAAATGATCTATATGTTCTACCAATGACACAAAATGACACAAAATCACATAATGGATGCACAAGAATGGTTAAAAACCCTAATTGGATTAGAATAAGTCTAGGGACGACGAAAATGACTTAAATGTTAAACCAATGACACAAAATGTCACAAAATCACATCTTGGATGCATAAGATTGGTTAAAAACCCTAATTGGATTAGAATAAGCCTAGGGAAGACGAAAATGACCGAAATGATCAACCAATGACACAAAATCACATATAGGATGCACAAGATTAGTTAAAAACCCTAATTGGATTATAATAAGCGAGGGAGGACGAAAATGACTTAAATGTGCAACACATGACACAAAATCACATATTGGCTGCACAAGATTGGTTAAAAACCCTAATTGGATTAGAATAAGCCAAGCGAGGACGAAAATGACCTAAATGTTCAACCAATGACACAAAATCAATTATTGAATGCACAAGATTGGGTAAAAACCCTAATTGGATTAGAATAAGCCCAGGGAGGATGAAAATGACCTAAATGTTAAACCAATGACACAAAATCACTTATTATATGCACAAGATTGGTTAAAAACCCTAATTGGATTAGAATAAGACTAGGAAACACGAAAATGACATAAATGTTCAACCAATGACACAAAATGACACAAAATCACATATTGGATGCACAAGATTGGTTAAAAACCCTAACTGGATTAGAATAAGCCTAGAGAGGACGAAAATGATCTAAATATTCAACCAATGACACAAAATCACATAATGGATGCACTAGAATGGTTAAAAACCTTAATTGGATTAGAATAAGCCTAGGGACGACGAAAATGACTTAAATGTTCAACCAATGACACAAAATGACACAAAATCACATATTGGATGCATAAGATTTGTTAAAAACCCTAATTGGATTAGAATAAGCCTAGGGAGGACGAAAATTACCGAAATGTTCAACCAATGACACAAAATCACATATGGGATGCACAAGATTAGTTCAAAACCCTAATTGGATTAGAATAAGTCGAGGGAGGACGAAAATGACTTAAATATGCAACACATGACACAAAATCACATATTGGATGCACAAGATTGGTTAAAAACCTAATTGGATTAGAATAAGCTAAGCGAGGACGAAAATGACCTAAATGTTCAACCAATGACACAAAATCACTTATTGGATGCACAAAATTGGTTAAAAACCCTAATTCGATTAGAATATGCCTAGGGAGGACGAAAATGACCTAAATGTGCAACCAATGACACAAAATCACATATTGGATGCACAAGATTGGTTAAAAACCCTAATTGGATTATAATAAGACTAAGAAACACGAAAATGACATAAATGTTCAACCAATGACACAAAATGACACAAAATCACATATTGGATGCACAAGATTGGTTAAAAACCCTAATTGGATTAGAATAAGCCTAGGGAGGACGAAAATGATCTATACGTTCTACCAATGACACAAAATGACACAAAATCACATAATGGATGCACAAGAATGGTTAAAAACCCTAATTGGATTAGAATAAGCCTAGGGACGACGAAAATGACTTAAATGTTAAACCAATGACACAAAATGACACAAAATCACATCTTGGATGCATAAGATTGGTTAAAAACCCGAATTGGATTAGAATAAGCCTATGGAAGACGAAAATGACCGAAATGTTCAACCAATGACACAAAATCACATATGGGATGCACAATATTAGTTAAAAACCCTAATTGGATTAGAATAAGCGAGGGAGGACGAAAATGACTTAAATGTGCAACACATGACACAAAATCACATATTGGATGCACAAGATTGGTTAAAAACCCTAATTGGATTAGAATAAGCCAAGCGAGTACGAAAATGACCTAAATGATCAACCAATGACACAAAATCAATTATTGAATGCACAAGATTGGGTAAAAACCCTAATTGGATTAGAATAAGCCCAGGGAGGACGAAAATGACCTAAATGTTAAACCAATGACACAAAATCACTTATTATATGCACAAGATTGGTTAAAAACCCTAATTGGATTAGAATAAGACTAGGAAACACGAAAATGACATAAATGTTCAACCAATGACACAAAATGACACAAAATCACATATTGGATGCACAAGATTGGTTAAAAACCCTAATTGGATTAGAATAAGCCTAGAGAGGACGAAAATGATCTAAATGTTCAACCAATGACACAAAATGACACAAAATCACATAATGGATGCACTAGAATGGTTAAAAACCTTAATTGGATTAGAATAAGCCTAGGGACGACGAAAATGACTTAAATGTTCAACCAATGACACAAAATGACACAAAATCACATATTGGATGCATAAGATTTGTTAAAAACCCTAATTGGATTAGAATAAGCCTAGGGAGGACGAAAATTACCGAAATGTTCAACCAATGACACAAAATCACATATGGGATGCACAAGATTAGTTCAAAACCCTAGTTGGATTAGAATAAGCCGAGGGAGGACGAAAATGACTTAAATGTGCAACACATGACACAAAATCACATATTGGATGCACAAGATTGGTTAAAAACCTAATTGGATTAGAATAAGCCAAGCGAGGACGAAAATGACCTAAATGTTCAACCAATGACACAAAATCACTTATTGGATGCACAAAATTGGTTAAAAACCCTAATTCGATTAGAATAAGCATAGGTAACACGAAAATGACATAAATGTTCAACCAATGACACAAAATCACGTATTATATGCACAAGATTGGTTAAAAACCCTAATTGGTTTAGAATAAGCTTAGGGAGGACTAAAATGTCCTAAATGTGCAACCAATGACACAAAATCTCATATTGGATGCACAAGATTCGTTAAAAACCCTAATTGGATTAGAATAAGACTAAGAAACACGAAAATGACATAAATGTTCAACCAATGACACCAAATGACACAAAATCACATATTGGATGCACAAGATTGGTTAAAAACCCTAATTGGATTAGAATAAGCCTAGCGAGGACGAAAGTGACCTAAATGTTCAACCAATGACACAAAATGAAACAAAATCACATATTGGATGCATAAGATGGGTTAAAAACCCTAATTGGATTAGAATATGCCTAGCGAGGAAAAAATGACCTAAAGGTTCAACCAATGAAACAAAATCACTTATTGGATGCACAAGATTTGTTAAAAACCCTAATTGGATTAGAATAACCCTAGGGAGGACGAAGATGACCTAAATGTGCAACCAATGACACAAAATCACATATTAGATGCATAAGATTGGTTAAAACCCCTAATTAGATTAGAATAAGCATAGGTAACACGAAAATGACATAAATGTTCAACCAATGACACAAAATCACTAATTATATGCACAAGATTGGTTAAAAACCCTAATTGGTTTAGAATAAGCTTAGGGAGGACTAAAATGTCCTAAATGTGCAACCAATGACACAAAATCTCATATTGGATGCACAAGATTCGTTAAAAACCCTAATTGGATTAGAATAAGACTAAGAAACACGAAAATGACCTAAATGTGCAACCAATGACACAAAATCACATATTGGATGCACAAGATTGGTTAAAAACCCTAATTGGATTAGAATAAGCCTAGCGAGGACGAAAGTGACCTAAATGTTCAACCAATGACACAAAATGACACAAAATCACATATTGGATGCATAAGATTGGTGAAAAGTCCTAATTGGATTAGAATATGACTAGCGAGGCAAAAATGACCTAAAGGTTCAACCAATGAAACAAAATCACTTATTGGATGCACAAGATTGGTTAAAAACCCTAATTGGATTAGAATAAGCCTAGGGAGGACGAAAAATGACCTAAATGTGCAACCAATGACACAAAATCACATATTAGATGCATAAGATTTGTTAAAACCCCTAATTAGATTAGAATAAGCATATGTAACACGAAAATGACATAAATGTTCAACCAATGACACAAAATCACGTATTATATGCACAAGATTGGTTAAAAACCCTAATTGGATTAGAATAAGCTTAGGGAGGACCAAAATGTCCTAAATGTGCAACCAATGACACAAAATCTCATATTGGATGCACAAGATTCGTTAAAAACCCTAATTGGATTAGAATAAGACTAAGAAACACGAAAATGACATAAATGTTTAACCAATGACACAAAATCGCATATTGGATGCACATGATTGGTTAAAAACCCTAATTGGATTAGAATAAGCCTAGGGAGGACGAAACTGATCTAAATGTTCTACCAATGACACAAAATGACCCAAAATCACATAATGGATGCACAAGAATGGTTAAAAACCCTAATTGGAATAGAATAAGGCTAGGGACGACGAAAATGACTTAAATGTTAAACCAATGACACAAAATCACATCTTGGATGCATAAGATTGGTTAAAAACCCTATTTGGATTAGAATAAGCCTAGGGAAGACGAAAATGACTGAAATGTTCAACCAATGACACAAAATCACATATGGGATGCACAAGATTAGTTAAAAACCCTAATTGGATTAGAATAAGCGACGGAGGACGAAAATGACTTAAATGTGCAACACATGACACAAAATCACATATTGGATGCACAAGATTGGTTAAAAACCCTAATTGGATTAGAATAAGCCAAGCGAGGACGAAAATGACCTAAATGTTCAACCAATGACACAAAATCACTTATTGGATGCACAAAATTGGTTAAAAACCCTAATTCGATTAGAATAAGCCTAGGGAGGACCAAAATGTCCTAAATGTGCAACCAATGACACAAAATCACATATTGGATGCACAAGATTCGTTAAAAACCCTAATTGGATTAGAATAAGACTAGGAAACACGAAAATGACATAAATGTTCACCAATGACACAATATGACACAAAATCACATATTGGATGCACAAGATTGGTTAAAAACCCTAATTGGATTAGAATAAGCCTAGGGACGACGAAAATGACCTAAATGTTCAACCAATGACACAAAATCACTTATTATATGCACAAGATTGGTTAAAAACCCTAATTGGATTAGAATAAGCCTTGGGAGGATGAAAATGACCTAAATGTGCAAGCAATGACACAAAATCACATATTGGATGCACAAGATTGGTTGAAACACCAAATTGGATTAGAATAAGCCAGGCGAGGACGAAAATGACCTAAATGTTCAACCAATGACACAAAATCACTTATTATATGCACAAGATTGGTTAAAAACCCTAATTGGATAAGAATAAGCCTAGGGAACACGAAAATGACCTAAATGTGCAACGAATGACACAAAATCACATACTGGATGCACAAGATTTGTTAAAAACCCTATGTGGATTAGAATATTCCTAGGGATGATGAAAATGACTTAAATGAGCAACCAATGACACAAAATCACATATTGGATGCCCAAGATTGGTTAAAAACCCTAATTGGATTAGAATAAGCCTAGCGAGGACGAAAAATGACCTAAATTTTAACCCAATGACACAAAATGACACAAAATCACTTATTGGATGCACAAAATTGGTTAAAAACCCTAATTCAATTAGAATAAGCCTAGGGAGGACGAAAATGACCTAAATGTGCAACCAATGACACAAAATCACATATTGGATGCACAAGATTGGTTAAAAACCCTAATTGGATTAGAATAAGCCTAGCGAGGACGAAAGTGGCCTAAATGTTCAACCAATGACACAAAATGACACAAAATCACATATTGGATGCATAAGATTGGTTAAAAACCCTAATTGGATTAGAATATGACTAGCGAGGCAAAAATGGTCTAAAGGTTCAACCAATGAAACAAAATCACTTATTGGATGCACAAGATTGGTTAAAAACCCTAATTGGATTAGATTAAGCCTAGGGAGGACGAAAAATGACCTAAATGTGCAACCAATGACACAAATTCACATATTAGATGCATAAGATTGGTTAAAACCCCTAATTAGATTAGAATCAGCATAGGTAACACGAAAATGACATAAATGTTCAACCAATGACACAAAATCACGTATTATATGCACAAGATTGGTTAAAAACCCTAATTGGATTAGAATAAGCTTAGGGAGGACCAAAATGTCCTAAATGTGCAACCAATGACACAAAATCTCATATTGGATGCACAAGATTCGTTAAAAACCCTAATTGGATTAGAATAAGACTAAGAAACACGAAAATGACATAAATATTCAACCAATGACACAAAATGACACAAAATCACATATTGGATGCACATGATTGGTTAAAAACCCTAATTGGATTAGAATAAGGCTAGGGACGACGAAAATGATTTAATGTTAAACCAATGACACAAAATGACACAAAATCACATCTTGGATGCATAAGATTGGTTAAAAACCCTATTTGGATTAGAATAAGCCTAGGGAAGACGAAATTGACCGAAATGTTCAACCAATGACACAAAATCACATATGGGATGCACAAGATTAGTTAAAAATTCTAATTGGATTAGAATAAGCGACGGAGGACGAAAATGACTTAAATGTGAAACACATGACACAAAATCACATATTGGATGCACAAGATTGGTTAAAAACCCTAATTGGATTAGAATAAGCCAAGCGAGGACAAAAATGACCTAAATGTTCAACCAATGACACAAAATCACTTATTGGATGCACAAAATTGGTTACAAACCCTAATTTGATTAGAATAAGCCTAGGGAGGACCAAAATGTCCTAAATGTGCAACCAATGACACAAAATCACATATTGGAAGCACAAGATTCGTTAAAAACCCTAATTGGATTAGAATAAGACTAGGAAACACGAAAATGACATAAATGTTCAACCAATGACACTAAATGACACAAAATCACATATTGGATGCACAAGATTGGTTAAAAACCCTAATTGGATTAGAATAAGCCTAGGGAGGACGAAAATGATCTAAATGTTCAACCAATGACACAAAATCACTTATTGGATGCACAAGATTGGTTAAAAACCCTAATTGGATTAGAATAAGCCTAGGGAGGACGAAAATGACCTAAATGTTAAACCAATGACACAAAATCACATATTGAATGCACAAGATTGGATAAAAACCCTAATTGGATTAGAATAAGCCCAAGGAGGTCGAAAATGCTGTATATGTTCAACCAATGACACAAAATCACATATTGGATGCACAAGATTGGTTAAAACCCCTAATTAGATTAGAATAAGCCTAGGAAACACGAAAATGACATAAATGTTCAACCAATGACACAAAATGACAAAAAATCACATATTGGATGCACAAGATTGGTTAAAAACCCTAATTGAATTAGAATAAGCCTAGGGAGGACGAAAATGACTTAAATATTCAACCAATGACACAAAATCACATATTGGATGCATAAGATTGGTTAAAAACCCTAATTTGATTAGAATAAGCCTTGCGAGGACGAAAATGACCTAAATGTTCAACCAATGACACAAAATGACACAAAATCACATAATGGATGCACAAGAATGGTTAAAAACCCTAATTGGATTAGAATAAGCCTAGGGAGGACAAAAATGACCTAAATGTTAAACCAATGACACAAAATCACTTATTATATGCACAAGATTGGTTAAAAACCCTAATTGGATTAGAATAAGCCCAGGGAGGACGAAAATGCTGTATATGTTCAACCAAGGACACAAAATCACATATTGGATGCACAAGATTGGTTAAAAAACCTAATTAGATTTTAATAAGCCTATCAAGGAGGAAAATGACCTAAATGTTCAACCAATGACACAAAATCACTTATTGGATGCACAAGATTGGATAAAAACCCTAATTGGATTAGAATAAGCCTAGGGAGGACGAAAATAACCTAAATGTGCAACCAATGACACGAAATGACACAAAATCACTTATTGGATGCACAAGTTTGTTAAAAACCCTAATTGGATTAGATTAAGCCTAGGGAGGATGAAAATGACCTAAATGTGCAACCAATGACACAAAATCACATATTGGATGCACAAGATTCGTTAAAAACCCTAATTGGATTAGAATAAGCCTAGAAAGGACGAAAATGACCTAAATGTTTAACCAATGACACAAAATGACACAAAATCACATATTGGATACACAAGATTGGTTAAAAACCCTAATTAGATTAGAATAAGCCTAGTGAGGACGAAAATAACCTTAATGTTCAACCAATGACACAAAATCACTTATTGGATGCACAAGATTGGTTAAAAACCATAATTGGATTGGAATAAGCCTAGGGAGGACGAAAATGACCTAAATGTGCAACCAATGACACAAAATGACACAAAATCACTTATTGGATGCACAAGATTGGTTAAAAACCCTAATTGGATTAGATTAAGCCTAGGGAGGATGAAAATGACCTAAATGTGCAACCAATGACACAAAATCACATATTGGATGCACAAGATTCGTTAAAAACCCTAATTGGATTAGAATAAGCCTAGAAAGGACGAAAATGACCTAAATGTTTAACCAATGACACAAAATGACACAAAATCACATATTGGATACACAAGATTGGTTAAAAACCCTAATTAGATTAGAATAAGCCTAGTGAGGACGAAAATAACCTTAATGTTCAACCAATGACACAAAATCACTTATTGGATGCACAAGATTGGTTAAAAACCATAATTGGATTGGTATAAGCCTAGGGAGGACGAAAATGACCTAAATGTGCAACCAATGACACAAAATGACACAAAATCACTTATTGGATGCACAAGATTGGTTAAAAACCCTAATTGGATTAGATTAAGCCTAGGGAGGACGAAAATGACCTAAATGTGCAACCAATGACACAAAATCACATATTGGATGCACAAGATTTGTTAAAAACCCTAATTGGATTAGAATAAGCCTAGGGAACACGAAAATGACATAAATGTTCAACCAATGACACAAAATGACACAAAATCACATATTGATGCACAAGATTGGTTAAAAACCCAAATTGGATTAAAATAAGCCTAGGGAGGACGAAAATGACCTAAATGTTAAACCAATGACACAAAATGACACAAAATCACATATTGGATGCACAACATTGGTTAAAATACCTAATTGGATTAGAGTAAGCCTAGGGAGGACGAAAATGACCTAAATGTTTAAGCAATGACACAAAATGACACAAAATCACATATTGGATGCATGTGATTTTGTGTCATTGGTTGCACATTTAGGTCATTTTCGTCCTCCCTAGGCTTATTCTAATCCAATTAGGGTTTTTAACCAATCTTGTGCAACCAATATGTGATTTTGTGTCACCTGTTGTACATTTAAGTCATTTTCGTCCTCCCTCGGCTTATTGTAATCCAATTAGAGTTTCAAACTAATCTTGTGCATCCAATAAGTGATTTTGTGTCATTGGTTGAACATTTCGGTCATTTTCGTCAACCCTAGGCTTATTATAATCCAATTAGGGTTTTTATCCAATCTTGTGCATTCAATATGTGATTTTGTGTCATTGGTTGAACATTTAGGTCATTTTCGTCCTCCATAGGCTTATTGTAATCCAATTAAGGTTTTTAACCATTCTTGTGCATCCATTATGTGATTTTGTGTCATGTTGTGTCATTGGTTGAACATTTAGGCCATTTTCTTCCTCCCTAGGCTTATTCCATTCCAATAAGGGTTTATAACCAATCTTGTGCATCCAATATGTGATTTTGTAACATTGGTTGCACATTTATGTCATTTTCGTCCTCCCTATGCTTATTCTAATCCAATTAGGGTTTTTAACCAATCTTGTGCATCCAATAAGTGATTTTGTGTCATTGGTTGAACATTTAGGTCATTTTCGTCCTCGCTAGGCTTATTCTCATCCAATTTGGGTTTTTAACAAATCTTGTGCATCCAATATGTGATTTTGTGTCATTTTGTGTCATTGGTTGAACATTTACGTCATTTGCGTCCTCCTTGCGCTTATTCTAATCCAATTAGGGTTTTAACAAATCTTGTGCATCCAATATGTGAATTTATGTCATTGGTTTCACATTTAGGTCATTTTCGTCCTCCCTAGACATATTCTAATCCAGTTTGGGTTTTTAACAAATCTTGTGCATATAATAAGTGATTTTGTGTCATTGGATGAACATTTAGGTCATTTTCATCCTCCCTATGCTTATTCTAATCCAATTAGTGTTTTTAACCAATCTTGATTGGATGCATAACATTGGTTAAAAACCCTAATTCGATTAGAATAAGCCTAGGGACGACGAAAATGACCTAAATGTTCAACCAATGACACAAAATCACTTATTATATGCACAAGATTGGTTAAAAACCCTAATTGGATTAGAATAAGCCTTGGGAGGATGAAAATGACCTAAATGTGCAAGCAATGACACAAAATCACATATTGGATGCACAAGATTGGTTGAAACACCAAATTGGATTAGAATAAGCCAGGCGAGGACGAAAATGACCTAAATGTTCAACCAATGACACAAAATCACTTATTATATGCACAAGATTGGTTAAAAACCCTAATTGGATAAGAATAAGCCTAGGGAACACGAAAATGACCTAAATGTGCAACGAATGACACAAAATCACATACTGGATGCACAAGATTTGTTAAAAACCCTAATTGGATTAGAATATTCCTAGGGATGATGAAAATGACTTAAATGAGCAACCAATGACACAAAATCACATATTGGATGCCCAAGATTGGTTAAAAACCCTAATTGGATTAGAATAAGCCTAGCGAGGACGAAAAATGACCTAAATGTTAACCCAATGACACAAAATGACACAAAATCACTTATTGGATGCACAAAATTGGTTAAAAACCCTAATTCAATTAGAATAAGCCTAGGGAGGACGAAAATGACCTAAATGTGCAACCAATGACACAAAATCACATATTGGATGCACAAGATTGGTTAAAAACCCTAATTGGATTAGAATAAGCCTAGCGAGGACGAAAGTGACCTAAATGTTCAACCAATGACACAAAATGACACAAAATCACATATTGGATGCACAAGATTGGTTTAAAACCCTAATTGGATTAGAATAAGCCTAAGGAGGACGAAAATAACCTAAATGTTCAACCAATGACACAAAATCACATATTGAATGCACAAGATTGGGTAAAAACCCTAATTGGATTAGAATAAGCCCAGGGAGGACGAAAATGACCTAAATGTTAAACCAATGACACAAAATCACTTATTATATGCACAAGATTGGTTAAAAACCCTAATTGGATTAGAATAAGACTAGGAAACACGAAAATGACATAAATGTTCAACCAATGACACAAAATGACACAAAATCACATATTGGATGCACAAGATTGGTTAAAAACCCTAATTGGATTAGAATAAGCCTAGGGAGGACGAAAATGACGTAAATGTGCAAACAATGACACAAAATTACATATTGGATGCACAAGATTGGTTAAAAACCCTAATTGGATTAGAATAAGCCTAGGGAGAACGAAAATGACCTAAATGTGCAACACATGACACAAAATCACATATTGGATGCACAAGATTGGTTAAAAACCCTAATTGGATTAGAATAAGCCTAGGGAGGATGAAAATGACCTAAATGTTCAACCAATGACACAAAATCACTTATTGGATGCACAAAATTGGTTAAAAACCCTAATTCGATTAGAATAAGCCTAGGGAGGACGAAAATGACCTAAATGTGCAACCAATGACACAAAATCACATATTGGATGCACAAGATTGGTTAAAAACCCTAATTGGATTAGAATAAGCCTAGCGAGGACGAAAGTGACCTAAATGTTCAACCAATGACACAAAATGACACAAAATCACATATTGGATGCACAAGATTGGTTTAAAACCCTAATTGGATTAGAATAAGCCTAAGGAGGACGAAAATAACCTAAATGTTCAACCAATGACACAAAATCACATATTGAATGCACAAGATTGGGTAAAAACCCTAATTGGATTAGAATAAGCCCAGGGAGGACGAAAATGACCTAAATGTTAAACCAATGACACAAAATCACTTATTATATGCACAAGATTGGTTAAAAACCCTAATTGGATTAGAATAAGACTAGGAAACACGAAAATGACATAAATGTTCAACCAATGACACAAAATGACACAAAATCACATATTGGATGCACAAGATTGGTTAAAAACCCTAATTGGATTAGAATAAGCCTAGGGAGGACGAAAATGACGTAAATGTGCAAACAATGACACAAAATTACATATTGGATGCACAAGATTGGTTAAAAACCCTAATTGGATTAGAATAAGCCTAGGGAGAACGAAAATGACCTAAATGTGCAACACATGACACAAAATCACATATTGGATGCACAAGATTGGTTAAAAACCCTAATTGGATTAGAATAAGCCTAGGGAGGATGAAAATGACCTAAATGTTCAACCAA
>JBBPBP010000002.1:23218719-23249007 GCA_037974735.1 Cicer chorassanicum
AACCCTAATTGGATTAGAATAAGCCGAGGGAGGACGAAAATGACTTAAATGTGCAACACATGACACAAAATCACATATTGGATGCACAAGATTGGTTAAAAACCCTAATTGGATTAGAATAAGCCTAAGGAGGACGAAAATAACCTAAATGTTCAACCAATGACACAAAATCACATATTGAATGCACAAGATTGGGTAAAAACCCTAATTGGATTAGAATAAGCCCAGGGAGGACGAAAATGACCTAAATGTGCAACCAATGACACAAAATCACATATTGGATGCACAAGATTGGTTAAAAACCCTAATTGGATTAGAATAAGCCTAGCGAGGACGAAAGTGACCTAAATGTTCAACCAATGACACAAAATCACATATGGGATGCACAAGATTAGTTAAAAACCCTAATTGGATTAGAATAAGCCGAGGGAGGACGAAAATGACTTAAATGTGCAACACATGACACAAAATCACATATTGGATGCACAAGATTGGTTAAAAACCCTAATTGGATTAGAATAAGCCTAAGGAGGACGAAAATAACCTAAATGTTCAACCAATGACACAAAATCACATATTGAATGCACAAGATTGGGTAAAAACCCTAATTGGATTAGAATAAGCCCAGGGAGGACGAAAATGACCTAAATGTGCAACCAATGACACAAAATCACATATTGGATGCACAAGATTGGTTAAAAACCCTAATTGGATTAGAATAAGCCTAGCGAGGACGAAAGTGACCTAAATGTTCAACCAATGACACAAAATCACATATGGGATGCACAAGATTAGTTAAAAACCCTAATTGGATTAGAATAAGCCGAGGGAGGACGAAAATGACTTAAATGTGCAACACATGACACAAAATCACATATTGGATGCACAAGATTGGTTAAAAACCCTAATTGGATTAGAATAAGCCAAGCGAGGACGAAAATGACCTAAATGTTCAACCAATGACACAAAATCACTTATTGGATGCACAAAATTGGTTAAAAACCCTAATTCGATTAGAATAAGCCTAGGGAGGACGAAAATGACCTAAAAGTGCAACCAATGACACAAAATCACATATTGGATGCACAAGATTGGTTAAAAACCCTAATTGGATTAGAATAAGCCTAGCGAGGACGAAAGTGACCTAAATGTTCAACCAATGACACAAAATGACACAAAATCACATATTGGATTCATAAGATTGGTTAAAAACCCTAATTGGATTAGAATATGCCTAGCGAGGCAAAAATGACCTAAAGGTTCAACCAATGAAACAAAATCACTTATTGGATGCACAAGATTTGTTAAAAACCCTAATTGGATTAGAATAACCCTAGGGAGGACGAAGATGACCTAAATGTGCAACCAATGACACAAAATCACATATTAGATGCATAAGATTGGTTAAAACCCTTAATTAGATTAGAATAAGCATAGGTAAAACGAAAATGAGATAAATGTTCAACCAATGACACAAAATCACTAATTATATGCACAAGATTGGTTAAAAACCCTAATTGGTTTAGAATAAGCTTAGGGAGGACTAAAATGTCCTAAATGTGCAACCAATGACACAAAATCTCATATTGGATGCACAAGATTCGTTAAAAACCCTAATTGGATTAGAATAAGACTAAGAAACACGAAAATGACATAAATGTTCAACCAATGACACCAAATGACACAAAATCACATATTGGATGCACAAGATTGGTTAAAAACCCTAATTGGATTAGAATAAGCCTAGGGAGGACGAAAATGATCTATATGTTCTACCAATGACACAAAATGACACAAAATCACATAATGGATGCACAAGAATGGTTAAAAACCCTAATTGGATTAGAATAAGCCTAGGGACGACGAAAATGACTTAAATGTTAAACCAATGACACAAAATGACACAAAATCACATCTTGGATGCATAAGATTGGTTAAAAACCCGAATTGGATTAGAATAAGCCTATGGAAGACGAAAATGACCGAAATGTTCAACCAATGACACAAAATCACATATGGGATGCACAATATTAGTTAAAAACCCTAATTGGATTAGAATAAGCGAGGGAGGACGAAAATGACTTAAATGTGCAACACATGACACAAAATCACATATTGGATGCACAAGATTGGTTAAAAACCCTAATTGGATTAGAATAAGCCAAGCGAGTACGAAAATGACCTAAATGATCAACCAATGACACAAAATCAATTATTGAATGCACAAGATTGGGTAAAAACCCTAATTGGATTAGAATAAGCCCAGGGAGGACGAAAATGACCTAAATGTTAAACCAATGTCACAAAATCACTTATTATATGCACAAGATTGGTTAAAAACCCTAATTGGATTAGAATAAGACTAGGAAACACGAAAATGACATAAATGTTCAACCAATGACACAAAATGACACAAAATCACATATTGGATGCACAAGATTGGTTAAAAACCCTAATTGGATTAGAATAAGCCTAGAGAGGACGAAAATGATCTAAATGTTCAACCAATGACACAAAATGACACAAAATCACATAATGGATGCACTAGAATGGTTAAAAACCTTAATTGGATTAGAATAAGCCTAGGGACGACGAAAATGACTTAAATGTTCAACCAATGACACAAAATGACACAAAATCACATATTGGATGCATAAGATTTGTTAAAAACCCTAATTGGATTAGAATAAGCCTAGGGAGGACGAAAATTACCGAAATGTTCAACCAATGACACAAAATCACATATGGGATGCACAAGATTAGTTCAAAACCCTAATTGGATTAGAATAAGTCGAGGGAGGACGAAAATGACTTAAATATGCAACACATGACACAAAATCACATATTGGATGCACAAGATTGGTTAAAAACCTAATTGGATTAGAATAAGCTAAGCGAGGACGAAAATGACCTAAATGTTCAACCAATGACACAAAATCACTTATTGGATGCACAAAATTGGTTAAAAACCCTAATTCGATTAGAATATGCCTAGGGAGGACGAAAATGACCTAAATGTGCAACCAATGACACAAAATCACATATTGGATGCACAAGATTGGTTAAAAACCCTAATTGGATTATAATAAGACTAAGAAACACGAAAATGACATAAATGTTCAACCAATGACACAAAATGACACAAAATCACATATTGGATGCACAAGATTGGTTAAAAACCCTAATTGGATTAGAATAAGCCTAGGGAGGACGAAAATGATCTATATGTTCTACCAATGACACAAAATGACACAAAATCACATAATGGATGCACAAGAATGGTTAAAAACCCTAATTGGATTAGAATAAGCCTAGGGACGACGAAAATGACTTAAATGTTAAACCAATGACACAAAATGACACAAAATCACATCTTGGATGCATAAGATTGGTTAAAAACCCGAATTGGATTAGAATAAGCCTATGGAAGACGAAAATGACCGAAATGTTCAACCAATGACACAAAATCACATATGGGATGCACAATATTAGTTAAAAACCCTAATTGGATTAGAATAAGCGAGGGAGGACGAAAATGACTTAAATGTGCAACACATGACACAAAATCACATATTGGATGCACAAGATTGGTTAAAAACCCTAATTGGATTAGAATAAGCCAAGCGAGGACGAAAATGACCTAAATGATCAACCAATGACACAAAATCAATTATTGAATGCACAAGATTGGGTAAAAACCCTAATTGGATTAGAATAAGCCCAGGGAGGACGAAAATGACCTAAATGTTAAACCAATGTCACAAAATCACTTATTATATGCACAAGATTGGTTAAAAACCCTAATTGGATTAGAATAAGACTAGGAAACACGAAAATGACATAAATGTTCAACCAATGACACAAAATGACACAAAATCACATATTGGATGCACAAGATTGGTTAAAAACCCTAATTGGATTAGAATAAGCCTAGAGAGGACGAAAATGATCTAAATGTTCAACCAATGACACAAAATGACACAAAATCACATAATGGATGCACTAGAATGGTTAAAAACCTTAATTGGATTAGAATAAGCCTAGGGACGACGAAAATGACTTAAATGTTCAACCAATGACACAAAATGACACAAAATCACATATTGGATGCATAAGATTTGTTAAAAACCCTAATTGGATTAGAATAAGCCTAGGGAGTACGAAAATTACCGAAATGTTCAACCAATGACACAAAATCACATATGGGATGCACAAGATTAGTTCAAAACCCTAGTTGGATTAGAATAAGCCGAGGGAGGACGAAAATGACTTAAATGTGCAACACATGACACAAAATCACATATTGGATGCACAAGATTGGTTAAAAACCTAATTGGATTAGAATAAGCCAAGCGAGGACGAAAATGACCTAAATGTTCAACCAATGACACAAAATCACTTATTGGATGCACAAAATTGGTTAAAAACCCTAATTCGATTAGAATAAGCCTAGGGAGGACGAAAATGACCTAAATGTGCAACCAATGACACAAAATCACATATTGGATGCACAAAATTGGTTAAAAACCCTAATTGGATTAGAATAAGCCTAGCGAGGACGAAAGTGACCTAAATGTTCACCCAATGACACAAAATGAAACAAAATCACATATTGGATGCATAAGATGGGTTAAAAACCCTAATTGGATTAGAATATGCCTAGCGAGGAAAAAATGACCTAAAGGTTCAACCAATGAAACAAAATCACTTATTGGATGCACAAGATTTGTTAAAATCCCTAATTGGATTAGAATAACCCTAGGGAGGACGAAGATGACCTAAATGTGCAACCAATGACACAAAATCACATATTAGATGCATAAGATTGGTTAAAACCCCTAATTAGATTAGAATAAGCATAGGTAACACGAAAATGACATAAATGTTCAACCAATGACACAAAATCACTAATTATATGCACAAGATTGGTTAAAAACCCTAATTGGTTTAGAATAAGCTTAGGGAGGACTAATATGTCCTAAATGTGCAACCAATGACACAAAATCTCTTATTGGATGCACAAGATTCGTTAAAAACCCTAATTGGATTAGAATAAGACTAAGAAACACGAAAATGACCTAAATGTGCAACCAATGACACAAAATCACATATTGGATGCACAAGATTGGTTAAAAACCCTAATTGGATTAGAATAAGCCTAGCGAGGACGAAAGTGACTTAAATGTTCAACCAATGACACAAAATGACACAAAATCACATATTGGATACATAAGATTGGTTAAAAGTCCTAATTGGATTAGAATATGACTAGCGAGGCAAAAATGACCTAAAGGTTCAACCAATGAAACAAAATCACTTATTGGATGCACAAGATTGGTTAAAAACCCTAATTGGATTAGAATAAGCCTAGGGAGGACGAAAAATGACCTAAATGTGCAACCAATGACACAAAATCACATATTAGATGCATAAGATTTGTTAAAACCCCTAATTAGATTAGAATAAACATATGTAACACGAAAATGACATAAATGTTCAACCAATGACACAAAATCACGTATTATATGCACAAGATTGGTTAAAAACCCTAATTGGATTAGAATAAGCTTAGGGAGGACCAAAATGTCCTAAATGTGCAACCAATGACACAAAATCTCATATTGGATGCACAAGATTCGTTAAAAACCCTAATTGGATTAGAATAAGACTAAGAAACACGAAAATGACATAAATGTTTAACCAATGACACAAAATCACATATTGGATGCACATGATTGGTTAAAAACCCTAATTGGATTAGAATAAGCCTAGGGAGGACGAAACTGATCTAAATGTTCTACCAATGACACAAAATGACCCAAAATCACATAATGGATGCACAAGAATGGTTAAAAACCCTAATTGGAATAGAATAAGGCTAGGGACGACGAAAATGACTTAAATGTTAAACCAATGACATAAAATCACATCTTGGATGCATAAGATTGGTTAAAAACCCTATTTGGATTAGAATAAGCCTAGGGAAGACGAAAATGACTGAAATGTTCAACCAATGACACAAAATCACATATGGGATGCACAAGATTAGTTAAAAACCCTAATTGGATTAGAATAAGCGACGGAGGACGAAAATGACTTAAATGTGCAACACATGACACAAAATCACATATTGGATGCACAAGATTGGTTAAAAACCCTAATTGGATTAGAATAAGCCAAGCGAGGACGAAAATGACCTAAATGTTCAACCAATGACACAAAATCACTTATTGGATGCACAAAATTGGTTAAAAACCCTAATTCGATTAGAATAAGCCTAGGGAGGACCAAAATGTCCTAAATGTGCAACCAATGACACAAAATCACATATTGAATGCACAAGATTCGTTAAAAACCCTAATTGGATTAGAATAAGACTAGGAAACACGAAAATGACATAAATGTTCACCAATGACACAATATGACACAAAATCACATATTGGATGCACAAGATTGGTTAAAAACCCTAATTGGATTAGAATAAGCCTAGGGAGGACGAAAATGATCTAAATGTTCAACCAATGACACAACATGACACAAAATCACATAATGGATGCACAAGAATGGTTAAAAACCTTAATTGGATTACAATAAGCCTATGGAGGACGAAAATGACCTAAATGTTCAACCAATGACACAAAATCACATATTGAATGCACAAGATTGGATAAAAACCCTAATTGGATTATAATAAGCCTAGTGTTGACGAAAATGACCGAAATGTTCAACCAATGACACAAAATCACTTATTGGATGCACAAGATTAGTTTGAAACTCTAATTGGATTACAATAAGCCGAGGGAGGACGAAAATGACTTAAATGTACAACAGGTGACACAAAATCACATATTGGATGCACAAGATTGGTTAAAAACCCTAATTGGATTAGAATAAGCCTAGGGAGGACGAAAATGACCTAAATGTGCAACCAATGACACAAAATCACATATTGGATGCATAACATTGGTTAAAAACCCTAATTCGATTAGAATAAGCCTAGGGACGACGAAAATGACCTAAATGTTCAACCAATGACACAAAATCACTTATTATATGCACAAGATTGGTTAAAAACCCTAATTGGATTAGAATAAGCCTTGGGAGGATGAAAATGACCTAAATGTGCAAGCAATGACACAAAATCACATATTGGATGCACAAGATTGGTTGAAACACCAAATTGGATTAGAATAAGCCAGGCGAGGACGAAAATGACCTAAATGTTCAACCAATGACACAAAATCACTTATTATATGCAGAAGATTGGTTAAAAACCCTAATTGGATAAGAATAAGCCTAGGGAACACGAAAATGACCTAAATGTGCAACGAATGACACAAAATCACATACTGGATGCACAAGATTTGTTAAAAACCCTAATTGGATTAGAATATTCCTAGGGATGATGAAAATGACTTAAATGAGCAACCAATGACACAAAATCACATATTGGATGCCCAAGATTGGTTAAAAACCCTAATTGGATTAGAATAAGCCTAGCGAGGACGAAAAATGACCTAAATTTTAACCCAATGACACAAAATGACACAAAATCACTTATTGGATGCACAAAATTGGTTAAAAACCCTAATTCAATTAGAATAAGCCTAGGGAGGACGAAAATGACCTAAATGTGCAACCAATGACACAAAATCACATATTGGATGCACAAGATTGGTTAAAAACCCTAATTGGATTAGAATAAGCCTAGCGAGGACGAAAGTGACCTAAATGTTCAACCAATGACACAAAATGACACAAAATCACATATTGGATGCATAAGATTGGTTAAAAACCCTAATTGGATTAGAATATGACTAGCGAGGCAAAAATGGTCTAAAGGTTCAACCAATGAAACAAAATCACTTATTGGATGCACAAGATTGGTTAAAAACCCTAATTGGATTAGATTAAGCCTCGGGAGGACGAAAAATGACCTAAATGTGCAACCAATGACACAAATTCACATATTAGATGCATAAGATTGGTTAAAACCCCTAATTAGATTAGAATAAGCATAGGTAACACGAAAATGACATAAATGTTCAACCAATGACACAAAATCACGTATTATATGCACAAGATTGGTTAAAAACCCTAATTGGATTAGAATAAGCTTAGGGAGGACCAAAATGTCCTAAATGTGCAACCAATGACACAAAATCTCATATTGGATGCACAAGATTCGTTAAAAACCCTAATTGGATTAGAATAAGACTAAGAAACACGAAAATGACATAAATATTCAACCAATGACACAAAATGACACAAAATCACATATTGGATGCACATGATTGGTTAAAAACCCTAATTGGATTAGAATAAGGCTAGGGACGACGAAAATGATTTAATGTTAAACCAATGACACAAAATGACACAAAATCACATCTTGGATGCATAAGATTGGTTAAAAACCCTATTTGGATTAGAATAAGCCTAGGGAAGACGAAATTGACCGAAATGTTCAACCAATGACACAAAATCACATATGGGATGCACAAGATTAGTTAAAAATTCTAATTGGATTAGAATAAGCGACGGAGGAAGAAAATGACTTAAATGTGAAACACATGACACAAAATCACATATTGGATGCACAAGATTGGTTAAAAACCCTAATTGGATTAGAATAAGCCAAGCGAGGACAAAAATGACCTAAATGTTCAACCAATGACACAAAATCACTTATTGGATGCACAAAATTGGTTACAAACCCTAATTCGATTAGAATAAGCCTAGGGAGGACCAAAATGTCCTAAATGTGCAACCAATGACACAAAATCACATATTGGATGCACAAGATTCGTTAAAAACCCTAATTGGATTAGAATAAGACTAGGAAACACGAAAATGACATAAATGTTCAACCAATGACACTAAATGACACAAAATCACATATTGGATGCACAAGATTGGTTAAAAACCCTAATTGGATTAGAATAAGCCTAGGGAGGACGAAAATGATCTAAATGTTCAACCAATGACACAAAATCACTTATTGGATGCACAAGATTGGTTAAAAACCCTAATTGGATTAGAATAAGCCTAGGGAGGACGAAAATGACCTAAATGTTAAACCAATGACACAAAATCACATATTGAATGCACAAGATTGGATAAAAACCCTAATTGGATTAGAATAAGCCCAAGGAGGTCGAAAATGCTGTATATGTTCAACCAATGACACAAAATCACATATTGGATGCACAAGATTGGTTAAAACCCCTAATTAGATTAGAATAAGCCTAGGAAACACGAAAATGACATAAATGTTCAACCAATGACACTAAATGACACAAAATCACATATTGGATGCACAAGATTGGTTAAAAACCCTAATTGGATTAGAATAAGCCTAGGGAGGACGAAAATGATCTAAATGTTCAACCAATGACACAAAATCACTTATTGGATGCACAAGATTGGTTAAAAACCCTAATTGGATTAGAATAAGCCTAGGGAGGACGAAAATGACCTAAATGTTAAACCAATGACACAAAATCACATATTGAATGCACAAGATTGGATAAAAACCCTAATTGGATTAGAATAAGCCCAAGGAGGTCGAAAATGCTGTATATGTTCAACCAATGACACAAAATCACATATTGGATGCACAAGATTGGTTAAAACCCCTAATTAGATTAGAATAAGCCTAGGAAACACGAAAATGACATAAATGTTCAACCAATGACACAAAATGACAAAAAATCACATATTGGATGCACAAGATTGGTTAAAAACCCTAATTGAATTAGAATAAGCCTAGGGAGGACGAAATTGACTTAAATATTCAACCAATGACACAAAATCACATATTGGATGCATAAGATTGGTTAAAAACCCTAATTTGATTAGAATAAGCCTTGCGAGGACGAAAATGACCTAAATGTTCAACCAATGACACAAAATGACACAAAATCACATAATGGATGCACAAGAATGGTTAAAAACCCTAATTGGATTAGAATAAGCCTAGGGAGGACAAAAATGACCTAAATGTTAAACCAATGACACAAAATCACTTATTATATGCACAAGATTGGTTAAAAACCCTAATTGGATTAGAATAAGCCCAGGGAGGACGAAAATGCTGTATATGTTCAACCAAGGACACAAAATCACATATTGGATGCACAAGATTGGTTAAAAAACCTAATTAGATTTTAATAAGCCTATCAAGGAGGAAAATGACCTAAATGTTCAACCAATGACACAAAATCACGTATTATATGCACAAGATTGGTTAAAAACCCTAATTGGATTAGAATAAGCTTAGGGAGGACCAAAATGTCCTAAATGTGCAACCAATGACACAAAATCTCATATTGGATGCACAAGATTCGTTAAAAACCCTAATTGGATTAGAATAAGACTAAGAAACACGAAAATGACATAAATATTCAACCAATGACACAAAATGACACAAAATCCCATATTGGATGCACATGATTGGTTAAAAACCCTAATTGGATTAGAATAAGGCTAGGGACGACGAAAATGATTTAATGTTAAACCAATGACACAAAATGACACAAAATCACATCTTGGATGCATAAGATTGGTTAAAAACCCTATTTGGATTAGAATAAGCCTAGGGAAGACGAAATTGACCGAAATGTTCAACCAATGACACAAAATCACATATGGGATGCACAAGATTAGTTAAAAATTCTAATTGGATTAGAATAAGCGACGGAGGACGAAAATGACTTAAATGTGAAACACATGACACAAAATCACATATTGGATGCACAAGATTGGTTAAAAACCCTAATTGGATTAGAATAAGCCAAGCGAGGACAAAAATGACCTAAATGTTCAACCAATGACACAAAATCACTTATTGGATGCACAAAATTGGTTACAAACCCTAATTTGATTAGAATAAGCCTAGGGAGGACCAAAATGTCCTAAATGTGCAACCAATGACACAAAATCACATATTGGAAGCACAAGATTCGTTAAAAACCCTAATTGGATTAGAATAAGACTAGGAAACACGAAAATGACATAAATGTTCAACCAATGACACTAAATGACACAAAATCACATATTGGATGCACAAGATTGGTTAAAAACCCTAATTGGATTAGAATAAGCCTAGGGAGGACGAAAATGATCTAAATGTTCAACCAATGACACAAAATCACTTATTGGATGCACAAGATTGGTTAAAAACCCTAATTGGATTAGAATAAGCCTAGGGAGGACGAAAATGACCTAAATGTTAAACCAATGACACAAAATCACATATTGAATGCACAAGATTGGATAAAAACCCTAATTGGATTAGAATAAGCCCAAGGAGGTCGAAAATGCTGTATATGTTCAACCAATGACACAAAATCACATATTGGATGCACAAGATTGGTTAAAACCCCTAATTAGATTAGAATAAGCCTAGGAAACACGAAAATGACATAAATGTTCAACCAATGACACAAAATGACAAAAAATCACATATTGGATGCACAAGATTGGTTAAAAACCCTAATTGAATTAGAATAAGCCTAGGGAGGACGAAAATGACTTAAATATTCAACCAATGACACAAAATCACATATTGGATGCATAAGATTGGTTAAAAACCCTAATTTGATTAGAATAAGCCTTGCGAGGACGAAAATGACCTAAATGTTCAACCAATGACTCAAAATGACACAAAATCACATAATGGATGCACAAGAATGGTTAAAAACCCTAATTGGATTAGAATAAGCCTAGGGAGGACAAAAATGACCTAAATGTTAAACCAATGACACAAAATCACTTATTATATGCACAAGATTGGTTAAAAACCCTAATTGGATTAGAATAAGCCCAGGGAGGACGAAAATGCTGTATATGTTCAACCAAGGACACAAAATCACATATTGGATGCACAAGATTGGTTAAAAAACCTAATTAGATTTTAATAAGCCTATCAAGGAGGAAAATGACCTAAATGTTCAACCAATGACACAAAATCACTTATTGGATGCACAAGATTGGATAAAAACCCTAATTGGATTAGAATAAGCCTAGGGAGGACGAAAATAACCTAAATGTGCAACCAATGACACGAAATGACACAAAATCACTTATTGGATGCACAAGTTTGTTAAAAACCCTAATTGGATTAGATTAAGCCTAGGGAGGATGAAAATGACCTAAATGTGCAACCAATGACACAAAATCACATATTGGATGCACAAGATTCGTTAAAAACCCTAATTGGATTAGAATAAGCCTAGAAAGGACGAAAATGACCTAAATGTTTAACCAATGACACAAAATGACACAAAATCACATATTGGATACACAAGATTGGTTAAAAACCCTAATTAGATTAGAATAAGCCTAGTGAGGACGAAAATAACCTTAATGTTCAACCAATGACACAAAATCACTTATTGGATGCACAAGATTGGTTAAAAACCATAATTGGATTGGAATAAGCCTAGGGAGGACGATAATGACCTAAATGTGCAACCAATGACACAAAATGACACAAAATCACTTATTGGATGCACAAGATTGGTTAAAAACCCTAATTGGATTAGATTAAGCCTAGGGAGGACGAAAATGACCTAAATGTGCAACCAATGACACAAAATCACATATTGGATGCACAAGATTTGTTAAAAACCCTAATTGGATTAGAATAAGCCTAGGGAACACGAAAATGACATAAATGTTCAACCAATGACACAAAATGACACAAAATCACATATTGATGCACAAGATTGGTTAAAAACCCAAATTGGATTAAAATAAGCCTAGGGAGGACGAAAATGACCTAAATGTTAAACCAATGACACAAAATGACACAAAATCACATATTGGATGCACAACATTGGTTAAAATACCTAATTGGATTAGAGTAAGCCTAGGGAGGACGAAAATGACCTAAATGTTTAAGCAATGACACAAAATGACACAAAATCACATATTGGATGCACAAGATTGGTTAAAAACACTAATTGGATTAGAATAAGCATAGGGAGGATGAAAATGACCTAAATGTTCATCCAATGACACAAAATCACTTATTATATGCACAAGATTTGTTAAAAACCCAAACTGGATTAGAATAAGTCTAGGGAGGACGAAAATGACCTAAATGTGAAACCAATGACATAAATTCACATATTGGATGCACAAGATTTGTTAAAACCCTAATTGGATTAGAATAAGCGCAAGGAGGACGCAAATGACGTAAATGTTCAACCAATGACACAAAATGACACAAAATCACATATTGGATGCACAAGATTTGTTAAAAACCCAAATTGGATTAGAATAAGCCTAGCGAGGACGAAAATGACCTAAATGTTCAACCAATGACACAAAATCACTTATTGGATGCACAAGATTGGTTAAAAACCCTAATTGGATTAGAATAAGCATAGGGAGGACGAAAATGACTTAAATGTGCAACCAATGTTACAAAATCACATATTGGATGCACAAGATTGGTTATAAACCCTAATTGGATTAGAATAAGCCTAGGGAGGACGAAAATGACCTAAATGTTAAACCAATGACACAAAATCACATATTGAATGCACAAGATTGGATAAAAACCCTAATTGGATTAGAATAAGCCCAAGGAGGTCGAAAATGCTGTATATGTTCAACCAATGACACAAAATCACATATTGGATGCACAAGATTGGTTAAAACCCCTAATTAGATTAGAATAAGCCTAGGAAACACGAAAATGACATAAATGTTCAACCAATGACACAAAATGACAAAAAATCACATATTGGATGCACAAGATTGGTTAAAAACCCTAATTGAATTAGAATAAGCCTAGGGAGGACGAAAATGACTTAAATATTCAACCAATGACACAAAATCACATATTGGATGCATAAGATTGGTTAAAAACCCTAATTTGATTAGAATAAGCCTTGCGAGGACGAAAATGACCTAAATGTTCAACCAATGACACAAAATGACACAAAATCACATAATAATTGCACAAGAATGGTTAAAAACCCTAATTGGATTAGAATAAGCCTAGGGAGGACAAAAATGACCTAAATGTTAAACCAATGACACAAAATCACTTATTATATGCACAAGATTGGTTAAAAACCCTAATTGGATTAGAATAAGCCCAGGGAGGACGAAAATGCTGTATATGTTCAACCAAGGACACAAAATCACATATTGGATGCACAAGATTGGTTAAAAAACCTAATTAGATTTTAATAAGCCTATCAAGGAGGAAAATGACATAAATGTTCAACCAATGACACAAAATCACTTATTGGATGCACAAGATTGGATAAATACCCTAATTGGATTAGAATAAGCCTAGGGAGGACGAAAATAACCTAAATGTGCAACCAATGACACGAAATGACACAAAATCACTTATTGGATGCACAAGTTTGTTAAAAACCCTAATTGGATTAGATTAAGCCTAGGGAGGATGAAAATGACCTAAATGTGCAACCAATGACACAAAATCACATATTGGATGCACAAGATTCGTTAAAAACCCTAATTGGATTAGAATAAGCCTAGAAAGGACGAAAATGACCTAAATGTTTAACCAATGACACAAAATGACACAAAATCACATATTGGATACACAAGATTGGTTAAAAACCCTAATTAGATTAGAATAAGCCTAGTGAGGACGAAAATAACCTTAATGTTCAACCAATGACACAAAATCACTTATTGGATGCACAAGATTGGTTAAAAACCATAATTGGATTGGAATAAGCCTAGGGAGGACGATAATGACCTAAATGTGCAACCAATGACACAAAATGACACAAAATCACTTATTGGATGCACAAGATTGGTTAAAAACCCTAATTGGATTAGATTAAGCCTAGGGAGGACGAAAATGACCTAAATGTGCAACCAATGACACAAAATCACATATTGGATGCACAAGATTTGTTAAAAACCCTAATTGGATTAGAATAAGCCTAGGGAACACGAAAATGACATAAATGTTCAACCAATGACACAAAATGACACAAAATCACATATTGATGCACAAGATTGGTTAAAAACCCAAATTGGATTAAAATAAGCCTAGGGAGGACGAAAATGACCTAAATGTTAAACCAATGACACAAAATGACACAAAATCACATATTGGATGCACAACATTGGTTAAAATACCTAATTGGATTAGAGTAAGCCTAGGGAGGACGAAAATGACCTAAATGTTTAAGCAATGACACAAAATGACACAAAATCACATATTGGATGCACAAGATTGGTTAAAAACACTAATTGGATTAGAATAAGCATAGGGAGGATGAAAATGACCTAAATGTTCATCCAATGACACAAAATCACTTATTATATGCACAAGATTTGTTAAAAACCCAAACTGGATTAGAATAAGTCTAGGGAGGACGAAAATGACCTAAATGTGAAACCAATGACATAAATTCACATATTGGATGCACAAGATTTGTTAAAACCCTAATTGGATTAGAATAAGCGCAAGGAGGACGCAAATGACGTAAATGTTCAACCAATGACACAAAATGACACAAAATCACATATTGGATGCACAAGATTTGTTAAAAACCCAAATTGGATTAGAATAAGCCTAGCGAGGACGAAAATGACCTAAATGTTCAACCAATGACACAAAATCACTTATTGGATGCACAAGATTGGTTAAAAACCCTAATTGGATTAGAATAAGCATAGGGAGGACGAAAATGACTTAAATGTGCAACCAATGTTACAAAATCACATATTGGATGCACAAGATTGGTTATAAACCCTAATTGGATTAGAATAAGCCTAGGGAGGACGAAAATGACCTAAATGTTAAACCAATGACACAAAATCACATATTGAATGCACAAGATTGGATAAAAACCCTAATTGGATTAGAATAAGCCCAAGGAGGTCGAAAATGCTGTATATGTTCAACCAATGACACAAAATCACATATTGGATGCACAAGATTGGTTAAAACCCCTAATTAGATTAGAATAAGCCTAGGAAACACGAAAATGACATAAATGTTCAACCAATGACACAAAATGACAAAAAATCACATATTGGATGCACAAGATTGGTTAAAAACCCTAATTGAATTAGAATAAGCCTAGGGAGGACGAAAATGACTTAAATATTCAACCAATGACACAAAATCACATATTGGATGCATAAGATTGGTTAAAAACCCTAATTTGATTAGAATAAGCCTTGCGAGGACGAAAATGACCTAAATGTTCAACCAATGACACAAAATGACACAAAATCACATAATAATTGCACAAGAATGGTTAAAAACCCTAATTGGATTAGAATAAGCCTAGGGAGGACAAAAATGACCTAAATGTTAAACCAATGACACAAAATCACTTATTATATGCACAAGATTGGTTAAAAACCCTAATTGGATTAGAATAAGCCCAGGGAGGACGAAAATGCTGTATATGTTCAACCAAGGACACAAAATCACATATTGGATGCACAAGATTGGTTAAAAAACCTAATTAGATTTTAATAAGCCTATCAAGGAGGAAAATGACATAAATGTTCAACCAATGACACAAAATCACTTATTGGATGCACAAGATTGGATAAATACCCTAATTGGATTAGAATAAGCCTAGGGAGGACGAAAATAACCTAAATGTGCAACCAATGACACGAAATGACACAAAATCACTTATTGGATGCACAAGTTTGTTAAAAACCCTAATTGGATTAGATTAAGCCTAGGGAGGATGAAAATGACCTAAATGTGCAACCAATGACACAAAATCACATATTGGATGCACAAGATTCGTTAAAAACCCTAATTGGATTAGAATAAGCCTAGAAAGGACGAAAATGACCTAAATGTTTAACCAATGACACAAAATGACACAAAATCACATATTGGATACACAAGATTGGTTAAAAACCCTAATTAGATTAGAATAAGCCTAGTGAGGACGAAAATAACCTTAATGTTCAACCAATGACACAAAATCACTTATTGGATGCACAAGATTGGTTAAAAACCATAATTGGATTGGTATAAGCCTAGGGAGGACGAAAATGACCTAAATGTGCAACCAATGACACAAAATGACACAAAATCACTTATTGGATGCACAAGATTGGTTA
Source organism: Cicer chorassanicum (assembly GCA_037974735.1). Taxonomy (NCBI): domain Eukaryota; kingdom Viridiplantae; phylum Streptophyta; class Magnoliopsida; order Fabales; family Fabaceae; genus Cicer; species Cicer chorassanicum. The sequence continues at coordinate 23,235,820 of JBBPBP010000002.1, forward strand.
AAAACCCTAATTGGATTAGATTAAGCCTAGGGAGGACGAAAATGACCTAAATGTGCAACCAATGACACAAAATCACATATTGGATGCACAAGATTTGTTAAAAACCCTAATTGGATTAGAATAAGCCTAGGGAACACGAAAATGACATAAATGTTCAACCAATGACACAAAATGACACAAAATCACATATTGATGCACAAGATTGGTTAAAAACCCAAATTGGATTAAAATAAGCCTAGGGAGGACGAAAATGACCTAAATGTTAAACCAATGACACAAAATGACACAAAATCACATATTGGATGCACAACATTGGTTAAAATACCTAATTGGATTAGAGTAAGCCTAGGGAGGACGAAAATGACCTAAATGTTTAAGCAATGACACAAAATGACACAAAATCACATATTGGATGCACAAGATTGGTTAAAAACACTAATTGGATTAGAATAAGCATAGGGAGGATGAAAATGACCTAAATGTTCATCCAATGACACAAAATCACTTATTATATGCACAAGATTTGTTAAAAACCCAAACTGGATTAGAATAAGTCTAGGGAGGACGAAAATGACCTAAATGTGAAACCAATGACATAAATTCACATATTGGATGCACAAGATTGGTTAAAACCCTAATTGGATTAGAATAAGCGCAAGGAGGACGCAAATGACGTAAATGTTCAACCAATGACACAAAATGACACAAAATCACATATTGGATGCACAAGATTTGTTAAAAACCCAAATTGGATTAGAATAAGCATAGGGAGGACGAAAATGACTTAAATGTGCAACCAATGTTACAAAATCACATATTGGATGCACAAGATTGGTTATAAACCCTTATTGGAATGGAATAACCCTAGGGAGGAAGAAAATGGCCTAAATGTTCAACCAAAGTCACAAAATCACTTATTATATGCACAAGATTGGTTAAAAACCCTAATTGGATTACGATAAGCCTAGGGATGACGAAAATGACCTAAATGTTCAACCAATGACACAAAATGACACAAAATCACATATTGGATGCATAAGATTGGTTAAAAACCCTAATTGGATTAGAATAAGCCTAGGGAGGATGAAAATGACTTAAATGTTCAACCAATGACACAAAATCACTTATTATATACACAAGATTGGTTAAAACCCCTAATTGGATTAAAATAAGCCTAGGGAGGACGAAAATGACCTAAATGTGCAACCAATGACACAAAATCACATATTGGATACACAAGATTGGTTATAAACCCTTATTGGATTAGAATAAGCCTAGGGAGGAAGAAAATGGCCTAAATGTTCAACCAAAGACACAAAATCACTTATTATATGCACAACATTGGTTAAAAACCCTAATTGGATTAGAATAAGCCTAGGGAGGACGAAAATGACCTAAATGTGCAACCAATGACACAAAATCACATATTGGATGCACAAGATTCGTTAAAAACCTTAATTGGATTAGAATAAGCCTAGGGAACACGAAAATGACATAAATGTTCAACCAATGACACAAAATGACACAAAATCACATATTGATGCTTAAGATTGGTTAAAAACCCAAATTGGATTAAAATAAGCCTAGGGAGGACGAAAATGACCTAAATATTCAACCAATAACACAAAATGACACAAAATCACATATTGGAAGCACAACATTGGTTAAAATACCTAATTGGATTAGAGTAAGCCTAGGGAGGACGAAAATGACCTAAATGTTTAAGCAATGACACAAAATGACACAAAATCACATATTGGATGCACAAGATTGGTTAAAAACCCTAATTGGATTAGAATAAGCCTAAGGAGGACGAAAATGACCTAAATGTGCAAACAATGACACAAAATTACATATTGGATGCACAAGATTGGTTAAAAACCCTAATTGGATTTGAATAAGCCTAGAAAGGACGAAAAATGACCTAAATGTTTAACCACTGACACAAAATGACACAAAATCACATATTGGATGCACAAGATTGATTAAAAACCCTAATTGGATTAAAATATGCCTAGCGAGGACGAAAGAGACCTAAATGTTCAACCAATGACACAAAATGACACAAAATCACATATTGGATGCATAAGATTGGTTAAAAGTCCTAATTGGATTAGAATATGACTAGCGAGGCAAAAATGACCTAAAGGTTCAACCAATGAAACAAAATCACTTATTGGATGCACAAGATTGGTTAAAAACCCTAATTGGATTAGAATAAGCCTAGGGAGGACGAAAAATGACCTAAATGTGCAACCAATGACACAAAATCACATATTAGATGCATAAGATTGGTTAAAACCCCTAATTAGATTAGAATAAGCATAGGTAACACGAAAATGACATAAATGTTTAACCAATGACACAAAATCACTTATTGGATGCACAAGATTGGTTAAAAACCCTAATTGGATTAGAATAAGCTTAGGGGGGACCAAAATGTCCAAAATGTGCAACCAATGACACAAAATCTCATATTGGATGCACAAGATTCGTTAAAAACCCTAATTGGATTAGAATAAGACTAAGAAACACGAAAATGACATAAATGTTCAACCAATGACACAAAATGACACAAAATCATATATTGGATGCACATGATTGGTTAAAAACCCTAATTGGATTAGAATAAGCCTAGGGAGGACGAAAATGATCTAAATGTTCTACCAATGACACAAAATGACACAAAATCACTTAATGGATGCACAAGAATGGTTAAAAACCCTAATTGGAATAGAATAAGGATAGGGACGACGAAAATGACTTAAATGTTAAACCAATGACACAAAATGACACAAAATCACATCTTGGATGCATAAGATTGGTTAAAAACCCTATTTGGATTAGAATAAGCCTAGGGAAGACGAAAATGACTGAAATGTTCAACCAATGACACAAAATCACATATGGGATGCACAAGATTAGTTAAAAACCCTAATTGGATTAGAATAAGCGACGGAGGACGAAAATGACTTAAATGTGCAACACATGACACAAAATCACATATTGGATGCACAAGATTGGTTAAAAACCCTAATTGGATTAGAATAAGCCAAGCGAGGACGAAAATGACCTAAATGTTCAACCAATGACACAAAATCACTTATTGGATGCACAAAATTAATTAAAAACCCTAATTCGATTAGAATAAGCCTACGGAGGACTAAAATGTCCTAAATGTGCAACCAATGACACAAAATCACATATTGGATGCACAAGATTCGTTAAAAACCCTAATTGGATTAGAATAAGACTAGGAAACACGAAAATGACATAAATGTTCAACCAATGACACAACATGACACAAAATCACATAATGGATGCACAAGAATGGTTAAAAACCTTAATTGGATTACAATAAGCCTATGGAGGACGAAAATGACCTAAATGTTCAACCAATGACACAAAATCACATATTGAATGCACAAGATTGGATAAAAACCCGAATTGGATTATAATAAGCCTAGGGTTGACGAAAATGACCGAAATGTTCAACCAATGACACAAAATCACTTATTGGATGCACAAGATTAGTTTGAAACTTGGATTAGAATAAGCCGAGGGAGGACGAAAATGACTTAAATGTAAAACAGGTGACACAAAATCACATATTGGATGCACAAGATTGGTTAAAAACCCTTATTGGATTAGAATAAGCCTAGGGAGGACGAAAATGACCTAAATGTGCAACCAATGACACAAAATCACATATTGGATGCATAAGATTGGTTAAAACCCCTAATTCGATTAGAATAAGCCTAAGGACGACGAAAATGACCTAAATGTTCAACCAATGACACAAAATCACTTATTATATGCACAAGATTGGTTAAAAACCCTAATTGGATTAGAATAAGCCTTGGGAGGATGAAAATGACCTAAATGTGCAAGCAATGACACAAAATCACATATTGGATGCACAAGATTGGTTGAAACCCCAAATTGGATTAGAATAAGCCAGGCGAGGACGAAAATGACCTAAATGTTCAACCAATGACACAAAATCACTTATTATATGCACAAGATTGGTTAAAAACCCTAATTGGATAAGAATAAGCCTAGGGAACACGAAAATGACCTAACTGTGCAACGAATGACACAAAATCACATACTGGATGCACAAGATTTGTTAAACACCCTAATTGGATTAGAATATTCCTAGGGATGATGAAAATGACTTAAATGAGCATCCAATGACACAAAATCACATATTGGATTCCCAAGATTGGTTAAAAACCCTAATTGGATTAGAATAAGCCTAGCGAGGACGAAAAATGACCTAAATGTTAACCCAATGACACAAAATGACACAAAATCACTTATTGGATGCACAAAATTGGTTAAAAACCCTAATTCGATTAGAATAAGCCTAGGGAGGACGAAAATGACCTAAATGTGCAACCAATGACACAAAATCACATATTGGATGCACAAGATTGGTTAAAAACCCTAATTGGATTAGAATAAGCCTAGCGAGGACGAAAGTGACCTAAATGTTCAACCAATGACACAAAATGACACAAAATCACATATTGGATGCATAAGATTGGTTAAAAACCCTAATTGGATTAGAATATGACTAGCGAGGCAAAAATGACCTAAAGGTTCAACCAATGAAACAAAATCACTTATTGGATGCACAAGATTGGTTAAAAACCCTAATTGGATTAGATTAAGCCTAGGGAGGACGAAAAATGACCTAAATGTGCAACCAATGACACAAATTCACATATTAGATGCATAAGATTGGTTAAAACCCCTAATTAGATTAGAATAAGCATAGGTAACACGAAAATGACATAAATGTTCAACCAATGACACAAAATCATGTATTATATGCACAAGATTGGTTAAAAACCCTAATTGGATTAGAATAAGCTTAGGGAGGACCAAAATGTCCTAAATGTGCAACCAATGACACAAAATCTCATATTGGATGCACAAGATTCGTTTAAAACCCTAATTGGATTAGAATAAGACTAAGAAACACGAAAATGACATAAATATTCAACTAATGACACAAAATGACACAAAATCACATATTGGATGCACATGATTGGTTAAAAACCCTAATTGGATTAGAATAAGGCTAGGGACGACGAAAATGATTTAATGTTAAACCAATGACACAAAATGACACAAAATCACATCTTGGATGCATAAGATTGGTTAAAAACCCTATTTGGATTAGAATAAGCCTAGGGAAGACGAAATTGACCGAAATGTTCAACCAATGACACAAAATCACATATGGGATGCACAAGATTAGTTAAAAACCCTAATTGGATTAGAATAAGCGACGGAGGACGAAAATGTCTTAAATGTGAAACACATGACACAAAATCACATATTGGATGCACAAGATTGGTTAAAAACCCTAATTGGATTAGAATAAGCCAAGCGAGGACAAAAATGACCTAAATGTTCAACCAATGACACAAAAGCACTTATTGGATGCACAAAATTGGTTACAAACCCTAATTCGATTAGAATAAGCCTAGGGAGGACCAAAATGTCCTAAATGTGCAACCAATGACACAAAATCACATATTGGATGCACAAGATTCGTTAAAAACCCTAATTGGATTAGAATAAGACTAGGAAACACGAAAATGACATAAATGTTCAACCAATGACAGTAAATGACACAAAATCACATATTGGATGCACAAGATTGGTTAAAAACCCTAATTGGATTAGAATAAGCCTAGGGAGGACGAAAATGATCTAAATGTTCAACCAATGACACAAAATCACTTATTGGATGCACAAGATTGGTTAAAAACCCTAATTGGATTAGAATAAGCCTAGGGAGGACGAAAATGACCTAAATGTTAAACCAATGACACAAAATCACATATTGAATGCACAAGATTGGATAAAAACCCTAATTGGATTAGAATAAGCCCAGGGAGGTCGAAAATGCTGTATATGTTCAACCAATGACACAAAATCACATATTGGATGCACAAGATTGGTTAAAACCCCTAATTAGATTAGAATAAGCCTAGGAAACACGAAAATGACATAAATGTTCAACCAATGACACAAAATGACAAAAAATCACATATTGGATGCACAAGATTGGTTAAAAACCCTAATTGAATTAGAATAAGCCTAGGGAGGACGAAAATGACTTAAATATTCAACCAATGACACAAAATCACATAATGGATGCACAAGAATGGTTAAAAAACCGAATTGGATTAGAATAATCCTAGGGAGGACGAAAATGACCTAAATGTTAAACCAATGACACAAAATCACTTATTATATGCACAAGATTGGTTAAAAACCCTAATTGGATAAGAATAAGCCTAGGGAACACGAAAATTACCTAAATGTTCAACCAATGACACAAAATCACATATTGAATGCACAAGATTGGGTAAAAACCCTAATTGGATTAGAATAAGCCCAGGGAGGACGAAAATGATGTATATCTTCAACCAATGACATATTGAATGCACAAGATTTATAAAAAAACCTAATTAGATTTTAAAAAGCCTATCGAGGAGGAAAATGACCTAAATGTTCAACCAATGACACAAAATCACTTATTGGATGCACAAGATTGGATAAAAACCCTAATTGGATTAGAATAAGCCTAGGGAGGACGAAAATGACCTAAATGTGCAACCAATGACACAAAATGACACAAAATCACTTATTGGATGCACAAGATTGGTTAAAAACCCTAATTGGATTAGATTAAGCCTAGGGAGGATGAAAATGACCTAAATGTGCAACCAATGACACAAAATCACATATTGGATGCACAAGATTCGTTAAAAACCCTAATTGGATTAGAATAAGCCTAGAAAGGACGAAAATGACCTAAATGTTTAACCAATGACACAAAATGACACAAAATCACATATTGGATACACAAGATTGGTTAAAAACCCTAATTAGATTAGAATAAGCCTAGCGAGAACGAAAATGACCTTAATGTTCAACCAATGACACAAAATCACTTATTGGATGCACAAGATTGGTTAAAAACCCTAATTGGATTGGAATAAGTCTAGGGAGGACGAAAATGACCTAAATGTGCAACCAATAACACAAAATGACACAAAATCACTTATTGGATGCACAAGATTGGTTAAAAACCCTAATTGGATTAGATTAAGCCTAGGGAGGACGAAAATGACCTAAATGTGCAACCAACGACACAAAATCACATATTGGATGCACAAGATTCGTTAAAAACCCTAATTGGATTAGAATAAGCCTAGGGAACACGAAAATGACCTAAATGTTCAACCAATGAATCAAAATGACACAAAATCACATATTGATGCACAAGATTGGTTAAAAACCCAAATTGGATTAAAATAAGCCTAGGGAGGACGAAAATGACCTAAATGTTCAACCAATGACACAAAATGACACAAAATCACATATTGGATGCCCAACATTGGTTAAAATACCTAATTGGATTAGAGTAAGCCTAGGGAGGACAAAAATGGCCTAAATGTTTAAGCAATGACACAAAATCACATATTGGATGCACAAGATTGGTTAAAAACACGAATTGGATTAGAATAAGCATAGGGAGGATGAAAATGACCTAAATGTTCATCCAATGACACAAAATCACTTATTATATGCACAAGATTTGTTAAAAACCCAAATTGGATTAGAATAAGTCTAGGGAGGACGAAAATGACCTAAATGTGAAACCAATGGCATAAATTCACATATTGGATGCACAACATTGGTTAAAACCCTAATTGGATTAGAATAAGCCCAAGGAGGACGCAAATGACGTAAATGTTCAACCAATGACACAAAATGACACAAAATCACATATTGGATGCACAAGATTTGTTAAAAACCCAAATTGGATTTGAATAAGCCTAGCGAGGACGAAAATGACCTAAATGTTCAACCAAGGACACAAAATCACTTATTGGATGCACAAGATTGGTTAAAACCCCTAATTGGATTAGAATAAGCATAGGGAGGATGAAAATGACTTAAATGTGCAACCAATGACACAAAATCACCTATTGGATGCACAAGATTGGTTATAAACCCTTATTGGATTAGAATAAGCCTAGGGAGGAAGAAAATGGCCTAAATGTTCAACCAAAGACACAAAATCACTTATTATATGCACAAGATTGGCTTAAAACCCTAATTGGATTAGAATAAGCCTAGGGAGGACGAAAACAACCTAAATGTGCAACCAATGACACAAAATGACACAAAATCACATATTGGATGCACAAGATTGGTTAAAATACCTACTTGGATTAGAATAAGCCTAGGGATGACGAAAATGACCTAAATGTTCAACCAATGACACAAAATGATACAAAATCACATATTGGATGCACAAGATTGGTTAAAAACCCTAATTGGATTAGAATAAGCCTAGGGAGGATGAAAATGACTTAAATGTTCAACCAATGACACAAAATCACTTATTATCTACACAAGATTGGTTAAAACCCCTAATTGGATTAGAATAAGCCTAGGGAGGATGAAAATGACCTAACTGTGCAACCAATGACACAAAATCACATATTGGATGCACAAGATTGGTTATAAACCCTTATTGGATTAGAATAAGCCTAGGGAGGAAGAAAATGGCCTAAATGTTCAACCAAAGACACAAAATCACTTATTGTATGCACAAGATTGGTTAAAAACCCTAATTGGATTAGAATAACCCTAGGGAGGAAGAAAATGGCCTAAATGTTCAACCAAAGACACAAAATCACTAATTATATGCACAAGAATTGTTAAAAACCCAAATTGGATTAGAATAAGTCTAGGGAGGACGAAAATGACCTAAATGTGAAACCAATGACATAAAATCACATATTGGATGCACAAGATTGGTTAAAACCCTAATTGGATTAGAATAAGCCCAAGGAGGACGCAAATGACGTAAATGTTCAACCAATGACACAAAATGACACAAAATTACATATTGGATGCACAAGATTTGTTAAAAACCCAAATTGGATTAGAATAAGCCTAGCGAGGACGAAAATGACCTAAATGTTTAACCAATGACACAAAATTACTTATTGGATGCACAAGATTGGTTAAAAACCCTAATTGGATTAGAATAAGCATAGGGAGGACGAAAATGACTTAAATGTGCAACCAATGACACAAAATCACATATTGGATGCACAAGATTGGTTATAAACCCTTATTGGATTAGAATAAACCTAGGGAGGAAGAAAATGGCCTAAATGTTCAACCAAAGACACAAAATCACTTATTATATGCACAAGATTGGTTAAAAACCCAAATTGGATTAGAATAAGCCTAGGGAGGACGAAAATAACCTAAATGTGCAACCAATGACACAAAATGATACAAAATCACATATTGGATGCACAAGATTTGTTAAAAACCCAAATTGGATTAGAATAAGCCTAGCGAGGACGAAAATGACCTAAATGTTCAACCAATGACACAAAATCACTTATTGGATGCACAAGATTGGTTAAACCCCTAATTGGATTAGAATAAGCCCAAGGAGGATGCAAATGACGTAAATGTTCAACCAATGACACAAAATGACACAAAATCACATATTGGATGCACAAGATTTGTTAAAAACCCAAATTGGATTAGAATAAGCCTAGCGAGGACGAAAATGACCTAAATGTTCAACCAATGACACAAAATCACTTATTGGATGCACAATATTGGTTAAACCCCTAATTGGATTAGAATAAGCCCAAGGAGGACGAAAATGACGTAAATGTTCAACCAATGACACAAAATCACATATTGGATGCACAAGATTTGTTAAAAACCCAAATTGGATTAGAATAAGCCTAGGGAGGACGAAAATGACCTAAATGTTAAACCAATGACACAAAATAACTTATTATATGCACAAGATTGGTTAAAAACCCTAAATGGATAAGAATATGCCTAGGGAACACGAAAATTACCTAAATGTTCAACCAATGACACAAAATCACATATTGAATGCACAAGATTGGGTAAAAACCCTAATTGGATTAGAATAAGCCCAGGGAGGACGAAAATGCTGTATATGTTCAACCAATGACACAAAATCACATATTGGATGCACAACATTGGTTAAAATACCTAATTGGATTAGAGTAAGCCTAGGGAGGACGAAAATGACCTAAATGTTCAACCAATGACACAAAATCACATATTGAATGCACAAGATTGGTTAAAACCCCTAATTAGATTAGAATAAGCCTAGGAAACACGAAAATGACATAAATGTTCAACCAATGACACAAAATGACACAAAATCACATATTGGATGCACAAGATTGGTTAAAAACCCTAATTGGATTAGAATAAGCCCAGGGAGGACGAAAATGTTGTATATGTTCAACCAATGACACAAAATCACATATTGGATGCACAAGATTGGTTAAAAAACCTAATTAGATTTTAATAAGCCTATCGAGGAGGAAAATGACCTAAATGTTCAACCAATGACACAAAATCACTTATTGGATGCACAAGATTGGTTAAAAACCCTAATTGGATTAGAATAAGCCTAGGGAGGACGAAAATGACCTAAATGTGCAACAATTGACACAAAATGACACAAAATCACTTATTGGATGCCCCAGATTGGTTAAAAACCCTAATTGGATTAGATTAAGCCTAGGGAGGACGAAAATGACCTAAATGTGCAACCAATGACACAAAATCACATATTGGATGCACAAGATTCGTTAAAAACCCTAATTAGATTAGAATAAGCCTAGGGAACACGAAAATGACATAAATGTTCAACCAATGACACAAAATGACACAAAATCACATATTGATGCACAAGATTGGTTAAAAACCCAAATTGGATTAAAATAAGCCTAGGGAGGACGAAAATAACCTAAATGATCAACCATTGACACAAAATGACACAAAATCACATATTGGACGCACAACATTGGTTAAAATACCTAATTGGATTAGAGTAAGCCTAGGGAGGACGAAAATGACCTAAATGTTTAAGCAATGACACAAAATGACACAAAATCACATATTGGATGCACAAGATTGGTTAAAAACCCTAATTGGATTAGAATAAGCATAGGGAGGATGAAAATGACCTAAATGTTCATCCAATGACACAAAATCACTTATTATATGCACAAGATTTGTTAAAAACCCAAATTGGATTAGAATAAGTCTAGGGAGGACGAAAATGACCTAAATGTGAAACCAATGACATAAAATCACATATTGGATGCACAAGATTGGTTAAAACCCTAATTGGATTAGAATAAGCCCAAGGAGGACGCAAATGACGTAAATGTTCAACCAATGACACAAAATGACACAAAATCACATATTGGATGCACAAGATTTGTTAAAAACCCAAATTGGATTAGAATAAGCCTAGCGAGGACGAAAATGACCTAAATGTTTAACCAATGACACAAAATCACTTATTGGATGCACAAGATTGGTTAAAAACCCTAATTGGATTAGAATAAGCATAGGGAGGACGAAAATGACTTAAATGTGCAACCAATGACACAAAATCACATATTGGATGCACAAGATTGGTTATAAACCCTTATTGGATTAGAATAAACCTAGGGAGGAAGAAAATGGCCTAAATGTTCAACCAAAGACACAAAATCACTTATTATATGCACAAGATTGGTTAAAAACCCTAATTGGATTAGATTAAGCCTAGGGAGGACGAAAATAACCTAAATGTGCAACCAATGACACAAAATGACACAAAATCACATATTGGATGCATAAGATTGGTTAAAATACCTACTTGGATTAGAATAAGCCTAGGGATGACGAAAATGACCTAAATGTTCAACGAATGACACAAAATGACACAAAATCACACATTGGATGCACAAGATTGGTTAAAAACCCTAATTGGATTAGAATAAGCCTAGGGAGGATGAAAATGACTTAAATGTTCAACCAATGACACAAAATCAATTATTATATACACAAGATTGGATAAAACCCCTAATTGGATTAGAATAAGCCTAGGGAGGACGAAAATGACCTATATGTGCAACCAATGACACAAAATCACATATTGGATGCACAAGATTGGTTATAAACCCTTATTGGATTAGAATAAGCCTATGGAGGAAGAAAATGGCCTAAATGTTAAACCAAAGACACAAAATCACTTATTATATGCACAAGATTGGTTAAAAACCCTAATTGGATTAGAATAAGCCTAGGGAGGACGAAAATGACCTAAATGTGCAACCAATGACACAAAATGACACAAAATCACTTATTGGATGCACAAGACTGGTTAAAAACCCTAATTGCATTAGATTAAGCCTAGGGTGGACGAAAATGACCTAAATGTGCAACCAATGACACAAAATCACATATTGGATGCACAAGATTCGTTAAAAACCCTAATTGGATTAGAATAAGCCTAGGGAACACGAAAATGACATAAATGTTCAACCAATGACACAAAATGACACAAAATCACATATTGATGCACAAGATTGGTTAAAAACCCAAATTGGATTAAAATAAGCCTAGGGAGGACGAAAATGACCTAAATGTTCAACCAATGACACAAAATGACACAAAATGACATATTGGATGCACAACATTGGTTAAAATACCTAATTGGATTAGAGTAAGCTTAGGGAGGACGAAAATGACCTAAATGTTTAAGAAATGACACAAAATGACACAAAATCACATATTAGATGCACAAGATTGGTTAAAAACCCTAATTGGATTAGAATAAGCCTAGGGAGGATGAAAATGACCTAAATGTTCATCCAATGACACAAAATCACTTATTATATGCATAAGATTGGTTAAAAACCCTAATTGGATTAGAATAAGCCTAAGGAGGACGAAAATGACCTAAATGTGCAAACAATGACACAAAATTACATATTGGATGCACAAGATTGGTTAAAAACCCTAATTGGATTTGAATAAGCCTAGAAAGGACGAAAATGACCTAAATGTTTAACCACTGACACAAAATGACACAAAATCACATATTGGATGCACAAGATTGATTAAAAACCCAAATTAGATTAGAATAAGCCTAGCGAGGACGAAGATGACCTAAATGTTCAACCAATGACACAAAATCACTTATTGGATGCACAAGATTGGTTAAAAACCCTAATTGGATTCCAATAAGCCTAGGGAGGACGAAAATGACCTAAATGTGCAACCAATGACACAAAATCA
>JBBPBP010000002.1:23249038-23263049 GCA_037974735.1 Cicer chorassanicum
AAATGTGAAACCAATGACATAAAATCACATATTGGATGCACAAGATTGGTTAAAACCCTACTTGGATTAGAATAAGCCCAAGGAGGACGCAAATGACGTAAATGTTCAACCAATGACACAAAATGACACAAAATCACATATTGGATGCACAAGATTTGTTAAAAACCCAAATTGGATTAGAATAAGCCTAGCGAGGACGAAAATGACCTAAATGTTTAACCAATGACACAAAATCACTTATTGGATGCACAAGATTGGTTAAAAACCCTAATTGGATTAGAATAAGCATAGGGAGGACGAAAATGACTTAAATGTGCAACCAATGACACAAAATCACATATTGGATGCACAAGATTGGTTATAAACCCTTATTGGATTAGAATAAACCTAGGGAGGAAGAAAATGGCCTAAATGTTCAACCAAAGACACAAAATCACTTATTATATGCACAAGATTGGTTAAAAACCCTAATTGGATTAGAATAAGCCTAGGGAGGACGAAAATAACCTAAATGTGCAACCAATGACACAAAATGACACAAAATCACATATTGGATGCATAAGATTGGTTAAAATACCTACTAGGATTAGAATAAGCCTAGGGATGACGAAAATGACCTAAATGTTCAACCAATGACACAAAATGACACAAAATCACACATTGGATGCACAAGATTGGTTAAAAACCCTAATTGGATTAGAATAAGCCTAGGGAGGATGAAAATGACTTAAATGTTCAACCAATGACACAAAATCAATTATTATATACACAAGATTGGATAAAACCCCTAATTGGATTAGAATAAGCCTAGGGAGGACGAAAATGACCTATATGTGCAACCAATGACACAAAATCACATATTGGATGCACAAGATTGGTTATAAACCCTTATTGGATTAGAATAAGCCTATGGAGGAAGAAAATGGCCTAAATGTTAAACCAAAGACACAAAATCACTTATTATATTCACAAGATTGGTTAAAAACCCTAATTGGATTAGAATAAGCCTAGGGAGGACGAAAATGACCTAAATGTGCAACCAATGACACAAAATGACACAAAATCACTTATTGGATGCACGAGACTGGTTAAAAACCCTAATTGCATTAGATTAAGCCTAGGGAGGACGAAAATGACCTAAATGTGCAACCAATGACACAAAATCACATATTGGATGCACAAGATTCGTTAAAACCCCTAATTGGATTAGAATAAGCCTAGGGAACACGAAAATGACATAAATGTTCAACCAATGACACAAAATGACACAAAATCACATATTGATGCACAAGATTGGTTAAAAACCCAAATTGGATTAAAATAAGCCTAGGGAGGACGAAAATGACCTAAATGTTCAACCAATGACACAAAATGACACAAAATGACATATTGGATGCACAACATTGGTTAAAATACCTAATTGGATTAGAGTAAGCTTAGGGAGGACGAAAATGACCTAAATGTTTAAGAAATGACACAAAATGACACAAAATCACATATTAGATGCACAAGATTGGTTAAAAACCCTAATTGGATTAGAATAAGCCTAGGGAGGATGAAAATGACCTAAATGTTCATCCAATGACACAAAATCACTTATTATATGCATAAGATTGGTTAAAAACCCTAATTGGATTAGAATAAGCCTAAGGAGGACGAAAATGACCTAGATGTGCAAACAATGACACAAAATTACATATTGGATGCACAAGATTGGTTAAAAACCCTAATTGGATTTGAATAAGCCTAGAAAGGACGAAAATGACCTAAATGTTTAACCACTGACACAAAATGACACAAAATCACATATTGGATGCACAAGATTGATTAAAAACCCAAATTAGATTAGAATAAGCCTAGCGAGGACGAAGATGACCTAAATGTTCAACCAATGACACAAAATCACTTATTGGATGCACAAGATTGGTTAAAAACCCTAATTGGATTCCAATAAGCCTAGGGAGGACGAAAATGACCTAAATGTGCAACCAATGACACAAAATCAGTTATTGGATGCACAAGATTGGTTAAAAACCCTAATTGGATTAGAATAAGCCTAGGGAGGACGAAAATGACCTAAATGATCAACCAATGACACAAAATCACTTATTATATGCACAAGATTGGTTAAAAACCCTAATTGGATTAGAATAAGCCTAGGGAGGAAGAAAATGGCCTAAATGTTCAACCAAAGACACAAAATCACTAATTATATGCACAAGATTTGTTAAAAACCCAAATTGGATTAGAATAAGTCTAGGGAGGACGAAAATGACCTAAATGTGAAACCAATGACATAAAATCACATATTGGATGCACAAGATTGGTTAAAACCCTACTTGGATTAGAATAAGCCCAAGGAGGACGCAAATGACGTAAATGTTCAACCAATGACACAAAATGACACAAAATCACATATTGGATGCACAAGATTTGTTAAAAACCCAAATTGGATTAGAATAAGCCTAGCGAGGACGAAAATGACCTAAATGTTCAACCAATGACACAAAATCACATATTGGATGCACAAGATTGGTTAAAAACCCTAATTGGATAAGAATAAGCCTAGGGAGGACGAAAATGACTTAAATGTGCAACAAATGACACAAAATCACATATTGGATGCACAAGATTGGTTATAAACCCTTATAGGATTAGAATAAGCCTAGGGAGGAAGAAAATGGCCTAAATGTTCAACCAAAGACACAAAATCACTTATAATATGCACAAGATTGGTAAAAAACCCTAATTGGATTAGAATAAGCCTAGGGAGGACGAAAATGACCTAAATGTGCAACCAATGACACAAAATGACACAAAATCACACATTGGATGCACAAGATTGGTTAAAATACCTACTTGGATTAGAATAAGCCTAGGGATGACGAAAATGACCTAAATGTTCAACCAATGACACAAAATCACATATTGGATTCACAAGTTTGGTTAAAAACCCTAATTGGATTAGAATAAACCTAGGGAGGATGAAAATGACTTAAATGTTCAACCAATGACACACAATCACTTATTATATACACAAGATTGGTTAAAAACCCTAATTGGATTAGAATAAGCATAGGGAGGATGAAAATGACCTAAATGTTCATCCAATGACACAAAATCACTTATTATATGCACAAGATTTGTTAAAAACCAAAATTGGATTAGAATAAGTCTAGGGAGGACGAAAATGACCTAAATGTGAAACTAATGACATAAAATCACATATTGGATGCACAAGATTGGTTAAAACCCTAATTGGATTAGAATAAGCCCAAGGAGGACGCAAATGACGTAAATGTTCAACCAATGACACAAAATGACACAAAATCACATATTGGATGAACAAGATTTGTTGAAAACCCAAATTGGATTAGAATAAGCCTAGCGAGGACGAAAATGACCTAAATGTTTAACCAATGACACAAAATCACTTATTGGATGCACAAGATTGGTTAAAAACCCTAATTGGATTAGAATAAGCATAGGGAGGACGAAAATGACTTAAATGTGCAACCAATGACACAAAATCACATATTGGATGCACAAGATTGGTTATAAACCCTTATTGGATTAGAATAAACCTAGGGAGGAAGAAAATGGCCTAAATGTTCAACCAAAGACACAAAATCACTTATTATATGCACAAGATTGGTTAAAAACCCTAATTGGATTAGAATAAGCCTAGGGAGGACGAAAATAACCTAAATGTGCAACCAATGACACAAAATGACACAAAATCACATATTGGATGCATAAGATTGGTTAAAATACCTACTTGGATTAGAATAAGCCTAGGGATGACGAAAATGACCTAAATGTTCAACCAATGACACAAAATGACACAAAATCACACATTGGATGCACAAGATTGGTTAAAAACCCTAATTGGATTAGAATAAGCCTAGGGAGGATGAAAATGACTTAAATGTTCAACCAATGACACAAAATCAATTATTATATACACAAGATTGGATAAAACCCCTAATTGGATTAGAATAAGCCTAGGGAGGACGAAAATGACCTATATGTGCAACCAATGACACAAAATCACATATTGGATGCACAAGATTGGTTATAAACCCTTATTGGATTAGAATAAGCCTATGGAGGAAGAAAATGGCCTAAATGTTAAACCAAAGACACAAAATCACTTATTATATTCACAAGATTGGTTAAAAACCCTAATTGGATTAGAATAAGCATAGGGAGGATGAAAATGACCTAAATGTTCATCCAATGACACAAAATCACTTATTATATGCACAAGATTTGTTAAAAACCAAAATTGGATTAGAATAAGTCTAGGGAGGACGAAAATGACCTAAATGTGAAACCAATGACATAAAATCACATATTGGATGCACAAGATTGGTTAAAACCCTAATTGGATTAGAATAAGCCCAAGGAGGACGCAAATGACGTAAATGTTCAACCAATGACACAAAATGACACAAAATCACATATTGGATGAACAAGATTTGTTGAAAACCCAAATTGGATTAGAATAAGCCTAGCGAGGACGAAAATGACCTAAATGTTTAACCAATGACACAAAATCACTTATTGGATGCACAAGATTGGTTAAAAACCCTAATTGGATTAGAATAAGCATAGGGAGGATGAAAATGACCTAAATGTTCATCCAATGACACAAAATCACTTATTATATGCACAAGATTTGTTAAAAACCCAAATTGGATTAGAATAAGTCTAGGGAGGACGAAAATGACCTAAATGTGAAACCAATGACATAAAATCACATATTGGATGCACAAGATTGGTTAAAACCCTAATTGGATTAGAATAAGCCCAAGGAGGACGCAAATGACGTAAATGTTCAACCAATGACACAAAATGACACAAAATCACATATTGGATGCACAAGATTTGTTAAAAACCCAAATTGGATTAGAATAAGCCTAGCGAGGACGAAAATGACCTAAATGTTTAACCAATGACACAAAATCACTTATTGGATGCACAAGATTGGTTAAAAACCCTAATTGGATTAGAATAAGCATAGGGAGGACGAAAATGACTTAAATGTGCAACCAATGACACAAAATCACATATTGGATGCACAAGATTGGTTATAAACCCTTATTGGATTAGAATAAACCTAGGGAGGAAGAAAATGGCCTAAATGTTCAACCAAAGACACAAAATCACTTATTATATGCACAAGATTGGTTAAAAACCCTAATTGGATTAGAATAAGCCTAGGGAGGACGAAAATAACCTAAATGTGCAACCAATGACACAAAATGACACAAAATCACATATTGGATGCATAAGATTGGTTAAAATACCTACTTGGATTAGAATAAGCCTAGGGATGACGAAAATGACCTAAATGTTCAACCAATGACACAAAATGACACAAAATCACACATTGGATGCACAAGATTGGTTAAAAACCCTAATTGGATTAGAATAAGCCTAGGGAGGATGAAAATGACTTAAATGTTCAACCAATGACACAAAATCAATTATTATATACACAAGATTGGATAAAACCCCTAATTGGATTAGAATAAGCCTAGGGAGGACGAAAATGACCTATATGTGCAACCAATGACACAAAATCACATATTGGATGCACAAGATTGGTTATAAACCCTTATTGGATTAGAATAAGCCTATGGAGGAAGAAAATGGCCTAAATGTTAAACCAAAGACACAAAATCACTTATTATATTCACAAGATTGGTTAAAAACCCTAATTGGATTAGAATAAGCCTAGGGAGGACGAAAATGACCTAAATGTGCAACCAATGACACAAAATGACACAAAATCACTTATTGGATGCACAAGACTGGTTAAAAACCCTAATTGCATTAGATTAAGCCTAGGGAGGACAAAAATGACCTAAATGTGCAACCAATGACACAAAATCACATATTGGATGCACAAGATTCGTTAAAAACCCTAATTGGATTAGAATAAGCCTAGGGAACACGAAAATGACATAAATGTTCAACCAATGACACAAAATGACACAAAATCACATATTGATGCACAAGATTGGTTAAAAACCCAAATTGGATTAAAATAAGCCTAGGGAGGACGAAAATGACCTAAATGTTCAACCAATGACACAAAATGACACAAAATCACATATTGGATGCACAACATTGGTTAAAATACCTAATTGGATTAGAGTAAGCCTAGGGAGGACGAAAATGACCTAAATGTTTAAGAAATGACACAAAATGACACAAAATCACATATTGGATGCACAAGATTGGTTAAAAACCCTAATTGGATTAGAATAAGCCTAGGGAGGATGAAAATGACCTAAATGTTCATCCAATGACACAAAATCACTTATTATATGCATAAGATTGGTTAAAAACCCTAATTGGATTAGAATAAGCCTAAGGAGGACGAAAATGACCTAGATGTGCAAACAATGACACAAAATTACATATTGGATGCACAAGATTGGTTAAAAACCCTAATTGGATTTGAATAAGCCTAGAAAGGACGAAAATGACCTAAATGTTTAACCACTGACACAAAATGACACAAAATCACATATTGGATGCACAAGATTGATTAAAAACCCAAATTAGATTAGAATAAGCCTAGCGAGGACGAAGATGACCTAAATGTTCAACCAATGACACAAAATCACTTATTGGATGCACAAGATTGGTTAAAAACCCTAATTGGATTCCAATAAGCCTAGGGAGGACGAAAATGACCTAAATGTGCAACCAATGACACAAAATCACTTATTGGATGCACAAGATTGGTTAAAAACCCTAATTGGATTAGAATAAGCCTAGGGAGGACGAAAATGACCTAAATGTTCAACCAATGACACAAAATCACTTATTATATGCACAAGATTGGTTAAAAACCCTAATTGGATTAGAATAAGCCTAGGGAGGAAGAAAATGGCCTAAATGTTCAACCAAAGACACAAAATCACTAATTATATGCACAAGATTTGTTAAAAACCCAAATTGGATTAGAATAAGTCTAGGGAGGACGAAAATGACCTAAATGTGAAACCAATGACATAAAATCACATATTGGATGCACAAGATTGGTTAAAACCCTACTTGGATTAGAATAAGCCCAAGTAGGATGCAAATGACGTAAATGTTCAACCAATGACACAAAATGACACAAAATCACATATTGGATGCACAAGATTTGTTAAAAACCCAAATTGGATTAGAATAAGCCTAGCGAGGACGAAAATGACCTAAATGTTCAACCAATGACACAAAATCACTTATTGGATGCACAAGATTGGTTAAAAACCCTAATTGGATAAGAATAAGCCTAGGGAGGACGAAAATGACTTAAATGTGCAACCAATGACACAAAATCACATATTGGATGCACAAGATTGGTTATAAACCCTTATAGGATTAGAATAAGCCTAGGGAGGAAGAAAATGGCCTAAATGTTCAACCAAAGACACAAAATCACCTATAATATGCACAAGATTGGTAAAAAACCCTAATTGGATTAGAATAAGCCTAGGGAGGACGAAAATGACCTAAATGTGCAACCAATGACACAAAATGACACAAAATCACACATTGGATGCACAAGATTGGTTAAAATACCTACTTGGATTAGAATAAGCCTAGGGATGACGAAAATGACCTAAATGTTCAACCAATGACACAAAATCACATATTGGATTCACAAGTTTGGTTAAAAACCCTAATTGGATTAGAATAAATCTAGGGAGGATGAAAATAACTTAAATGTTCAACCAATGACACACAATCACTTATTATATACACAAGATTGGTTAAAAACCCTAATTGGATTAGAATAAGCATAGGGAGGATGAAAATGACCTAAATGTTCATCCAATGACACAAAATCACTTATTATATGCACAAGATTTGTTAAAAACCCAAATTGGATTAGAATAAGTCTAGGGAGGACGAAAATGACCTAAATGTGAAACCAATGACATAAAATCACATATTGGATGCACAAGATTGGTTAAAACCCTAATTGGATTAGAATAAGCCCAAGGAGGACGCAAATGACGTAAATGTTCAACCAATGACACAAAATGACACAAAATCACATATTGGATGAACAAGATTTGTTGAAAACCCAAATTGGATTAGAATAAGCCTAGCGAGGACGAAAATGACCTAAATGTTTAACCAATGACACAAAATCACTTATTGGATGCACAAGATTGGTTAAAAACCCTAATTGGATTAGAATAAGCATAGGGAGGACGAAAATGACTTAAATGTGCAACCAATGACACAAAATCACATATTGGATGCACAAGATTGGTTATAAACCCTTATTGGATTAGAATAAACCTAGGGAGGAAGAAAATGGCCTAAATGTTCAACCAAAGACACAAAATCACTTATTATATGCGCAAGATTGGTTAAAAACCCTAATTGGATTAGAATAAGCCTAGGGAGGACGAAAATAACCTAAATGTGCAACCAATGACACAAAATGACACAAAATCACATATTGGATGCATAAGATTGGTTAAAATACCTACTTGGATTAGAATAAGCCTAGGGATGACGAAAATGACCTAAATGTTCAACCAATGACACAAAATGACACAAAATCACACATTGGATGCATAAGATTGGTTAAAAACCCTAATTGGATTAGAATAAGCCTAGGGAGGATGAAAATGACTTAAATGTTCAACCAATGACACAAAATCAATTATTATATACACAAGATTGGATAAAACCCCTAATTGGATTAGAATAAGCCTAGGGAGGACGAAAATGACCTATATGTGCAACCAATGACACAAAATCACATATTGGATGCACAAGATTGGTTATAAACCCTTATTGGATTAGAATAAGCCTATGGAGGAAGAAAATGGCCTAAATGTTAAACCAAAGACACAAAATCACTTATTATATTCACAAGATTGGTTAAAAACCCTAATTGGATTAGAATAAGCCTAGGGAGGATGAAAATGACCTAAATGTGCAACCAATGACACAAAATGACACAAAATCACTTATTATATGCATAAGATTGGTTAAAAACCCTAATTGGATTAGAATAAGCCTAAGGAGGACGAAAATGACCTAAATGTGCAAACAATGACACAAAATTACATATTGGATGCACAAGATTGGTTAAAAACCCTAATTGGATTTGAATAAGCCTAGAAAGGACGAAAATGACCTAAATGTTTAACCATTGACACAAAATGACACAAAATCACATATTGGATGCACAAGATTGATTAAAAACCCAAATTAGATTAGAATAAGCCTAGCGAGGACGAAGATGACCTAAATGTTCAACCAATGACACAAAATCACTTATTGGATGCACAAGATTGGTTAAAAACCCTAATTGGATACCAATAAGCCTAGGGAGGACGAAAATGACCTAAATGTGCAACCAATGACACAAAATCACTTATTGGATGCACAAGATTGGTTAAAAACCCTAATTGGATTAGAATAAGCCTAGGGAGGACGAAAATGACCTAAATGTTCAACCAATGAAACAAAATCACTTATTATATGCACAAGATTGGTTAAAAACCCTAATTGGATTAGAATAAGCCTAGGGAGGAAGAAAATGGCCTAAATGTTCAACCAAAGACACAAAATCACTAATTATATGCACAAGATTTGTTAAAAACCCAAATTGGATTAGAATAAGTCTAGGGAGGACGAAAATGACCTAAATGTGAAACCAATGACATAAAATCACATATTGGATGCACAAGATTGGTTAAAACCCTACTTGGATTAGAATAAGCCCAAGGAGGACGCAAATGACGTAAATGTTCAACCCATGACACAAAATGACACAAAATCACATATTGGATGCACAAGATTTGTTAAAAACCCAAATTGGATTAGAATAAGCCTAGCGAGGACGAAAATGACCTAAATGTTCAACCAATGACACAAAATCACTTATTGGATGCACAAGATTGGTTAAAAACCCTAATTGGATAAGAATAAGCCTAGGGAGGACGAAAATGACTTAAATGTGCAACCAATGACACAAAATCACATATTGGATGCACAAGATTGGTTATAAACCCTTATAGGATTAGATTAAGCCTAGGGAGGAAGAAAATGGCCTAAATGTTCAACCAAAGACACAAAATCACTTATAATATGCACAAGATTGGTAAAAAACCCTAATTGGATTAGAATAAGCCTAGGGAGGACGAAAATGACCTAAATGTGCAACCAATGACACAAAATGACACAAATTCACATATTGGATGCACAAGATTGGTTAAAATACCTACTTGGATTAGAATAAGCCTAGGGATGACGAAAATGACCTAAATGTTCAACCAATGACACAAAATGACAAAAAATCACATATTGGACGCACCAGATTGGTTAAAAACCCTAATTGGATTAGAATAAGCCTAGGGAGGATGAAAATGACTTAAATGTTCAACCAATGACACAAAATCACTTATTATATACACAAGATTGGTTAAAACCCCTAATTGGATTAGAATAAGCCTAGGGAGAACGAAAAAGACCTAAATGTGCAACCAATGACACAAAATCACATATTGGATGCACAAGATTGGTTAAAATACCTACTTGGATTAGAATAAGCCTAGGGATGACGAAAATGACCTAAATGTTCAACCAATGACACAAAATCACATATTGGATTCACAAGTTTGGTTAAAAACCCTAATTGGATTAGAAAAAACCTAGGGAGGATGAGAATGACTTAAATGTTCAACCAATGACACAAAATCACTTATTATATACACAAGATTGGTTAAAACCCCTAATTGGATTAGAATAAGCCTAGGGAGGAAGAAAATGGCCTAAATGTTCAACCAAAGACACAAAATCACTTATTATATGCATAAGATTGGTTAAAAACCCTAATTGGATTAGAATAAGCCTAGGGAGGACGAAAATGACCTAAATGTGCAACCACTGACACAAAATGACACAAAATCACTTATTGGATGCACAAGATTGGTTAAAAACCTTAATTGGATTAGAATAAGCCTAGGGAGGACGAAAATGACCTAAATGTGCAACCAATTACACAAAATCACATATTGGATGCACAAGATTGGTTGAAACCCCTAATTGGATTAGAATAAGCCAGGCGACGACGAAAATGACCTAAATGTTCAACCAATGACACAAAATCACTTATTATATGCACAAGATTGGTTAAAAACCTTAATTGGATAAGAATAAGCCTAGGGAACATGAAAATGACCTAAATGTGCAACCAATGACACAAAATCACATACTGGATGCACAAGATTTGTTAAAAACCCTAATTGGATTAGAATATTCCTATGGAGGACGAAAATGACGTAAATGTGCAACCAATGACACAAAATCACATATTTGATGCCCAAGATTGGTTAAAAACCCTAATTGGATTAGAATAAGCCTAGCGAGTACGAAAATGACTTAAATGTTAACCCAATGACACAAAATGACATAAAATCACATATTGGATGCACAAGATTGGTTAAAAACCCAAATTGGATTAGAATAAGCCTAGGGAGGATGAAAATGACCTAAATGTTCAACAAATGACACAAAATCAATTATTATATGCACAAGATTGGTTAAAAACCCTAATTGGATTAGAATAAGCCTAAGGAGGACGAAAATGACCTAAATGTGCAAACAATGACACAAAATTACATATTGGATGCACAAGATTTGTTAAAAACCTTAGTTGGATTTGAATAAGCCTAGAAAGGACGAAAATGACCAAAATGTTTAACCAATGACACAAAATGACACAAAATCACATATTGGATGCACAAGGTTAGTTAAAAACCCTAATTGGATTAGAATAAGCCTAGTGTAACATCCTCTGAATTTATTATTTAAAAATAATTAGAACATATGAATATTATTCAATATTAAATTATATGTGATAATTACTTGCTTTGTTCGTTTTTTTTGTAGTTGATAAAGTTATTAATAAGAATTATTTAAATATATGGGGAGTTCAAATATATACATGTATATAAGTAGAGATATATTATATGTAGATGTGTTTTCTAGTCCAAGAAGAAATTGGACTAATGGTTTGTGGCTTGGTCTTTATGATCAAGGTTAACAAAAATAAAAAATAAAAAATAATAATAATAATAATAATAATAATAATAAAAATAGTGACAATTTATCCCTCTTATTCTTCATTTAGGCCCAACATTTTCTAACCCACAATTTCCACCTTAAATTTTCCTAAGTCCACAATTTCTGTATACTCACTAATAAGAAACAAAAAGAATTCCGAAAGCTTAGCCACCATCACCTTCACACCTCATTTTCTCCGTGTATCCAAAGCTTGGAACTTTTTTCCTCGTGAACAACTCCGTGGGGCTTAAAGCTTTGTACTAGGAAGAAAAGCGGCCAAGGTAAGGGCTTTTCCCCACACAAATTAGAGTTAGGCCGTTGGTTGGATGACATGAAATAAATAATCGTGATTTCTTCTACTTTAAAATGAATAAATGTAGACTAATGGAGTAAAATGATAAAACCCCAATTTTTATTGAGATTGAATTGTAATATATGATTTCTATAGAGTAAAGAATGAAATTTTATGCTATGTGTGATAAAATTGTAGTGTTACGATGAATATGAAATAAAGTTTGAATTTTTACCTTATATGTGATAAAGTTTTAACTTTTATTATGTATATGAAATTGGAGTTTGAATTTTCTTGTCATATATGTTAAAGTGTTAATTTTTATGTCCTATATGATATAAAGTTTCTAGTTTTATGTGTATGTGGTGAGAGTCATAATTTTTATGATTATTTGTCTATGATTATGTGATACTCATGATAAGGATGTGTTGTATGTGTTCTTAGTGATATGTGAATAAGAGATGATTTTGAAAAGTAATTTTGAATGCATATGACATGATCCTTAGTGAGCTGTGTGGGAGTATATATGTTTGATACTATATCATCATGTCATGACATATGCATCTTCGTGGGAGTTGCCTTAGTGGCAGGTTTGATTTCCCCATTGGTATGGGTGACCTTTCTGTGTGGAAGTTGCCTTAGTGGCAGGTTGATATCCGGATCATATAGTTTTAGGAGCATGCACTATGCATATGTTTGATATACATTTTACCGGTTTGCGCATTTTTTCTTTTAAATTAGAAGTTTTTACTTTTATATGTTTTGTGTTATTCTTTCATATGTTTAGCTTTGGTTTGATGTGGATGATGGAATAAAACTGACCCTTACAACAACATTTTAGGTACTAATGAGTCCGAGGAGATTCAAGAGTAGTTAATGAGTATTGATGTGCGGCGAACGTGGGGTAAAAATGGGTTTTTTTCGAGACAATTTTGTAATAATAGAGTTGTCGCAATGTTTCTAAGTCCTTTTAATCTTTTGTCACAAACTTTTAAAATGTATTGGAATTTTAGAAATACGGAAGTGTTTCCCTTCCGTTAGGAATAATTGCCTTTACTTGCTTTATATTTTGAATAAATATTTTCTTAATGATATTAAATAACGTGTTTCATACTAATTATTTAAATGAATAAATGCTAAGTATTCAAAAAAAAATCTGGGGCGTTACATTATGGTATCAGAGCAATGATTCTCGGACTTTTGGGGATGGGACGCTTCGTGTATGTCGAATGTATTGTAACGTTGCTTGTGTTAATTGTTCGTTTTTTCTAATTATTGGATGTTGCTGATTTTTTTTAAAATTCCTATTATGTGTCACTAATTATGTTAATTGTTTGGTTTCCTTTCCTATTATGTATCATTAATTATGTTAATTGTTTGATTTTCTTTTCTATTAAGTACATAAATTCCTATTATGCATCATTAATTGTGTAACCTCCTTTAATTTTCTGATTAAATATATGTCTTAAATTCCTACGAATTGAAAATTGTTTTAATTGAATTCAATGCAATAATTGCTTTTTATTTTAATAATGTTTTGAATTTAATATTATGACGTTACAAATTTATTACTCATGATTGAATATTTTTTTTTGTCCATAAAATCCTATTTTGTAT
>JBBPBP010000002.1:23263470-23281077 GCA_037974735.1 Cicer chorassanicum
TATTACTTGTGATTTAATTTGACGCTATATAGTAATTGATTGTAAATTTATGACATTATCAACTAATTGTCACAAATTGATTTTTTTAAATTTTAGAATCATAAAATGAGTAGTTTTATTTTTCTATAATGTGGAGTTATTGTGTATTGATTTGGATTGATTTTTGTTGTTGAAAATATACAATAATTAATTGGTCTCCACTTTGATGACAGTTATTAATTAGACCAATTGAATTATAATAATTAGGAATATTTCTTAATTATTTAAATTTTGTGGGATAGTTTAAATTTTTGTAATAAAATTTTAGGATCCCTGTAATAGAAATGAAGGGTAATACCGTAAAAGTTGTATTAGTGGGATTCTGGCTAAGGAAAGACTTGGTTATTAAGTGGTCCATTGACCCACCTCTCTTTCCTGGGAACCCCTCTAGTACACGACTTACTGTGTGACCCAAACCTTTTGTCCGCATAATAGAAGGGAAAGGTAATACCGTAAAAAGTTGTATTAGCGGGATTCTGGCTAAGGAAAGACTTGGTTATTAAGTGGTCCGTTGACCCACCTCTCTTTCCTGGGAACCCCTCTAGTGCACGACTTACTGTGTGACCTAAATCTACTAGAGAGACGTGAATAAAATATTTCCTTACAATCGTAAGGTTATAATTAGATCATAGCGTTATCCTAATTAGATAATTTGTAGGAAGTATGGCTCGTCGCCCAAACCGATCAGTCCCCCATGGAGGAAGTGACATGGCTGAAGCAATCCAAGCCATGAATGCAATGGCCGCTGCAATGGCCCAACAAGCCGCAGTCCAGGCTCAACGTAATGCGCAGAGGGACTTGAGGGAGGAAGCAGCTATTGCAATGAGGGGACTATCTGAATTTCGTCGACAAGATCCGCCGAAATTTAAAGGGGAGCATGACCCTGACAAGGCTGACCTCTGGCTGCAGGAGATAGAGAAGATATTTGACATCCTCCACTGCCCCGATGACACGAAAGTGGAGTACGCGGCCTACTTACTGATTGGTGAAGCTGAATACTGGTGGCGGGGGGCGAGACAAATGATGGAAGTAAATCACGAAGAGGTGACTTGGGAAGTC
Source organism: Cicer chorassanicum (assembly GCA_037974735.1). Classification (NCBI taxonomy): domain Eukaryota; kingdom Viridiplantae; phylum Streptophyta; class Magnoliopsida; order Fabales; family Fabaceae; genus Cicer; species Cicer chorassanicum. The sequence goes on from JBBPBP010000002.1 coordinate 23,264,569, forward strand.
TTCAAGAGAAAGTTCCTGGACAAATATTTTCCGAAGAGTGCCAGGGCTGAGAAAGAAGCCCAATTCCTGAGACTATATCAGGGAAGTCTCACGGTGTCCGAGTATGCGGCAAAGTTTGAGTCCTTAGCAAAACATTTTCGCTACTTCCGTAACCAAGTGGATGAAGAGTACATGTGCGAGAGGTTTGAAAGCGGGCTCAGGTATGAGATTAAGGAGTCCGTGGGACCCCTAGAGATACGTCAGTATCAGGTGCTGGTGGAGAAATGCAAAAAGGTTGAGATCATGAAACGGGGCCGCTTGAACAAAGGTGCTATTGGTGGACCGGCAAGACCTCAGGTAGAAATTAACTACAACCTTATCATTTAATTATGGGGTTATGTCTCTAAATATGATCTTTGAACATGGGATTGGTGACCAACAAAATAGAGGCAGACAGTTTCAACAGCAAAAGCCTTATGATCGCTTACAAGGGATTGCTAGAGATCGATCAGGTTCCCAAAACGTGGGAGATCAGAGGCCTCAGAATCCAACACAGAACCCAATGCGTACTGTTCGATGCTATCATTGTGGACAAGAGGGACATAGGATATCTGAGTGTCCCAGAAGAACCAGGATATGTTATGTCTGTCAGAAACTAGGCCATTTTGCAAAAGATTGTCGGGAGAAGGACACTGGCGACAATAAGGATGTTGTCAACAACAAGGATGTTGCACGCCCTACTGCGCGAGAACGCGTTTACCATATTAGGGGAGAAGAAGCACCATCTTCCTCAGAACTTATTCAGGGTGAGTGTTTAATTGCTGGGAAAATACTTTCTGTGATATATGATTCAGGAGCAACACACTCGTTCATTTCATTAGATTGGGTGGATTCGCTCCAACTAGATGTCACTACCTTACAATTCGATTTACTGGTTACCCTCCCCTCTACTGAACCAGTAAAATGCAATTCGGCATGCTTGCAATGCCAACTAACTGTGTTTAAAATGAATTTTAAGGTCGATTTAATTTGTATTCCTCTGAAACATCTTGGAGTAATTTTGGGAATGGATTGGTTGTCTAGCAACTACGTCATGTTAGATTGCGCTCGACGGAATGTGTTATTTCCAGATCCTGACATTTCGATGTTCCTTTCAGCAAATAGATTGAAGTTTTCTCTTAAGGGAGAAGTGCAAAAATATGTGTTTCTCAACTCCATCAGTATGACTCCAGATGTTATTGTCGATGAGATCCCAGTGGTGAAGGATTTCTCTGAAGTTTTCCCGCCAGATGTACCAGGATTACCCCCAGTCCGCGACGTCGAATTTTCTATCGACGTCATTCCAGGTACTTGACCCATCTCTATTGCTCCTTACAGAATGGCCCCCTTAGAGCTATCAGAACTAAAGAACCAATTGGAAGACCTTCTGTCTAAGAAGTTCATTCGGCCTAGTGTGTCACCATGGGGAGCCCCTGTATTATTGGTCAAGAAGAAGGATGGAAAGTCGAGACTGTGTGGATTATCGACAACTCAACAAGGTCACAATAAAAAACAGACACCCCTTACCCCGCATTGATGATTTAATGGACCAACTCAGAGGGGCAGAGGTGTTTTCTAAGATTGATCTAAAGTCAGGGTACCATCAGATTCGGGTGAAAGAAGATGATATATCCAAGACGGCCTTCAGAACGCGTTATGGGCATTATGAGTACTTGGTGATGCCCTTCGAAGTGACCAATGCGCCAGCTATCTTAATGGATTATATGAATCGTATCTTCCGTCCATTCTTAGACAAGTTCGTTGTGATCTTTATTGATGACATATTGATCTATTCCAAGACCCGAGAAGAACATGAGGAACATTTGCGTCAAGCTCTACAAGTACTAAAGGAGCAACAACTATATGCCAACCTAGGAAAATGTGAATTTTGGTTGGAAGAAGTGAAGTTCTTGGGACATGTAATTTCTAAGGAAGGGATTGCTGTCGACCCATCCAAGGTAGAAGCCGTGATGGCATGGAAACAACCACAAACAGTCACAGAGATTAGAAGTTTTCTGGGTTTGGCCGGGTACTATAGGAGATTTATTGAGGGATTTGCCAAGATTGCTGCTCCATTGACACACCTTACGAAGAAGAACCAGATTTATGCGTGGACTGAGGTGTGTGAGAAAAGTTTCCAACTGATGAAGGAGAAACTAACTACGCTCCCAGTGTTAGTGTTGCCACAACCAGAAGAACCTTATGAAGTTTATTGTGATGCTTCCTACCAGGGTTTGGGTTGTGTGTTGATGCAGAACAAACGAGTAGTGGCCTATGCCTCAAGGCAATTGAAGGTGCATGAAAAGAATTATCCCACTCATGACTTGGAGTTAGCGGCAATTGTCTTCGCATTGAAAATTTGGAGACATTATCTATATGGGTGTAGTTTTGATGTATTTAGTGACCATAAGAGTTTGAAATACTTGTTTGATCAAAAGGAACTTAACATTAGGCAGAGGAGATGGATGGAGTTCATTAAAGATTATGAGTTCACGTTGCATTACCATCCAGGGAAAGCAAATGTGGTGGCTGATGCCTTAAGCAGGAAGCGAGTTCATCTCTCGTTTGTAACAATGAAGGGGTTGGAGTTGTTAGAGAAGTTTCGTGACTTGGATCTTAATTTGGATTCCCCATTGGGGAAAGTGCAATGTGGAATGATCATTATAGATAGTGAATTGATGAATGAGGTTAAAGTCCTCCAAGTTACAGACGTGTTGACTCAAGAGAAAAGAAAGTTGATCGAGGTCGGCAAGGCACCTGAATTTGAGGTGGGCCCGGACGATATTTTGAGATGTAATGGACGTGTTTGTATACCTGACAATACAGAATTGAGGAAGACCATCTTGGATGAGGCCCATAAAAGCAAGTTGAGTATTCACCCCGGTACCACCAAAATGTATAAAGACCTTAAGCAAAAATTCTGGTGGCCGGGAATGAAGAAACAGGTAGCAGAATATGTGGCTTCATGTTTGACTTGTCAAAAAGCCAAAGTAGAGCATCAGAAACCAGGGGGACTACTAAGGTCGTTAGATATACCAGTATGGAAATGGGATAGTATATCTATGGATTTCGTGGTAGCATTGCCGAAGACTCAACGGAAGTTTGACTCCATTTGGGTGATCGTCGACAGGTTGACCAAATCTGCTCATTTCATACCCGTGAGGACTACTTATGATGTGACTAAGCTTGCAGAGATCTACATTGCCGAGATTGTTAGACTACATGGGGTACCCTCCAACATTGTGTTAGATAGAGACCCGAAGTTCATTTCTCGTTTGTGGGGAGCATTACATGAGGCGCTAGGTACTAAATTGAGATTGAGTTCAGCCTATCACCCTCAAACCGATGGACAAACAGAAAGGACTATTCAGACCTTGGAGGATTTACTGAGAGCGTGTGTGTTGGATGAGCGAGGAAGTTGGGATAATATGTTGCCTCTCGTTGAGTTCACTTATAACAACAGCTATCATGCGAGCATTGGAATGGCACCATACGAGGCTCTATATGGGCGTAAGTGCCAAACTCCCTTATGTTGGTATCAGGATGGTGAGAACCTAATTGTGGGGCCAGAATTGGTAGAACACACCACAGATAAAGTTCGTCTGATCCAAGAAAGGATGAAGACAGCACAAAGCAGACAGAAGAGTTATGCCGACCAACGGAGGAAACCGCTGGAGTTTCAAGAGGGTGAACATGTATTTTTGAGAGTGACGCCTACTACTGGCGTTGGTAGGGCACTGAAGTCTAAGAAACTCACTCCTAAATTCATTGGCCCATTTCAGATCCTCCGACGTGTAGGCCTCGTAGCTTACCAGATTGCCTTGCCTCCGAGCCTGGCCAAACTGCACAACGTATTCCATGTGTCACAACTGAGGAAGTACATAGCTGATCTTTCCCATATTATCACGCTAGATGATATCCAGTTGAAGGAGAACCTTTCCTTTGTAGTTCCACCACTAAGCATTGAAGATAGGAATACTAAGCACCTACGAGGTAAGGAGATCGCCTTGGTTAAGGTGATTTGGGACCAAACGGCTGGAGATGCAACTTGGGAATTAGGGGAAAAGATGAGAGAACTTTACCCTAGTCTATTTATGTCTATCTAGTTTCGAGGACGAAACTATTTTTAAGGGGGTGAGTATTGTAACATCCTCTAAATTTATTATTTAAAAATAATTAGAACATATCAATATTATTCAATATTAAATTATGTGTGATAATTACTTGCTTTGTTCGTTTTTTTGTAGTTGATAAAGTTATTAATAAGAATTATTTAAATATATGGGGAGTTCAAATATATACATGTATATAAGTAGAGATATATTATATGTAGATGTGTTTTCTAGTCCAAGAAGAAATTGGACTAATGGTTTGTGGCTTGGTTTTTATGATCAAGGTTAACAAAAAAATAATAATAATAATAATAATAATAATAAAAATAGTGACAATTTATCCCTCTTATTCTTCATTTAGGCCCAACATTTTCTAACCCACAATTTCCACCTTAAATTTCCCTAAGTCCACAATTTCTGTATACTCACTAATAAGAAACAAAAAGAATTCTGAAACCCTAGCCACCATCACCTTCACACCTCATTTTCTCCGTGTATCCAAAGCATGGAACTTCTTTTCCTTGTGAACAACTCCGTGGGGCTTAAAGCTTTGTACTAGGAAGAAAAGCGGCCAAGGTAAGGGCTTTTCCCCACACAAATTAGAGTTACGCCGTTGGTTGGATGACATGAAATAAATAATCGTGATTTCTTCTATTTTAAAATGAATAAATGTAGACTAATGGAGTAAAATGATAAAACCCCAATTTTTATTGAGATTGAATTGTAATATATGATTTCTATAGAGTAAAGTATGAAATTTTATGCTATGTGTGATAAAATTGTAGTGTTACGCATTTTTTCCGGTTTGCGCATTTTTTCTTTTAAATTAGAAGTTTTTACTTTTATATATTTTGTGTTATTCATTCATATGTTTAGCTTTGGTTTGATGTGGATGATGGAATAAAACTAACCCTTACAACAACATTTTAGGTACTAATGAGTCCGAGGAGATTCCAGAGTAGTTAATGAGTATTGATGTGCGGCGAACGTGGGGTAAAAATGGGTTTTTTTCGAGACAATTTTGTAATAATAGAGTTGTCGCAATGTTTCTAAGTACTTTTAATCTTTTGTCACAAACTTTTAAAATGTATTGGAATTTTAGAAATACGGAAGGGTTTCCCTTCTGTTAGGAATAATTGCCTTTACTTGCTTTAAATTTTGAATAAATATTTTCTTAATGATATTAAATAACGTGTTTCATACTAATTATTTAAATGAATAAATGCTAAGTATTCAAAAAAAAAATCCGGGGCGTTACACCTAGGGAGGACGAAAATGACCTAAATGTGCAACCAATGACACAAAATGACAAAAAATCACTTATTGGATGCACAAGATTGGTTAAAAACCCTAATTGAATTAGAATAAGCCTAGGGAGGACGAAAATGACCTAAATGTTCAACTAATGACACAAAATAACTTATTATATGCACAAGATTGGTTAAAAACTTTAATTGGATTACAATAAGCCTAGGGAGGAAGAAAATGACCTAAATGTTCAACCAAAGACACAAAATCACTTATTATATGCACAAGATTGGTTAAAAACCCAAATTGGATTAGAATAAGTCTAGGAATGACGAAAATGACCTAAATGTGAAACCAATGACATAATATCACATATTGGATGCACAATATAGGTTAAAACCCTAATTGGATTAGAATAAGCCCAAGGAGGACGAAAAATGACATAAATGTTCAACCAATGACACAAAATGACACAAAATCACATATTGGATGCACAAGATTTGTTAAAAACCCAAATTGGATTAGAATAAGCCTAGCGAGGACGAAAATGACCTAAATGTTCAACCAATGACACAAAATCACTTATTGGATGCACAAGATCGGTTAAAAACCCTAATTGGATTAGAATAAGCCTAGGGAGGACGAAAATGACCTCAATGTGAAACTAATGACACAAAATCACATATTGAATGCACAAGATTGGTTAAAAACCCTAATTGGATTAGAATAAGCCTAGGGAGGAAGAAAATGGCCTAAATGTTCAACCAAAGACACAAAATCACTTATAATATGCACAAGATTGGTTAAAAACCCTAATTGGATTAGAATAAGCCTAGGGAGGACGAAAATGACCTAAATGTGCAACCAATGACACAAAATGACACAAAATCACATATTGGATGCACAAGATTGGTTAAAAACCCTAATTTGATTAGAATAAGCCTAGGGAGGATGAAAATGACTTAAATGTTCAACCAATGACACAAAATCACTTATTATATACATAAGATTGGTTAAAACCCCTAATTGGATTAGAATAAGCCTAGGGAGGAAGAAAATGGCCTAAATGTTCATCCAAAGACACATAATCACTTATTATATGCACAAGATTGGTTAAAAACCCTAATTGGATTAGAATAAGCCTAGGGAGGACGAAAATGACCTAAATGTGCAACCAATGACACAAAATGACACAATATCACTTATTGGATGCACAAGATTGGTTAAAAACCCTAATTGGATTAGAATAAGCCTATGGAGGACGAAAATGACCTAAATGTGCAACCAATTACACAAAATCACATATTGGATGCACAAGATTGGTTGAAACCCCTAATTGGATTAGAATAAGCCAGGCGAGGACGAAAATGACCTAAATGTTCAACCAATGACACAAAATCACTTATTATATGCACAAGATTGGTTAAAAACCCTAATTGGATAAGAATAAGCCTAGGGAACATGAAAATGACCTAAATGTGCAACCAATGACACAAAATCACATACAGGATGCACAAGATTTGTTAAAACCCTAATTGGATTAGAATATTCCTATGGAGGACGAAAATGACTTAAATGTGCAACCAATGACACAAAATCACATATTTGATGCCCAAGAATGGTTAAAAACCCTAATTGGATTAGAATAAGCCTAGCGAGGACGAAAATGACCTAAATGTTAACCCAATGACACAAAATGACATAAAACCACATATTGGATGCACAAGATTGGTTAAAAACCCAAATTGGATTAGAATAAGCCTAGGGAGGATGAAAATGACCTAAATGTTCAACAAATGACACAAAATCACTTATTATATGCACAAGATTGGTTAAAAACTCTAATTGGATTAGAATAAGCCTAAGGAGGACGAAATGACCTAAATGTGCAAACAATGACACAAAATTACATATTGGATGCACAAGATTTGTTAAAAACCTTAGTTGGATTTGATTAAGCCTAGAAAGGACGAAAATGACCTAAATGTTTAACCAATGACACAAAATGACACAAAATCACATATTGGATGCACAAGATTGGTTAAAAATCCTAATTGGATTAGAATAAGCCTAGGGAGGACGAAAATGACCTAAATGTGAAACTAAAGACACAAAATCACATATTGGATGCACAAGATTGGTTAAGAACCCTAATTGGATTAGAATAAGCCTAGGGAGGAAGAAAATGGCCTAAATGTTCAACCAAAGACACAAAATTACTTATTATATGCAAGAGATTGGTTAAAAACCCAAATTGGATTAGAATAAGTCTAGGAAGGATGAAAATGACCTAAATGTGAAACCAATGACATAAATTCAAATATTGGATGCACAAGATTGGTTAAAACCCTAATTGGATTAGAATAAGCCCAAGAAGGACGAAAATGATGTAAATGTTCAACCAATGACACAAAATGACACAAAACACATATTGGATGCACAAGATTTGTTAAAAACCTTAATTGGATTAGAATAAGCCTAGCGATGACGAAAATGATCTAAATGTTCAACCAATGACACAAAATCACTTATTATATGCACAAGATTGGTTAAAAACCCTAATTGGATTAGAATAAGCCTAGGGAGGATGAAAATGACCTAATTGTTCAACAAATGACACAAAATAACTTATTATATGCACAAGATTGGTTAAAAACCCTAATTGGATTAGAATAAGCCTAGGGAGGACGAAAATGACCTAAATGTGCAACCAATGACACAAAATCACATATTGGATGCATAAGATTGGTTAAAACCCCTAATTGGATTAGAATAAGCCTAGCGAGGACGAAAATGACCTAAACGTTCAACCAAGGACACAAAATCACTGATTATATGCACAAGATTGGTTAAAAACCCTAATTGGATTAGAATAAGTCTAGGGAGGACGAAAATGACCTAAATGTGAAACCAATGACATAAAATCACATATTGGATGCACAAGATTGGTTAAAACCCTAATTGGATTAGAATAAGCCCAAAGAGGACGAAAATGACGTAAATGTTCAACCAATGACACAAAATGACACAAAATCACTTATTGGATGCACAAGATTGGTTAAAAACCCTAATAGGATTAGAATAAGCCTAGGGAGGACGAAAATGACCTAAATGTGCAACCAATGACACAAAATCACATATTGGATGCACAAGATTGGTTAAGAACCCTAAATGGATTAGAATAAGCCTAGGGAGGAAGAAAATGGCCTAAATGTTCAACCAAAGACACAAAATTACTTATTATATGCAAAAGATTGGTTAAAAACCCAAATTGGATTAGAATAAGTCTAGGAAGGATGAAAATGACCTAAATGTGAAACCAATGACATAAAATCACATATTGGATGCACAAGATTGGTTAAAACCCTAATTGGATTAGAATAAGCCCAAGGAGGACGAAAATGACGTAAATGTTCAAAAAATGACCCAAAATGACACAAAATCACATATTGCATGCACAAGATTTGTTAAAAACCCGAATTGGATTAGAATAAGCCTAGCGAGGACGAAAATGACCTAAATGTTCAACCAATGACACAAAATCACTTATTGGATGCACAAGATTGGTTAAAAACTCTAATTGGATTAGAATAAGCCTAGGGAGGACGAAAATGACCTAAATGTGCAACCAATGACATAAAATCACATATTGGATGCACAAGATTGGCTAAAAACCCTAATTGGATTAGAATAAGCCTAGGGAGGAAGAAAATGGCCTAAATGTTCAACCAAAGACACAAAATCACTTATTATATGCATCAGATTGGTTAAAAACCTTAATTGGATTAGAATAAGTATAGGGAGGACGAAAATGACCTAAATGTGAAACCAATGACATAAAATCACATATTGGATGCACAAGATTGGTTAAAACCCTAATTGGATTAGAATAACCCCAAGGAGGACGAAAATGACGTAAATGTTCAACAAATGACACAAAATGACACAAAATCACATATTGGATGCACAAGATTTTTAAAAACCCTAATTGGATTAGAATAAGCCTAGCGAGTAGGAAAATGATCTAAATGTTCAACCAATGACACAAAATCACTTATTATATGCACAAGATTGGTTAAAAACCTTAATTGGATTAGAATAAGCCTAGGGAGGATGAAAATGACCTAAATGTTCAACCAATGACACAAAATCACTTATTATATGCACAAGATTGGTTAAAAACCCTAATTGGATTAGAATAAGCCTAGGGAGGACGAAACTGACCTAAATGTGCAACCAATGACACTAAATCACATATTGGATGCACAAGATTGGTTAAAACCCCTAATTGGAATAGAATAAGCCTAGCGAGGATGAAAATGACCTAAATGTTCAACCAATGACACAAAATCACTTATTATATGCACAAGATTGGTTAAAAACCCTAATTGGATAAGAATAAGCCTAGGGAAGACGAAAATGACCTAAATGTGCAACCAATGACACAAAATTACATATTGGGATCACAAGATTTGTTAAAAACCCTAATTGGATTTGAATAAGCCTAGAAAGGACGAAAATGACCTAAATGTGCAACCAATGACACAAAATCACATATTGGATGCACAAGATTCGTTAAAAATCCTAATTGGATTAGAATAAGCCTAGGGAGGACGAAAATGACCTAAATGTGCAACCAATGACACAAAATCACATATTGGATGCACAAGATTGGTTAAAACCCCTTATTGGATTAGAATAAGCCTAGCGAGGACGAAAATGACCTAAATGTTTAACCAATGACACAAAATCACTTATTATATGCACAAGATTGGTTAAAAACCCAAATTGGATTAGAATAAGCCTAGAAAGGACGAAAATGACCTAAATGTTTAACCAATGACACAAAATCACATATTGGATGTACAAGATTGGTTAAAAACCCTAATTGGATTAGAATAAGCCTATGGAGGACGAAAATGACCTAAATGTTCAACCAATGACACAAAATCACTTATTATATGCACAAGATTGGTTAAAAACTTTAACTAGATTAGAATAAGGCTAGGGAGGAAGAAAATGACCTAAATGTTCAACCAAAGACACAAAATCACTTATTATATGCTCAAGATTGGTTAAAAACCCAAATTGGATTAGAATAAGTCTAGGAAGGACGAAAATGACCTGAATGTGAAACCAATGACATAAATTCACATATTGGATGCACAAGATTGGTTAAAACCCTAATTGGATTAGAATAAGCCCAAGGAGGACGAAAATGACGTAAATGTTCAACCAATGACACAAAATGACACAAAACACATATTGGATGCACAAGATTTGTTAAAAACCCTAATTGGATTAGAATAAGCCTAGCGAGTAGGAAAATGATCTAAATGTTCAACCAATGACACAAAATCACTTATTATATGCACAAGATTGGCTAAAAACCCTAATTGGATTAGAATAAGCCTAGGGAGGATGAAAATGACCTAAATGTTCAACCAATGACACAAAATCACTTATTATATGCACAAGATTGGTTAAAAACCCTAATTGGATTAGAATAAGCCTAGGGAGGACGAAACTGACCTAAATGTGCAACCAATGACACAAAATCACATATTGGATGCACAAGATTGGTTAAAACCCCTAATTGGATTAGAATAAGCCTAGCGAGGATGAAAATGACCTAAATGTTCAACCAATGACACAAAATCACTTATTATATGCACAAGATTGGTTAAAAACCCTAATTGGATAAGAATAAGCCTAGGGAAGACGAAAATGACCTAAATGTGCAACCAATGACACAAAATTACATATTGGGATCACAAGATTTGTTAAAAACCCTAATTGGATTTGAATAAGCCTAGAAAGGACGAAAATGACCTAAATGTGCAACCAATGACACAAAATCACATATTGGATGCACAAGATTCGTTAAAAATCCTAATTGGATTAGAATAAGCCTAGGGAGGACGAAAATGACCTAAATGTGCAACCAATGACACAAAATCACATATTGGATGCACAAGATTGGTTAAAACCCCTAATTGGATTAGAATAAGCCTAGCGAGGACGAAAATGACCTAAATGTTCAACCAAGGACACAAAATCACTTATTATATGCACAAGATTGGTTAAAAACCCTAATTGGAGTAGAATAAGTCTAGGGAGGACGAAAATGACCTAAATGTGAAACCAATGACATAAAATCACATATTGGATGCACAAGATTGGTTAAAACCCTAATTGGATTAGAATAAGCCCAAGGAGGACGAAAATGACGTAAATGTTCAACCAATGACACAAAATGACACAAAATAACTTATTGGATGCACAAGATTGGTTAAAAACCCTAATTGGATTAGAATAAGCCTAGGGAGGACGAAAATGACCTAAATGTGCAACCAATGACATAATATCACATATTGGATGCACAAGATTGGTTAAAAACCCTAATTGGATTAGAATAAGCCTAGGGAGGAAGAAAATGGCCTAAATGTTCAACCAAAGACACAAAATCACTTATTATATGCATCAGATTGGTTAAAAACCCTAATTGGATTAGAATAAGTCTAGGGAGGACGAAAATGACCTAAATGTGAAACCAATGACATAAAATCACATATTGGATGCACAAGATTGGTTAAAACCCTAATTGGATTAGAATAAGCCCAAGGAGGACGAAAATGACGTAAATGTTCAACCAATGACACAAAATGACACAAAATCACATAATGGATGCACAAGATTTTTAAAAACCCTGATTGGATTAGAATAAGCCTAGCGAGTAGGAAAATGATCTAAATGTTCAACCAATGACACAAAATCACTTATTATATGCACAAGATTGGTTAAAAATCCTAATTGGATTAGAATAAGCCTAGGGAGGATGAAAATGACCTAAATGTTCAACCAATGACACAAAATCACTTATTATATGCACAAGATTGGTTAAAAACCCTAATTGGATTAGAATAAGCCTAGGGAGGACGAAACTGACCTAAATGTGCAACCAATGACACAAAATCACATATTGGATGCACAAGATTGGTTAAAACCCCTAATTGGATTAGAATAAGCCTAGCGAGGATGAAAATGACCTAAATGTTCAACCAATGACACAAAATCACTGATTATATGCACAAGATTGGTTAAAAACCCTAATTGGATAAGAATAAGCCTAGGGAAGACGAAAATGACCTAAATGTGCAACCAATGACACAAAATTACATATTGGGATCACAAGATTTGTTAAAAACCCTAATTGGATTTGAATAAGCCTAGAAAGGACGAAAATGACCTAAATGTGCAACCAATGACACAAAATCACATATTGGATGCACAAGATTCGTTAAAAATCCTAATTGGATTAGAATAAGCCTAGGGTGGACGAAAATGACCTAAATGTGCAACCAATGACACAAAATCACATATTGGATGCACAAGATTGGTTAAAACCCCTTATTGGATTAGAATAAGCCTAGCGAGGACAAAAATGACCTAAATGTTTAACCAATGACACAAAATCACTTATTATATGCACAAGATTGGTTAAAACCCCTAATTGGATAAGAATAAGCCTAGGGAAGACGAAAATTACCTAAATGTGCAACCAATGACACAAAATTACATATTGGATGCACAAGATTAGTTAAAAAACCTAATTGGATTTGAATAAGCCTAAGGAGGACGAAAATGACCTAAATGTGCAAACAATGACACAAAATTACATATTGGATGCACAAGATTTGTTAAAAACCTTAGTTGGATTTGAATAAGCCTAGAAAGGACGAAAATGACCTAAATGTTTAACCAATGACACAAAATCACATATTGGATGCACAAGATTGGTTAAAAACCCTAATTGGATTAGAATAAGCCTATGGAGGACGAAAATGACCTAAATGTTCAACTAATGACACAAAATCACTTATTATATGCACAAGATTGGTTAAAAACTTTAACTGGATTAGAATAAGGCTAGGGAGGAAGAAAATTACCTAAATGTTCAACCAAAGACACAAAATCACTTATTATATGCACAAGATTGGTTAAAAACCCAAATTGGATTAGAATAAGTCTAGGAAGGACGAAAATGACCTAAATGTGAAACCAATGACATAAATTCACATATTGGATGCACAAGATAGGTTAAAAACCCTAATTGGATAAGAATAAGCCTAAGGAAGACGAAAATGACCTAAATGTGCAACCAATGACACAAAATTACATATTGGATGCGCAAGATTGGTTAAAACCCTAATTGGATTAGAATAAGCCCAAGGAGGACGAAAATGACGTAAATGTTCAACCAATGACACAAAATGACACAAAACACATATTGGATGCACAAGATTTGTTAAAAACCCTAATTGGATTAGAATAAGCCTAGCGAGGACAAAAATGATCTAAATGTTCAACCAAAGACACAAAATCACTTATTATATGCACAAGATTGGTTAAAAACCCTAATTGGATTAGAATAAGCCTAGGGAGGATGAAAATGACCTAATTGTTCAACCAATGACACAAAATAACTTATTATATGCACAAGATTGGTTAAAAACCCTAATTGGATTAGAATAAGCCTAGGGAGGACGAAAATGACCTAAATGTGCAACCAATGACACAAAATCACATATTGGATGCACAAGATTGGTTAAAACCCCTAATTGGATTAGAATAAGCCTAGCGAGGACGAAAATGACCTAAATATTCAACCAAGGACACAAAATCACTTATTATATGCACAAGATTGGTTAAAAACCCTAATTGGAGTAGAATAAGTCTAGGGAGGACGAAAATGACCTAAATGTGAAACCAATGACATAAAATCACATATTGGATGCACAAGATTGGTTAAAACCCTAATTGGATTAGAATAAGCCCAAGGAGGACGAAAATGATGTAAATATTCAACCAATGACACAAAATGACACAAAATAACTTATTGGATGCACAAGATTGGTTAAAAACCCTAATTGGATTAAAATAAGCCTAGGGAGGACGAAAATGACCTTAATGTGCAACCAATGACATAATATCACATATTGGATGCACAAGATTGGTTAAAAACCCTAATTGGATTAGAATAAGCCTAGGGAGGAAGAAAATGGCCTAAATGTTCAACCAAAGACACAAAATCACTTATTATATGCATCAGATTGGTTAAAAACCCTAATTGGATTAGAATAAGTCTAGGGAGGACGAAAATGACCTAAATGTGAAACCAATGTCATAAAATCACATATTGGATGCACAAGATTGGTTAAAACCCTAATTGGATTAGAATAAGCCCAAGGAGGACGAAAATGACGTAAATGTTCAACCAATGACACAAAATGACACAAAATCACATATTGGATGCACAAGATTTTTAAAAACCCTAATTGGATTAGAATAAGCCTAGCGAGTAGGAAAATGATCTAAATGTTCAACCAATGACACAAAATCACTTATTATATGCACAAGATTGGTTAAAAACCCTAATTGGATTAGAATAAGCCTTGGGAGGATTAAAATGACCTAAATGTTCAACCAATGACACAAAATCACTTATTATATGCACAAGATTGGTAAAAAACCCTAATTGGATTAGAATAAGCCTAGGGAGGACGAAACTGACCTAAATGTGCAACCAATGACACAAAATCACATATTGGATGCACAAGATTGGTTAAAACCCCTAATTGGATTAGAATAAGCCTAGCGAGGATGAAAATGACCTAAATGTTCAACCAATGACACAAAATCACTGATTATATGCACAAGATTGGTTAAAAACCCTAATTGGATAAGAATAAGCCTAGGGAAGACGAAAATGACCTAAATGTGCAACCAATGACACAAAATTACATATTGGGATCACAAGATTTGTTAAAAACCCTAATTGGATTTGAATAAGCCTAGAAAGGACGAAAATGACCTAAATGTGCAACCAATGACACAAAATCACATATTGGATGCACAAGATTCGTTAAAAATCCTAATTGGATTAGAATAAGCCTAGGGAGGACGAAAATGACCTAAATGTGCAACCAATGACACAAAATCACATATTGGATGCACAAGATTGGTTAAAACCCCTTATTCGATTATAATAAGCCTAGCGAGGACGAAAATGACCTAAATGTTTAACCAATGACACAAAATCACTTATTATATGCACAAGATTGGTTAAAACCCCTAATTGGATAAGAATAAGCCTAGGGAAGACGAAAATTACCTAAATGTGCAACCAATGACACAAAATTACATATTGGATGCACAAGATTAGTTAAAAAACCTAATTGGATTTGAATAAGCCTAAGGAGGACGAAAATGACCTAAATGTGCAAACAATGACACAAAATTACATATTGGATGCACAAGATTTGTTAATAACCTTAGTTGGATTTGAATAAGCCAAGAAAGGACGAAAATGACCTAAATGTTTAACCAATGACACAAAATCACATATTGGATGCACAAGATTGGTTAAAAACCCTAATTGGATTAGAATAAGCCTATGGAGGACGAAAATGACCTAAATGTTCAACTAATGACACAAAATCACTTATTATATGCACAAGATTGGTTAAAAACTTTAACTAGATTAGAATAAGGCTAGGGAGGAAGAAAATGACCTAAATATTCAACCAAAGACACAAAATCACTTATTATATGCTCAAGATTGGTTAAAAACCCAAATTGGATTAGAATAAGTCTAGGAAGGACGAAAATGACCTGAATGTGAAACCAATGACATAAATTCACATAATGGATGCACAAGATTGGTTAAAACCCTAATTGGATTAGAATAAGCCCAAGGAGGACGAAAATGACGTAAATGTTCAACCAATGACACAAAATGACACAAAACACATATTGGATGCACAAGATTTGTTAAAAACCCTAATTGGATTAGAATAAGCCTAGCGAGGACGAAAATGATCTAAATGTTCAACCAAAGACACAAAATCACTTATTATATGCACAAGATTGGTTAAAAACCCTAATTGGATTAGAATAAGCCTAGGGAGGATGAAAATGACCTAATTGTTCAACCAATGACACAAAATAACTTATTATATGCACAAGATTGGTTAAAAACCCTAATTGGATTAGAATAAGCCTAGGGAGGACGAAAATGACCTAAATGTGCAACCAATGACACAAAATCACATATTGGATGCACAAGATT
>JBBPBP010000002.1:23287260-23327866 GCA_037974735.1 Cicer chorassanicum
CCCTAATTGGATAAGAATAAGCCTAGGGAAGACGAAAATGACCTAAATGTGCAACCAATGACACAAAATTACATATTGGGATCACAAGATTTGTTAAAAACCCTAATTGGATTTGAATAAGCCTAGAAAGGACGAAAATGACCTAAATGTGCAACCAATGACACAAAATCACATATTGGATGCACAAGATTCGTTAAAAATCCTAATTGGATTTAGAATAAGCCTAGGGAGGACGAAAATGACCTAAATGTGCAACCAATGACACAAAATCACATATTGGATGCACAAGATTGGTTAAAACCCCTTATTGGATTAGAATAAGCCTAGCGAGGACGAAAATGACCTAAATGTTTAACCAATGACACAAAATCACTTATTATATGCACAAGATTGGTTAAAACCCCTAATTGGATAAGAATAAGCCTATGGAAGACGAAAATTACCTAAATGTGCAACCAATGACACAAAATTACATATTGGATGCACAAGATTAGTTAAAAACCCTAATTGGATTTGAATAAGCCTAAGGAGGACAAAAATGACCTAAATGTGCAAACAATGACACAAAATTACATATTGGATGCACAAGATTTGTTAAAAACCTTAGTTGGATTTGAATAAGCCTAGAAAGGACGAAAATGACCTAAATGTTTAACCAATGACACAAAATCACATATTGGATGCACAAGATTGGTTAAAAACCCTTATTGGATTAGAATAAGCCTAGGGAGGACGAAAATGACCTAAATGTTCAACTAATGACACAAAATCACTTATTATATGCACAAGATTGGTTAAAAACTTTAACTGGATTAGAATAAGGCTAGGGAGGAAGAAAATGACCTAAATGTTCAACCAAAGACACAAAATCACTTATTATATGCACAAGATTGGTTAAAAACCCAAATTGGATTAGAATAAGTCTAGGAAGGATGAAAATGACCTAAATGTGAAACCAATGACATAAAATCACATATTGGATGCACAAGATTGGTTAAAACCCTAATTGGATTAGAATAAGCCCAAAGAGGACAAAAATGACGTAAATGTTCAACCATTGACACAAAATGACACAAAATCACTTATTGGATGCACAAGATTGGTTAAAAACCCTAATAGGATTAGAATAAGCCTAGGGAGGACGAAAATGACCTAAATGTGCAACCAATGACACAAAATCACATATTGGATGCACAAGATTGGTTAAGAACCCTAAATGGATTAGAATAAGCATAGGGAGGACGAAAATGACCTAAATGTTCAACCAAAGACACAAAATTACTTATTATATGCAAAAGATTGGTTAAAAACCCAAATTGGATTAGAATAAGTCTAGGAAGGATGAAAATGACCTAAATGTGAAACCAATGACATAAAATCACATATTGGATGCACAAGATTGGTTAAAACCCTAATTGGATTAGAATAAGCCCAAAGAGGACGAAAATGACGTAAATGTTCAACCACTGACACAAAATGACACAAAATCACTTATTGGATGCACAAGATTGGTTAAAAACCCTAATAGGATTAGAATAAGCCTAGGGAGGACGAAAATGACCTAAATGTGCAACCAATGACACAAAATCACATATTGGATGCACAAGATTGGTTAAGAACCCTAAATGGATTAGAATAAGCCTAGGGAGGAAGAAAATGGCCTAAATGTTCAACCAAAGACACAAAATTACTTATTATATGCAAAAGATTGGTTAAAAACCCAAATTGGATTAGAATAAGTCTAGGAAGGATGAAAATGACCTAAATGTGAAACCAATGACATAAAATCACATATTGGATGCACAAGATTGGTTAAAACCCTAATTGGATTAGAATAAGCCCAAGGAGGACGAAAATGACGTAAATGTTCAAAAAATGACCCAAAATGACACAAAATCACATATTGCATGCACAAGATTTGTTAAAAACCCGAATTGGATTAGAATAAGCCTAGCGAGGACGAAAATGACCTAAATGTTCAACCAATGACACAAAATCACTTATTGGATGCACAAGATTGGTTAAAAACTCTAATTGGATTAGAATAAGCCTAGGGAGGACGAAAATGACCTAAATGTGCAACCAATGACATAAAATCACATATTGGATGCACAAGATTGGTTAAAAACCCTAATTGGATTAGAATAAGCCTAGGGAGGAAGAAAATGGCCTAATTGTTCAACCAAAGACACAAAATCACTTATTATATGCATCAGATTGGTTAAAAACCCTAATTGGATTAGAATAAGTCTAGGGAGGACGAAAATGACCTAAATGTGAAACCAATGACATAAAATCACATATTGGATGCACAAGATTGGTTAAAACCCTAATTGGATTAGAATAACCCCAAGGAGGACGAAAATGACGTAAATGTTCAACCAATGACACAAAATGACACAAAATCACATATTGGATGCACAAGATTTTTAAAAACCCTAATTGGATTAGAATAAGCCTAGCGAGTAGGAAAATGATCTAAATGTTCAACCAATGACACAAAATCACTTATTATATGCACAAGATTGGTTAAAAACCCTAATTGGATTAGAATAAGCCTAGGGAGGATGAAAATGACCTAAATGTTCAACCAATGACACAAAATCACTTATTATATGCACAAGATTTGTTAAAAACCCTAATTAGATTAGAATAAGCCTAGGGAGGACGAAACTGACCTTATTGTGCAACCAATGACACAAAATCACATATTGGATGCACAAGATTGGTTAAAACCCCTAATTGGATTAGAATAAGCCTAGCGAGGATGAAAATGACCTAAATGTTCAACCAATGACACAAAATCACTTATTATATGCCCAAGATTGGTTAAAAACCCTAATTGGATAAGAATAAGCCTAGGGAAGACGAAAATGACCTAAATGTGCAACCAATGACACAAAATTACATATTGGGATCACAAGATTTGTTAAAAACCCTAATTGGATTTGAATAAGTCTAGAAAGGACGAAAATGACCTAAATGTGCAACTAATGACACAAAATCACATATTGGATGCACAAGATTCGTTAAAAATCCTAATTGGATTAGAATAAGCCTAGGGAGGATGAAAATGACCTAAATGTGCAACCAATGACACAAAATCACATATTGGATGCACAAGATTGGTTAAAACCCCTTATTGGATTAGAATAAGCCTAGCGAGGACGAAAATGACCTAAATGTTTAACCAATGACACAAAATCACTTATTATATGCACAAGATTGGTTAAAACCCCTAATTGGATAAGAATAAGCCTAGGGAAGACGAAAATTACCTAAATGTGCAACCAATGACACAAAATTACATATTGGATGCACAAGATTAGTTAAAAAACCTAATTGGATTTGAATAAGCCTAAGGAGGACGAAAATGACCTAAATGTGCAAACAATGACACAAAATTACATATTGGATGCACAAGATTTGTTAAAAACCTTAGTTGGATTTGAATAAGCCAAGAAAGGACGAAAATGACCTAAATGTTTAACCAATGACACAAAATCACATATTGGATGCACAAGATTGGTTAAAAACCCTAATTGGATTAGAATAAGCCTATGGAGGACGAAAATGACCTAAATGTTCAACTAATGACACAAAATCACTTATTATATGCACAAGATTGGTTAAAAACTTTAACTAGATTAGAATAAGGCTAGGGAGGAAGAAAATGACCTAAATATTCAACCAAAGACACAAAATCACTTATTATATGCTCAAGATTGGTTAAAAACCCAAATTGGATTAGAATAAGTCTAGGAAGGACGAAAATGACCTGAATGTGAAACCAATGACATAAATTCACATAATGGATGCACAAGATTGGTTAAAACCCTAATTGGATTAGAATAAGCCCATGGAGGACGAAAATGACGTAAATGTTCAACCAATGACACAAAATGACACAAAACACATATTGGATGCACAAGATTTGTTAAAAACCCTAATTGGATTAGAATAAGCCTAGCGAGGACGAAAATGATCTAAATGTTCAACCAAAGACACAAAATCACTTATTATATGCACAAGATTGGTTAAAAACCCTAATTGGATTAGAATAAGCCTAGGGAGGATGAAAATGACCTAATTGTTCAACCAATGACACAAAATAACTTATTATATGCACAAGATTGGTTAAAAACCCTAATTAGATTAGAATAAGCCTAGGGAGGACGAAAATGACCTAAATGTGCAACCAATGACACAAAATCACATATTGGATGCACAAGATTGGTTAAAACCCCTAATTGGATTAGAATAAGCCTAGCGAGGACGAAAATGACCTAAATGTTCAACCAAGGACACAAAATCACTTATTATATGCACAAGATTGGTTAAAAACCCTAATTGGAGTAGAATAAGTCTAGGGAGGACGAAAATGACCTAAATGTGAAACCAATGACATAAAATCACATATTGGATGCACAAGATTGGTTAAAACCCTAATTGGATTAGAATAAGCCCAAGGAGGACGAAAATGATGTAAATATTCAACCAATGACACAAAATGACACAAAATAACTTATTGGATGCACAAGATTGGTTAAAAACCCTAATTGGATTAGAATAAGCCTAGGGAGGACGAAAATGACCTAAATGTGCAACCAATGACACAAAATCACATATTGGATGCACAAGATTGGTTAAAACCCCTAATTGGATTAGAATAAGCCTAGCGAGGATGAAAATGACCTAAATGTTCAACCAATGACACAAAATCACTGATTATATGCACAAGATTGGTTAAAAACCCTAATTGGATAAGAATAAGCCTAGGGAAGACGAAAATGACCTAAATGTGCAACCAATGACACAAAATTACATATTGGGATCACAAGATTTGTTAAAAACCCTAATTGGATTTGAATAAGCCTAGAAAGGACGAAAATGACCTAAATGTGCAACCAATGACACAAAATCACATATTGGATGCACAAGATTCGTTAAAAATCCTAATTGGATTAGAATAAGCCTAGGGAGGACGAAAATGACCTAAATGTGCAACCAATGACACAAAATCACATATTGGATGCACAAGATTGGTTAAAACCCCTTATTCGATTATAATAAGCCTAGCGAGGACGAAAATGACCTAAATGTTTAACCAATGACACAAAATCACTTATTATATGCACAAGATTGGTTAAAACCCCTAATTGGATAAGAATAAGCCTAGGGAAGACGAAAATTACCTAAATGTGCAACCAATGACACAAAATTACATATTGGATGCACAAGATTAGTTAAAAAACCTAATTGGATTTGAATAAGCCTAAGGAGGACGAAAATGACCTAAATGTGCAAACAATGACACAAAATTACATATTGGATGCACAAGATTTGTTAAAAACCTTAGTTGGATTTGAATAAGCCTAGAAAGGACGAAAATGACCTAAATGTTTAACCAATGACACAAAATCACATATTGGATGCACAAGATTGGTTAAAAACCCTAATTGGATTAGAATAAGCCTATGGAGGACGAAAATGACCTAAATGTTCAACTAATGACACAAAATCACTTATTATATGCACAAGATTGGTTAAAAACTTTAACTGGATTAGAATAAGGCTAGGGAGGAAGAAAATTACCTAAATGTTCAACCAAAGACACAAAATCACTTATTATATGCACAAGATTGGTTAAAAACCCAAATTGGATTAGAATAAGTCTAGGAAGGACGAAAATGACCTAAATGTGAAACCAATGACATAAATTCACATATTGGATGCACAAGATAGGTTAAAAACCCTAATTGGATAAGAATAAGCCTAAGGAAGACGAAAATGACCTAAATGTGCAACCAATGACACAAAATTACATATTGGATGCGCAAGATTGGTTAAAACCCTAATTGGATTAGAATAAGCCCAAGGAGGACGAAAATGACGTAAATGTTCAACCAATGACACAAAATGACACAAAACACATATTGGATGCACAAGATTTGTTAAAAACCCTAATTGGATTAGAATAAGCCTAGCGAGGACAAAAATGATCTAAATGTTCAACCAAAGACACAAAATCACTTATTATATGCACAAGATTGGTTAAAAACCCTAATTGGATTAGAATAAGCCTAGGGAGGACGAAACTGACCTTATTGTGCAACCAATGACACAAAATCACATATTGGATGCACAAGATTGGTTAAAACCCCTAATTGGATTAGAATAAGCCTAGCGAGGATGAAAATGACCTAAATGTTCAACCAATGACACAAAATCACTTATTATATGCCCAAGATTGGTTAAAAACCCTAATTGGATAAGAATAAGCCTAGGGAAGACGAAAATGACCTAAATGTGCAACCAATGACACAAAATTACATATTGGGATCACAAGATTTGTTAAAAACCCTAATTGGATTTGAATAAGCCTAGAAAGGACGAAAATGACCTAAATGTGCAACTAATGACACAAAATCACATATTGGATGCACAAGATTCGTTAAAAATCCTAATTGGATTAGAATAAGCCTAGGGAGGACGAAAATGACCTAAATGTGCAACCAATGACACAAAATCACATATTGGATGCACAAGATTGGTTAAAACCCCTTATTGGATTAGAATAAGCCTAGCGAGGACGAAAATGACCTAAATGTTTAACCAATGACACAAAATCACTTATTATATGCACAAGATTGGTTAAAACCCCTAATTGGATAAGAATAAGCCTAGGGAAGACGAAAATTACCTAAATGTGCAACCAATGACACAAAATTACATATTGGATGCACAAGATTAGTTAAAAAACCTAATTGGATTTGAATAAGCCTAAGGAGGACGAAAATGACCTAAATGTGCAAACAATGACACAAAATTACATATTGGATGCACAAGATTTGTTAATAACCTTAGTTGGATTTGAATAAGCCAAGAAAGGACGAAAATGACCTAAATGTTTAACCAATGACACAAAATCACATATTGGATGCACAAGATTGGTTAAAAACCCTAATTGGATTAGAATAAGCCTATGGAGGACGAAAATGACCTAAATGTTCAACTAATGACACAAAATCACTTATTATATGCACAAGATTGGTTAAAAACTTTAACTAGATTAGAATAAGGCTAGGGAGGAAGAAAATGACCTAAATATTCAACCAAAGACACAAAATCACTTATTATATGCTCAAGATTGGTTAAAAACCCAAATTGGATTAGAATAAGTCTAGGAAGGACGAAAATGACCTGAATGTGAAACCAATGACATAAATTCACATAATGGATGCACAAGATTGGTTAAAACCCTAATTGGATTAGAATAAGCCCAAGGAGGACGAAAATGACGTAAATGTTCAACCAATGACACAAAATGACACAAAACACATATTGGATGCACAAGATTTGTTAAAAACCCTAATTGGATTAGAATAAGCCTAGCGAGGACGAAAATGATCTAAATGTTCAACCAAAGACACAAAATCACTTATTATATGCACAAGATTGGTTAAAAACCCTAATTGGATTAGAATAAGCCTAGGGAGGATGAAAATGACCTAATTGTTCAACCAATGACACAAAATAACTTATTATATACACAAGATTGGTTAAAAACCCTAATTGGATTAGAATAAGCCTAGGGAGGACGAAAATGACCTAAATGTGCAACCAATGACACAAAATCACATATTGGATGCACAAAATTGGTTAAAACCCCTAATTGGATTAGAATAAGCCTAGCGAGGACGAAAATGACCTAAATGTTCAACTAATGACACAAAATCACTTATTATATGCACAAGATTGGTTAAAAACCCAAATTGGATTAGAATAAGTCTAGGAAGGATGAAAATGACCAAAGTGTGAAACCAATGACATAAATTCACATATTGGATGCACAAGATTGGTTAAAACCCTAATTGGATTAGAATAAGCCCATGGAGGACGAAAATGACGTAAATGTTCAACCAATGACACAAAATGACACAAAACACATATTGGATGCACAAGATTTGTTAAAAACCCTAATTGGATTAGAATAAGCCTAGCGAGGACGAAAATGATCTAAATGTTCAACCAAAGACACAAAATCACTTATTATATGCACAAGATTGGTTAAAAACCCTAATTGGATTAGAATAAGCCTAGGGAGGACGAAAATGACCTAAATGTGCAACCAATGACACAAAATCACATATTGGATGCACAAGATTGGTTAAAACCCCTAATTGGATTAGAATAAGCCTAGCGAGGACGAAAATGACCTAAATGTTCAACCAAGGACACAAAATCACTTATTATATGCACAAGATTGGTTAAAAACCCTAATTGGAGTAGAATAAGTCTAGGGAGGACGAAAATGACCTAAATGTGAAACCAATGACATAAAATCACATATTGGATGCACAAGATTGGTTAAAACCCTAATTGGATTAGAATAAGCCCAAGGAGGACGAAAATGACGTAAATGTTCAACCAATGACACAAAATGACACAAAATAACTTATTGGATGCACAAGATTGGTTAAAAACCCTAATTGGATTAGAATAAGCCTAGGGAGGACGAAAATGACCTAAATGTGCAACCAATGACATAATATCACATATTGGATGCACAAGATTGGTTAAAAACCCTAATTGGATTAGAATAAGCCTAGGGAGGAAGAAAATGGCCTAAATGTTCAACCAAAGACACAAAATCACTTATTATATGCATCAGATTGGTTAAAAACCCTAATTGGATTAGAATAAGTCTAGGGAGGACGAAAATGACCTAAATGTGAAACCAATGACATAAAATCACATATTGGATGCACAAGATTGGTTAAAACCCTAATTGGATTAGAATAAGCCCAAGGAGGACGAAAATGACGTAAATGTTCAACCAATGACACAAAATGACACAAAATCACATAATGGATGCACAAGATTTTTAAAAACCCTGATTGGATTAGAATAAGCCTAGCGAGTAGGAAAATGATCTAAATGTTCAACCAATGACACAAAATCACTTATTATATGCACAAGATTGGTTAAAAATCCTAATTGGATTAGAATAAGCCTAGGGAGGATGAAAATGACCTAAATGTTCAACCAATGACACAAAATCACTTATTATATGCACAAGATTGGTTAAAAACCCTAATTGGATTAGAATAAGCCTAGGGAGGACGAAACTGACCTAAATGTGCAACCAATGACACAAAATCACATATTGGATGCACAAGATTGGTTAAAACCCCTAATTGGATTAGAATAAGCCTAGCGAGGATGAAAATGACCTAAATGTTCAACCAATGACACAAAATCACTTATTATATGCACAAGATTGGTTAAAAACCCTAATTGGATAAGAATAACCCTAAGGAAGACGAAAATGACCTAAATGTGCAACCAATGACACAAAATTACATATTGGGATCACAAGATTTGTTAAAAACCCTAATTGGATTTGAATAAGCCTAGAAAGGACGAAAATGACCTAAATGTGCAACCAATGACACAAAATCACATATTGGATGCACAAGATTCGTTAAAAATCCTAATTGGATTAGAATAAGCCTAGGGAGGACGAAAATGACCTAAATGTGCAACCAATGACACAAAATCACATATTGGATGCACAAGATTGGTTAAAACCCCTTATTCGATTATAATAAGCCTAGCGAGGACGAAAATGACCTAAATGTTTAACCAATGACACAAAATCACTTATTATATGCACAAGATTGGTTAAAACCCCTAATTGGATAAGAATAAGCCTAGGGAAGACGAAAATTACCTAAATGTGCAACCAATGACACAAAATTACATATTGGATGCACAAGATTAGTTAAAAAACCTAATTGGATTTGAATAGGCCTAAGGAGGACGAAAATGACCTAAATGTGCAAACAATGACACAAAATTACATATTGGATGCACAAGATTTGTTAAAAACCTTAGTTGGATTTGAATAAGCCTAGAAAGGACGAAAATGACCTAAATGTTTAACCAATGACACAAAATCACATATTGAATGCACAAGATTGGTTAAAAACCCTAATTGGATTAGAATAAGCCTATGGAGGACGAAAATGACCTAAATGATCAACTAATGACACAAAATCACTTATTATATGCACAAGATTGGTTAAAAACTTTAACTGGATTAGAATAAGGCTAGGGAGGAAGAAAATGACCTAAATGTTCAACCAAAGACACAAAATCACTTATTATATGCACAAGATTGGTTAAAAACCCAAATTGGATTAGAATAAGTCTAGGAAGGACGAAAATGACCTAAATGTGAAACCAATGACATAAATTCACATATTGGATGCACAAGATTGGTTAAAACCCTAATTGGATTAGAATAAGCCCAAGGAGGACGAAAATGACGTAAATGTTCAACCAATGACACAAAATGACACAAAACACATATTGGATGCACAAGATTTGTTAAAAACCCTAATTGGATTAGAATAAGCCTAGCGAGGACGAAAATGATCTAAATGTTCAACCAAAGACACAAAATCACTTATTATATGCACAAGATTGGTTAAAAACCCTAATTGGATTAGAATAAGCCTAGGGAGGATGAAAATGACCTAATTGTTCAACCAATGACACAAAATAACTTATTATATACACAAGATTGGTTAAAAACCCTAATTGGATTAGAATAAGCCTAGGGAGGACGAAAATGACCTAAATGTGCAACCAATGACACAAAATCACATATTGGATGCACAAAATTGGTTAAAACCCCTAATTGGATTAGAATAAGCCTAGCGAGGACGAAAATGACCTAAATGTTCAACTAATGACACAAAATCACTTATTATATGCACAAGATTGGTTAAAAACCCAAATTGGATTAGAATAAGTCTAGGAAGGATGAAAATGACCAAAGTGTGAAACCAATGACATAAATTCACATATTGGATGCACAAGATTGGTTAAAACCCTAATTGGATTAGAATAAGCCCATGGAGGACGAAAATGACGTAAATGTTCAACCAATGACACAAAATGACACAAAACACATATTGGATGCACAAGATTTGTTAAAAACCCTAATTGGATTAGAATAAGCCTAGCGAGGACGAAAATGATCTAAATGTTCAACCAAAGACACAAAATCACTTATTATATGCACAAGATTGGTTAAAAACCCTAATTGGATTAGAATAAGCCTAGGGAGGACGAAAATGACCTAAATGTGCAACCAATGACACAAAATCACATATTGGATGCACAAGATTGGTTAAAACCCCTAATTGGATTAGAATAAGCCTAGCGAGGACGAAAATGACCTAAATGTTCAACCAAGGACACAAAATCACTTATTATATGCACAAGATTGGTTAAAAACCCTAATTGGAGTAGAATAAGTCTAGGGAGGACGAAAATGACCTAAATGTGAAACCAATGACATAAAATCACATATTGGATGCACAAGATTGGTTAAAACCCTAATTGGATTAGAATAAGCCCAAGGAGGACGAAAATGACGTAAATGTTCAACCAATGACACAAAATGACACAAAATAACTTATTGGATGCACAAGATTGGTTAAAAACCCTAATTGGATTAGAATAAGCCTAGGGAGGACGAAAATGACCTAAATGTGCAACCAATGAAATAATATCACATATTGGATGCACAAGATTGGTTAAAAACCCTAATTGGATTAGAATAAGCCCAAGGAGGACGAAAATGACGTAAATGTTCAACCAATGACACAAAATGACACAAAACACATATTGGATGCACAAGATTTGTTAAAAACCCTAATTGGATTAGAATATGCCTAGCGAGGACGAAAATGATCTAAATGTTCAACCAAAGACACAAAATCACTTATTATATGCACAAGATTGGTTAAAAACCCTAATTGGATTAGAATAAGCCTAGGGAGGATGAAAATGACCTAATTGTTCAACCAATGACACAAAATAACTTATTATATGCACAAGATTCGTTAAAAACCCTAATTGGATTAGAATAAGCCTAGGGAGGACGAAAATGACCTAAATGTGCAACCAATGACACAAAATCACATATTGGATGCACAAGATTGGTTAAAACCCCTAATTGGATTAGAATAAGCCTAGCGAGGACGAAAATGACCTAAATGTTCAACCAAAGACACAAAATCACTTATTATATGCACAAGATTGGTTAAAAACCCTAAATGGAGTAGAATAAGTCTAGGGAGGACGAAAATGACCTAAATGTGAAACCAATGACATAAAATCACATATTGGATGCACAAGATTGGTTAAAACCCTAATTGGATTAGAATAAGCCCAAGGAGGACGAAAATGAGGTAAATGTTCAACCAATGACACAAAATGACACAAAATAACTTATTGGATGCACAAGATTGGTTAAAAACCCTAATTGGATTAGAATAAGCCTAGGGAGGACGAAAATGACCTAAATGTGCAACCAATGACATAATATCACATATTGGATGCACAAGATTGGTTAAAATCCCTAATTGGATTAGAATAAGCCTAGGGAGGAAGAAAATGGCCTAAATGTTCAACCAAAGACACAAAATCACTTATTATATGCATCAGATTGGTTAAAAACCCTAATTGGATTAGAATAAGTCTAGGGAGGACGAAAATGACCTAAATGTGAAACCAATGACATAAAATCACATATTGGATGCACAAAATTGGTTAAAACCCTAATTGGATTAGAATAAGCCCATGGAGGACGAAAATGACGTAAATGTTCAACCAATGACACAAAATCACATATTGGATGCACAAGATTTTTAAAAACCCTAATTGGATTAGAATAAGCCTAGCGAGTAGGAAAATGATCTAAATGTTCAACCAATGACACAAAATCACTTATTATATGCACAAGATTGGTTAAAAACTCTAATTGGATTAGAATAAGCCTAGGGAGGATGAAAATGACCTAAATCTGCAACCAATGACACAAAATCACATATTGGATGCACAAGATTAGTTAAAAACCCTAATTGGATTAGAATAAGCCTAAGGAACACGAAAATGACACAAAATCACATACTGGATGCACAAGATTGGTTAAAAACCCTAATTGGATTAGAATAAGCCTAGGGAGGAAGAAAATGGCCTAAATGTTCAACCAAAGACACAAAATATCTTATTATATGCACAAGATTGGTTAAAAACCCAAATTGGATTAGAATAAGTCTAGGGAGGACGAAAATGACCTAAATGTGAAACCAATGACATAAAATCACATATTGGATGCACAAGATTGGTTAAAACCCTAATTGGATTAAAATAAGCCCAAGTAGGACAAAAATGACGTAAATGTTCAACCAATGACACAAGATGACACAAAACACATATTGGATGCACAAGATTTGTTAAAAACCCTAATTGGATTAGAATAAGCCTAGCGAGGACGAAAATGATCTAAATGTTCAACCAATGACACAAAATCACTTATTATATGCACAAGATTGGTTAAAAACCCTAACTGGATTAGAATAAGCCTAGGGAGGATGAAAATAACCTAAATGTTCAACCAATGACACAAAATAACTTAGTATATGCACAAGATTGGTTAAAAACCCTAATTGGATTAGAATAAGCCTAGGGAGGACGAAAATGACCTAAATGTGCAACCAATGACACAAAATCACTTTTTGGATGCACAAGATTGGTTAAAAACCCTAATTGGATTAGAATAAGCATAGGGAGGACGAAAATGACCTAAATGTTCAACTAATGACACAAAATCACTTACTATATGCACAAGATTGGTTAAAAACTTTAACTGGATTAGAATAAGCCTAGGGAGGAAGAAAATGACCTAAATGTTCAACCAAAGACACAAAATCACTTATTATATGCACAAGATTGGTTAAAAACCCAAATTGGATTAGAATAAGTCTAGGAAGGACGAAAATGACCTAAATGTGAAACCAATGACATAATATCTCATATTGGATGCACAATATTGGTTAAAACCCTAATTGGATTAGAATAAGCCCAAGGAGGACGAAAATAACGTAAATGTTCAACCAATGACACAAAATGACACAAAATCACATATTGGATGCACAAGATTTGTTAAAAACCCAAATTGGATTAGAATAAGCCTAGCGAGGACGAAAATGACCTAAATGTTAAACCAATGACACAAAATCACTTATTGGATGCACAAGATTGGTTAAAAACCCTAATTAGATTAGAATAAGCCTAGGGAGGACGAAAATGACCTAAATGTGAAACTAATGACACAAAATCACATATTGGATGCACAAGATTGGTTAAAACCCTAATTGGATTAAAATAAGCCTAGCGAGGACAAAAATGATCTAAATTTTCAACCAATGACACAAAATCACTTATTATATGCACAAGATTGGTTAAAAACCCTAATTGGATTAGAATAAGCCTAGGGAGGATGAAAATAACCTAAATGTTCAACCAATGACACAAAATAACTTATTATATGCACAAGATTGGTTAAAAACCCTAATTGGATTAGAATAAGCCTAGGGAGGACGAAAATGACCTAAATGTGCAACCAATTACAAAAAATCACATATTGGATGCACAAGATTGGTTAAAACCCCTAATTGGATTAGAATAAGCCTAGCGAGGACGAAAATGACCTAAATGTGAAACCAATGACATAAAATCACATATTGGATGCACAAGATTGGTTAAAACCCTAATTGGATTAGAATAAGCCCAAGGAGGACAAAAATGACGTAAATGTTCAACCAATGACACAAAATCACTTATTGGATGCACAAGATTGGTTAAAAACCCTAATTGGATTAGAATAAGCCTAGGGAGGACGAAAATGACCTAAATGTGCAACCAATGACACAAAATCACATATTGGATGCACAAGATTGGTTAAGAACCCTAATTGGATTAGAATAAGCCTAGGGAGGAAGAAAATGGCCTAAATGTTCAACCAAATACACAAAATTACTTATTATATGCAAAAGATTGGTTAAAAACCCAAATTGGATTAGAATAAGTCTAGGAAGGATGAAAATGACCTAAATGTGCAACCAATGACACAAAATCACTTATTGGATGCACAAGATTGGTTAAAAACCCTAATTGGATTAGAATAAGCCTACGGAGGACGAAAATGACCTAAATGTTTAACTAATGACACAAAATCACGAATTATATGCACAAGATTGGTTAAAAACTTTAACTGGATTAGAATAAGCCTAGGGAGGAAGAAAATGACCTCAATGTTCAACCAAAGACACAAAATCACTTATTATATGCACAAGATTGGTTAAAAACCCAAATTGGATTAGAATAAGTCTAGGAAGGACGAAAATGACCTAAATGTGAAACCAATGACATAATATCACATATTGGATGCACAATATTGGTTAAAACCCTAATTGGATTAGAATAAGCCCAAGGAGGACGAAAATGACATAAATGTTCAACCAATGACACAAAATGACACAAAATCACATATTGGATGCACAGGATTTGTTAAAAACCCAAATTGGATTAGAATAAGCCTAGGGAGGAAGAAAATGGCCTAAATGTTCAACCAAATACACAAAATTACTTATTATATGCAAAAGATTGGTTAAAAACCCAAATTGGATTAGAATAAGTCTAGGAAGGATGAAAATGACCTAAATGTGAAACCAATGACATAAAATCTCATTATGGATGCACAAGATTAGTTAAAACCCTAATTGGATTAGAATAAGCCTAGGGAGGAAGAAAATGGCATAAATGTTCAACCAAAGACACAAAATCACTTATTATATGCACAAGATTGGTTAAAAACCCTAATTGGATTAGAATAAGTCTAGGGATGACGAAAATGACCTAAATGTGAAACCAATGACATAAAATCACATATTGGATGCACAAGATTGGTTAAAACCCTAATTGGATTAAAATAAGCCCAAGTAGGACGAAAATGACGTAAATGTTCAACCAATGACACAAAACACATATTGGATGCACAAGATTTGTTAAAAACCCTAATTGGATTAGAATAAGCTTAGCGAGGACGAAAATGATCTAAATGTTCAACCAATGACACAAAATCACTTATTATATGCACAAGATTGGTTAAAAACCCTAATTGGATTAGAATAAGCCTAGGGAGGATGAAAATGACCTAAATGTTCAACCAATGACACAAAATAACTTATTATATGCACAAGATTGGTTAAAAACCCTAATTGGATTAGAATAAGTCTAGGGAGGACGAAAATGACCTAAATGTGAAACCAATGACATAATATCACATATTGGATGCACAAGATTGGTTAAAACCCTAATTGGATTAGAATAAGCCCATGGAGGACGAAAATGACGTAAATGTTCAACCAATGACACAAAATGACACAAAATCACTTATTGGATGCACAAGATTGGTTAAAAACCCTAATTGGATTAGAATAAGCCTATGGAGGACGAAAATGACCTAAATGTGCAACCAATGACACAAAATCACATATTGGATGCACAAGATTGGTTAAGAACCCTAATTGGATTAGAATAAGCCTAGGGAGGAAGAAAATGGCCTAAATGTTCAACCAAATACACAAAATCACTTATTATATGCATCAGATTGGTTAAAAACCCTAATTAGATTAGAATAAGTCTAGGGAGGACGAAAATGACCTAAATGTGAAACCAATAACACAAAATCACATATTGGATGCACAAGATTGGTTAAAACCCTAATTGGATTAGAATAAGCCTAGCGAGGATGAAAATGACCTAAATGTTCAACCAATGACACAAAATCACTTATTATATGCACAAGATTGGTTAAAAACCCTAATTGGATTTGAATAAGCCTAGAAAGGACGAAAATGAACTAAATGTGCAACCAATGTCACAAAATCACATATTGGATGCACAAGATTCTTTAAAAATCCTAATTGGATTAGAATATGCCTAGGGAGGACGAAAATGACCTAAATGTGCAACCAATGACACAAAATCACATATTGGATGCACAAGATTGGTTAAAACCCCTTATTGGATTAGAATAAGCCTAGCGAGGACGAAAATGACCTAAATGTTTAACCAATGACACAAAATCTCTTATTATATGCACAAGATTGGTTAAAAACCCTAATTGGATAAGAATAAGCCTAGGGAAGACGAAAATGACCTAAATGTGCAACCAATGACACAAAATTACATATTGGATGCACAAGATTAGTTAAAAACCCTAATTGGATTTGAATAAGCCTAGAAAGGACGAAAATGACCTAAATGTTTAACCAATGACACAAAATGACACAAAATCACATATTGGATGCACAAGATTGGTTAAAAACCCTAGTTGGTTTAGAATAAGCATTGCGAGGACGAAAATGACCTAAATGTTCAACCAATGACACAAAATCACTTATTATATGCACAAGATTTGTTAAAAACCCTAATTGGATTAGAATAAGCCTAGGGAACACGAAAATGACCTATATGTGCAACCAATGACACCAAATCACATACTGGATGCACAAGATTGTTTAAAAACCCTAATTGGATTAGAATAAGCCTAGGGAGGAAGAAAATGGCCTAAATGTTCAACCAAAGACACAAAATCACTTATTATATGCACAAGATTGGTTAAAAACCCAAATTGGATTAGAATAAGTCTAGGGAAGACGAAAATGACCTAAATGTGCAACCAATGACACAAAGTCACATATTGGATGCACAAGATTCGTTAAAAACCCTAATTCGATTAGAATAAGCCTAGGGAACACGAAAATGACCTAAATGTTCAACCAATGACACAAAATGACACAAAATCACAAATTGGATGCACAAGATTGGTTAAAATACCTAATTGGATTAAAATAAGCCTTGGGAGGACGAAAATGACCTAAATGTTCAACCAATGACACAAAATGACACAAAATCACATATTGGATGCACAATATTGATTTAAAACCCTAATTGGATTAGAATAAGCTTAGGGAGGATGAAAATGACCTAAATGTGAAACCAATGACATAAAATCACATATTGGATGCACAAGATTGGTTAAAACCCTAATTGGATTAGAATAAGCCCAAGGAGGACAAAAATTACGTAAATGTTCAAAAATTTACCCAAAATGACACAAAATCACATATTGGATGCACAAGATTTGTTAAAAACCCAAATTGGATTAGAATAAGCCTAGCGAGGACGAAAATGACCTAAATGTTCAACCAATGACACAAAATCACTTATTGGATGCACAAGATTGGTTAAAAACCCTAATTGGATTAGAATAAGCCTAGGGAGGACGAAAATGACCTAAATGTGCAACCAATGACAAAAAATCACATATTGGATGCACAAGATTGGTTAAAAACCCTAATTGGATTAGAATAAGCCTAGGGAGGAAGAAAATGGCCTAAATGTTCAACCAAAGACACAAAATCACTTATTATATGCATAAGATTGGTTAAAAACCCTAAGTGGATTAGAATAAGTCTAGGGAGGACGAAAATGACCTAAATGTGAAACCAATGACATAAAATCACATATTGGATGCACAAGATTGGTTAAAACCCTAATTGGATTAGAATAAGCCCAAGGAGGACGAAAATGACGTAAATGTTCAACCAATGACACAAAATGACACAAAATCACATATTGGATGCACAATATTTGTTAAAAACCCTAATTGGATTAGAATAAGCCTAGCGAGGACGAAAATGATCTAAATGTTCAACCAATGACACAAAATCACTTATTATATGCACAAGATTGGTTAAAAACCCTAATTGGATTAGAATAAGCCTAGGGAGGATGAAAATGACCTAAATGTTCAACCAATGACACAAAATCACTTATTATATGCACAAGATTGGTTAAAAACCCTAATTGGATTAGAATAAGCCTAGGGAGGACGAAAATGACCTAAATGTGCAACCAATGACACAAAATCACATATTGGATGCACAAGATTGGTTAAAACCCCTAATTGGATTTGAATAAGCCTAGCGAGGACGAAAATGACCTAAATGTTCAACAAATGACACAAAATACTTATTATATGCACAAGATTGGTTAAAAACCCTAATTGGATAAGAATAAGCCAAGGGAAGACGAAAATGACCTAAATGTGCAACCATTGACACAAAATTACATATTGGATGCACAAGATTTGTTAAAAACCCTCATTGGATTTGAATAAGGCTAGAAAGGACGAAAATGACGTAAATGTGCAACCAATGACACAAAATCACATATTGGATGCACAAGATTCGTTAAAAATCCTAATTGGATTAGAATAAGCCTAGGGAGGACGAAAATGACCTAAATGTGCAACCAATGACACAAAATCACATATTCGATGCACAAGATTGGTTAAAACCCCTAATTGGATTAGAATAAGCCTAGCGAGGACGAAAATGACCTAAATGTTCAACCACTGACACAAAATCACTTATTATATGCACAAGATTGGTGAAAAAACCCTAATTGGATAAGAATAAGCCTAGGGAAGACGAAAATGACCTAAATGTGCAACCAATGACACAAAATTACATATTGGATGCACAAGATTTGTTAAAAACCCTAATTGGATTTGAATAAGCCTATAAAGGACGAAAATGACCTAAATGTGCAACCAATGACACAAAATCACATATTGGAAGCACAAGATTCGTTAAAAATCCTAATTGGATTAGAATAAGCCTAGGGTTGACGAAAATGACCTAAATGTGCAACCAATGACACAAAATCACATATTGGATGCACAAGATTGGTTAAAACCCCTTATTGGATTAGAATAAGCCTAGCGAGGACGAAAATGACCTAAATGTTCAACCAATGACACAAAATCACTTATTATATGCACAAGATTAGTTAAAAACCCTAATTGGATAAGAATAAGCCTAGGGAAGACGAAAATGACCTAAATGTGCAACCAATGACACAAAATTACATATTGGATGCACAAGATTGGTTAAAAACCCTTATTGGATTTGAATAAGCCTAGAAAGGACGAAAATGACCTAAATGATTAACCAATGACACAAAATGACACAAAATCACATATTGGATGCACAAGATTGTTTAAAAACCCTACTTGGTTTAGAATAAGCCTAGCGAGGACGAAAATGACCTAAATGTTCAACCAATGATACAAAATCACTTATTATATGCACAAGATATGTTAAAAACCCTAATTGGATTAGAATAAGCCTAGGGAACACGAAAATGACCTAAATGTGCAACCAATGACACAAAATGACACAAAATCACAAATTGGATGCACAAGATTGGTTAAAATACCTAATTGGATTAAAATAAGCCTAGGGAGGACGAAAATGACCTAAATGTTCAACCAATGACACAAAATGACACAAAATCACATATTGGATGCACAATATTGATTTAAAACCCTAATTAGATTAGAATAAGCTTAGGGAGTATGAAAATGACCTAAATGTGAAACCATTGACATAAAATCACATATTGGATGCACAAGATTGGTTAAAAACCTAATTGGATTAGAATAAGCCCAAGGAGGACGAAAATGACGTAAATGTTCAAAAAATGACCCAAAATGACACAAAATCACATATTGGATGCACAAGATTTGTTAAAAACCCAAATTGGATTAGAATAAGCCTACCGAGGACGAAAATGACCTAAATGATCAACCAATAACACAAAATCACTTATTGGATGCACAAGATTGGTTAAAAACCCTAATTGGATTAGAATAAGTCTGGGGAGGACGAAAATGACCTAAATGTGCAACCAATGACACAAAATCACATATTGGATGCACAAGATTGGTTAAAAACCCTAATTGGATTAGAATAAGCCTAGGGAGGAAGAAAATGGCCTAAATGTTCAACCAAAGACACAAAATCACTTATTATATGCATAAGATTGGTTAAAAACCCTAAGTGGATTAGAATAAGTCTAGGGAGGACGAAAATGACCTAAATATGAAACCAACGACATAAAATCACATATTGGATGTACAAGATTGGGTAAAACCCTAATTGGATTAGAATAAGCCCAAGGAGGACGAAAATGACGTAAATGTTCAACCAATGACACAAAATGACACAAAATCACATATTGGATGCACAAGATTTGTTAAAAACCCTAATTGGATTAGAATAAGCATAGTGAGGACGAAAATGATCTAAATGTTCAACCAATGACACAAAATCACTTATTATATGCACAAGATTGGTTAAAAACCCTAATTGGATTAGAATAAGCCTAGGGAGGACGACAATGACCTAAATGTGCAACCAATGACACAAAATCACATATTGGATGCACAAGATTGGTTAAAACCCCTAATTGGATTAGAATAAGCCTAGCGAGGACGAAAATGACCTAAATGATCAACAAATGACACAAAATACTTATTATATGCACAAGATTGGTTAAAAACCCTAATTGGATAAGAATAAGCCAAGGGATGACGAAAATGACCTAAATGTGCAACCAATGACACAAAATTACATATTGGATGCACAAGATTTGTTAAAGACCCTTATTGGATTTGAGTAAGCCTAGAAAGGACGAAAATGACCTAAATGTGCAACCAATGACACAAAATCACATATTGGATGCACAAGATTCGTTAAAAATCCTAATTGGATTAGAATAAGCCTAGGGAGGACGAAAATGACCTAAATGTGCAACCAATGACACAAAATCACATATTGGATGCACAAGATTGGTTAAAACCCCTAATTGGATTAGAATAAGCCTAGAGAGGACGAAAATGACCAAAATGTTCAACCAATGACACAAAATCACTTATTATATGCACAAGATTGGTTAAAAACCCTAATTGGATAAGAATAAGCCTAGGGAAGACGAAAATGACCTAAATGTGCAACCAATGACACAAAATTACATATTGGATGCACAAGATTTGTTAAAAACCCTAATTGGATTTGAATAAGCCTATAAAGGACGAAAATGACCTAAATGTGCAACCAATGACACAAAATCACATATTGGAAGCACAAGATTCGTTAAAAATCCTAATTGGATTAGAATAAGCCTAGGGTTGACGAAAATGACCTAAATGTGCAACCAATGACACAAAATCACATATTGGATGCACAAGATTGGTTAAAACCCCTTATTGGATTAGAATAAGCCTAGCGAGGACGAAAATGACCTAAATGTTCAACCAATGACACAAAATCACTTATTATATGCACAAGATTAGTTAAAAACCCTAATTGGATAAGAATAAGCCTAGGTAAGACGAAAATGACCTAAATGTGCAACCAATGACACAAAATTACATATTGGATGCACAAGATTGGTTAAAAACCCTAATTGGATTTAAATAAGCCTAGAAAGGACGAAAATGACCTAAATGTTTAACCAATGACACAAAATGACACAAAATCACATATTGGATGCACAAGATTGTTTAAAAACCCTACTTGGTTTAGAATAAGCCTAGCGAGGACGAAAATGACCTAAATGTTCAACCAATGACACAAAATCACTTATTATATGCACAAGATATGTTAAAAACCCTAATTGGATTAGAACAAGCCTAGGGAACACGAAAATGACCTAAATGTGCAACCAATGACACAAAATGACACAAAATCACAAATTGGATGCACAAGATTGGTTAAAATACCTAATTGGATTAAAATAAGCCTAGGGAGGACGAAAATGACCTAAATGTTCAACCAATGACACAAAATGACACAAAATCACATATTGGATCCACAATATTGATTTAAAACCCTAATTGGATTAGAATAAGCTTAGGGAGTATGAAAATGACCTAAATGTGAAACCATTGACATAAAATCACATACTGGATGCACAAGATTGGTTAAAAACCTAATTGGATTAGAATAAGCCCAAGGAGGACGAAAATGACGTAAATGTTCAAAAAATGACCCAAAATGACACAAAATCACATATTGGATGCACAAGATTTGTTAAAAACCCAAATTGGATTAGAATAAGCCTACCGAGGACGAAAATGACCTAAATGATCAACCAATAACACAAAATCACTTATTGGATGCACAAGATTGGTTAAAAACCCTAATTGGATTAGAATAAGCCTGGGGAGGACGAAAATGACCTAAATGTGCAACCAATGACACAAAATCACATATTGGATGCACAAGATTGGTTAAAAACCCTAATTGGATTAGAATAAGCCTACGGAGGAAGAAAATGGCCTAAATGTTCAACCAAAGACACAAAATCACTTATTATATGCATAAGATTGGTTAAAAACCCTAAGTGGATTAGAATAAGTCTAGGGAGGACGAAAATGACCTAAATATGAAACCAACGACATAAAATCACATATTGGATGTACAAGAATGGTTAAAACCCTAATTGGATTAGAATAAGCCCAAGGAGGACGAAAATGACGTAAATGTTCAACCAATGACACAAAATGACACAAAATCACATATTGGATGCACAAGATTTGTTAAAAACCCTAATTGGATTAGAATAAGCATAGTGAGGACGAAAATGATCTAAATGTTCAACCAATGACACAAAATCACTTATTATATGCACAAGATTGGTCAAAAACCCTAATTGGATTAGAATAAGCCTAGGGAGGATGAAAATGACCTAAATGTTCAACCAATGACACAAAATCACTTATTATATGCACAAGATTGGTTAAAAACCCTAATTGGATTAGAATAAGCCTAGGGAGGACGACAATGACCTAAATGTGCAACCAATGACATAAAATCACATATTGGATGCACAAGATTGGTTAAAACCCCTAATTGGATTAGAATAAGCCTAGCGAGGACGAAAATGACCTAAATGATCAACAAATGACACAAAATACTTATTATATGCACAAGATTGGTTAAAAACCCTAATTGGATAAGAATAAGCCAAGGGATGACGAAAATGACCTAAATGTGCAACCAATGACACAAAATTACATATTGGATGCAAAAGATTTGTTAAAGACCCTTATTGGATTT
Organism: Cicer chorassanicum; assembly: GCA_037974735.1. Classification (NCBI taxonomy): domain Eukaryota; kingdom Viridiplantae; phylum Streptophyta; class Magnoliopsida; order Fabales; family Fabaceae; genus Cicer; species Cicer chorassanicum. The sequence continues at coordinate 23,311,161 of JBBPBP010000002.1, forward strand.
GAGTAAGCCTAGAAAGGACGAAAATGACCTAAATGTGCAACCAATGACACAAAATCACATATTGGATGCACAAGATTCGTTAAAAATCCTAATTGGATTAGAATAAGCCTAGGGAGGACGAAAATGACCTAAATGTGCAACCAATGACACAAAATCACATATTGGATGCACAAGATTGGTTAAAAACCCTAATTGGATTAGAATAAGCCTAGAGAGGACGAAAATGACCAAAATGTTCAACCAATGACACAAAATCACTTATTATATGCATAAGATTGGTTAAAAACCCTAATTGGATAAGAATAAGCCTAGGGAAGACGAAAATGACCTAAATGTGCAACCAATGACACAAAATTACATATTGGATGCACAAGATTTGTTAAAAACCCTAATTGGATTTGAATAAGCCTGAAAGGACGAAAATGACCTAAATGTGCAACCAATGACACAAAATCACATATTGGATGCACAAGATTCGTTAAAAATCCTAATTGGATTAGAATAAGCCTAGGGAGGACGAAAATGACCTAAATGTGCAACCAATGACACAAAATCACATATTGGATGCACAAGATTGGTTAAAACCCGTTATTGGATTAGAATAAGCCTAGCGAGGACGAAAATGACCTAAATGTTCAACCAATGACACAAAATCACTTATTATATGCACAAGATTGATTAAAAACCCTAATTGGAGAAGAATAAGCCTAGGGAAGACGAAAATGACCTAAATGTGCAACCAATGACACAAAATTACATATTGGATGCACAAGATTTGTTAAAAACCCTAATTGGATTTGAATAAGCCTAGAAAGGACGTAAATGACCTAAATGTGCAACCAATGTCACAAAATCACATATTGGATGCACAAGATTCGTTAAAAATCCTAATTGGATTAGAATAAGCCTAGGGTGGATGAAAATGACCTAAATGTGCAACCCATGACACAAAATCACATATTGGATGCACAAGATTGGTTAAAACCCGTTATTGGATTAGAATAAGCCTAGCGAGGACGAAAATGACCTAAATGTTCAACCAATGACACAAAATCACTTATTATATGCACAAGATTGATTAAAAACCCTAATTGGAGAAGAATAAGCCTAGGGAAGACGAAAATGACCTAAATGTGCAACCAATGACACAAAATTACATATTGGATGCACAAGATTTGTTAAAAACCCTAATTGGATTTGAATAAGCCTAGAAAGGACGTAAATGACCTAAATGTGCAACCAATGTCACAAAATCACATATTGGATGCACAAGATTCGTTAAAAATCCTAATTGGATTAGAATAAGCCTAGGGTGGATGAAAATGACCTAAATGTGCAACCCATGACACAAAATCACATATTGGATGCACAAGATTGGTTAAAACCCGTTATTGGATTAGAATAAGCCTAGCGAGGACGAAAATGACCTAAATGTTCATTCAATGACACAAAATCACTTATAATATGCACAAGATTGGTTAAAAACCCTAATTGGATAAGAATAAGCCTAGGGAAGACGAAAATGACCTAAATGTGCAACCAATGACACAAAATTACATATTGGATGCACAAGATTGGTTAAAAACCCTAATTGGATTTGAATAAGCCTAGAAAGGACGAAAATGACCTAAATATTTAACCTGTGACACAAAATGACACAAAATCACATATTGGATGCACAAGATTGGTTAAAAACCCTAGTTCGTTTAGAATAAGCCTAGCGAGGACGAAAATGACCTAAATGATCAACCAATGACACAAAATCACTTATTATATGCACAAGATTTGTTAAAAACCCTAATGGGATTAGAATAAGCCTAGGGAACACAAAAATGACCTAAATGTGCAACCAATGACACAAAATCACATACTGGATGCACAAGATTGGTTAAAAACCCTAATTGGATTAGAATAAGCCTAGGGAGGAAGAAAATGCCCTAAATGTTCAACCAAAGACACAAAATCACTTATTATATGCACAAGATTGGTTAAAAACCCAAATTGGATTAGGATAAGTCTAAGGAAGACGAAAATGACCTAAATGTGAAACCAATGACACAAAATGACACAAAATCACATATTGGATGCACAAGATTTGTTAAAAACCCTAATTGGATTAGAATAAGCATAGTGAGGACGAAAATGATCTAAATGTTCAACCAATGACACAAAATCACTTATTATATGCACAAGATTGGTCAAAAACCCTAATTGGATTAGAATAAGCCTAGGGAGGATGAAAATGACCTAAATGTTCAACCAATGACACAAAATCACTTATTATATGCACAAGATTGGTTAAAAACCCTAATTGGATTAGAATAAGCCTAGGGAGGACGACAATGACCTAAATGTGCAACCAATGACACAAAATCACATATTGGATGCACAAGATTGGTTAAAACCCCTAATTGGATTAGAATAAGCCTAGCGAGGACGAAAATGACCTAAATGATCAACAAATGACACAAAATACTTAATATATGCACAAGATTGGTTAAAAACCCTAATTGGATAAGAATAAGCCAATGGATGACGAAAATGACCTAAATGTGCAACCAATGACACAAAATTACATATTGGATGCACAAGATTTGTTAAAAACCCTTATTGGATTTGAGTAAGCCTAGAAAGGACGAAAATGATCTAAATGTGCAACCAATGACACAAAATCACATATTGGATGCACAAGATTCGTTAAAAATCCTAATTGGATTAGAATAAGCCTAGGGAGGACGAAAATGACCTAAATGTGCAACCAATGACACAAAATCACATATTGGATGCACAAGATTGGTTAAAACCCCTAATTGGATTAGAATAAGCCTAGAGAGGACGAAAATGACCAAAATGTTCAACCAATGACACAAAATCACTTATTATATGCACAAGATTGGTTAAAAACCCTAATTGGATAAGAATAAGCCTAGGGAAGACGAAAATGACCTAAATGTGCAACCAATGACACAAAATTACATATTGGATGCACATGATTTGTTAAAAACCCTAATTGGATTTGAATAAGCCTGAAAGGATGAAAATGACCTAAATGTGCAACCAATGACACAAAATCACATATTGGATGCACAAGATTCGTTAAAAATCCTAATTGGATTAGAATAAGCCTAGGGAGGACGAAAATGACCTAAATGTGCAACCAATGACACAAAATCACATATTGGATGCACAAGATTGGTTAAAACCCCTAATTGGATTAGAATAAGCCTAGCGAGGACGAAAATGACCTAAATGATCAACAAATGACACAAAATACTTATTATATGCACAAGATTGGTTAAAAACCCTAATTGGATAAGAATAAGCCAAGGGATGACGAAAATGACCTAAATGTGCAACCAATGACACAAAATTACATATTGGATGCAAAAGATTTGTTAAAGACCCTTATTGGATTTGAGTAAGCCTAGAAAGGACGAAAATGACCTAAATGTGCAACCAATGACACAAAATCACATATTGGATGCACAAGATTCGTTAAAAATCCTAATTGGATTAGAATAAGCCTAGGGAGGACGAAAATGACCTAAATGTGCAACCAATGACACAAAATCACATATTGGATGCACAAGATTGGTTAAAACCCGTTATTGGATTAGAATAAGCCTAGCGATACGACAATGACCTAAATGTTCAACCAATGACACAAAATCACTTATTATATGCACAAGATTGATTAAAAACCCTAATTGGATAAGAATAAGCCTAGGGAAGACGAAAATGACCTAAATGTGCAACCAATGACACAAAATTACATATTGGATGCACAAGATTTGTTAAAAACCCTAATTGGATTTGAATAAGCCTAGAAAGGACGTAAATGACCTAAATGTGCAACCAATGACACAAAATCACATATTGGATGCACCAGATTCGTTAAAAATCCTAATTGGATTAGAATAAGCCTAGGGTGGATGAAAATGACCTAAATGTGCAACCAATGACACAAAATCACATATTGGATGCACAAGATTGGTTAAAACCCCTTATTGGATTAGAATAAGCCTTGCGAGGACGAAAATGACCTAAATGTTCATTCAATGACACAAAATCACTTATAATATGCACAAGATTGGTTAAAAACCCTAATTGGATAAGAATAAGCCTAGGGAAGACGAAAATGACCTAAATGTGCAACCAATGACACAAAATTACATATTGGATGCACAAGATTGGTTAAAAACCCTAATTGGATTTGAATAAGCCTAGAAAGGACGAAAATGACCTAAATATTTAACCTGTGACACAAAATGACACAAAATCACATATTGGATGCACAAGATTGGTTAAAAACCCTAGTTCGTTTAGAATAAGCCTAGCGAGGACGAAAATGACCTAAATGTTCAACCAATGACACAAAATCACTTATTATATGCACAAGATTTGTTAAAAACCCTAATTGGATTAGAATAAGCCTAGGGAACACAAAAATGACCTAAATGTGCAACCAATGACACAAAATCACATACTGGATGCACAAGATTGGTTAAAAACCCTAATTGGATTAGAATAAGCCTAGGGAGGAAGAAAATGCCCTAAATGTTCAACCAAAGACACAAAATCACTTATTACATGCACAAGATTGGTTAAAAACCCAAATTGGATTAGGATAAGTAAAAGGAAGACGAAAATGACCTAAATGTGAAACCAATGACACAAAATGACACAAAATCACATATTGGATGCACAAGATTTGTTAAAAACCCTAATTGGATTAGAATAAGCCTAGCGAGGACGAAAATGATCTAAATGTTCAACCAATGACACAAAATCACTTATAATATGCACAAGATTGGTTAAAAACCCTAATTGGATTAGAATAAGCCTAGGGAGGATGAAAATGACCTAAATGTTCAACAAATGACACAAAATCACTTATTATATGCACAAGATTGGTTAAAAACCCTAATTGGATTAGAATAAGCCTAGGGAGGACGAAAATGACCTAAATCTGCAACCAATGACACAAAATCACATATTGGATGCACAAGATTGGTTAAAACCCCTAATTGGATTAGAATAAGCCTAGCGAGGACAAAAATGACCTAAATGTTCAACAAATGACACAAAAATACTTATTATATGCACAAGATTGGTTAAAAACCCTAATTGGATAAGAATAAGCCAAGGGAAGACGAAAATGACCTAAATGTGCAACCATTGACACAAAATTACATATTGTATGCACAAGATTTGTTAAAAACCCTCATTGGATTTGAATAAGCCTAGAAAGGAGGAAAATGACCTAAATGTGCAACCAATGACACAAAATCACATATTGGATGCACAAGATTCGTTAAAAATCCTAATTGGATTAGAATAAGCCTAGGGAGGACGAATATGACCTAAATGTGCAACCAATGACACAAAATCACATATTCGATGCACAAGATTTGTTAAAACCCCTAATTGGATTAGAATAAGCCTAGCGAGGACGAAAATGACCTAAATGTTCAACCAATGACACAAAATCACTTATTATATGCACAAGATTGGTTAAAAACCCTAGTTGGATAAGAATAAGCCTAGGGAAGACGAAAATGACCTAATTGTGCAACCAATGACACAAAATTACATATTAGATGCACAAGATTTGTTAAAAACCCTAATTGGATTTGAATACGCCTATAAAGGACGAAAATGTCCTAAATGTGCAACCAATGACAAAAAATCACATATTGGAAGCACAAGATTCGTTAAAAATCCTAATTGGATTAGAATAAGCCTAGGGATGACGAAAATGACCTAAATGTGCAACCAATGACACAAAATCACATATTGGATGCACAAGATTGGTTAAAAACCCTAATTGGATTAGAATAAGCCTAGGGAGGAAGAAAATGGCCTAAATGTTCAACCAAAGACACAAAATCACTTATTATATGCACAAGATTGGTTAAAAACCCAAATTGGATTAGAATAAGTCTAAGGAAGACGAAAATGACCTAAATGTGAAACCAATGACACAAAATGTACAAAATCACATATTGGATGCACAAGATTTGTTAAAAACCCTAATTGGATTAGAATAAGCCTAGCAAGGACGAAAATGATCTAAATGTTCAACCAATGACACAAATTCACTTATTATATGCACAAGATTGGTTAAAAACCCTAATTGGATAAGAATAAGCCTAGGGAGGATGAAAATGACCTAAATGTTCAACCAATGACACAAAATCACTTATTATACGCACAAGATTGTTTAAAAACCCTAATTGGATTAGAATAAGCCTAGGGAGGACGAAAATGACCTAAATGTGCAACCAATGACACAAAATCACATATTGGATGCACAAGATTGGTTAAAACCCCTAATTGGATTAGAATAAGCCTAGGGAGGATGAAAATGACCTAAATGTTCAACAAATGACACAAAATACTTATTATATGCACAAGATTGGTTAAAAACCCTAATTGGATAAGAATAAGCCAAGGGAAGACGAAAATGACCTAAATGTGCAACCAATGACACAAAATTACATATTGGATGCACAAGATATGTTAAAAACCCTCATTGGATTTGAATAAGCCTAGAAAGGACGAAAATGACATAAATGTGCAACCAATGACACAAAATCACACATTGGATGCACAAGATTCGTTAAAAATCCTAATTGGATTAGAATAAGCCTAGGGAGGACGAAAATGACCTAAATGTGCAACCAATGACACAAAATCACATATTGGATGCACAAGATTAGTTAAAACCCCTAATTGGATTAGAATAAGCCTAGCGAGGATGAAAATGACCTAAATGTTCAACCAAAGACACAAAATCACTTATTATATGCACAAGATTGGTTAAAAACCCAAATTGGATTAGAATAAGTCTAAGGAACACGAAAATGACCGAAATGTGAAACCAATGACACAAAATGTACAAAAACACATAGTGGATGCACAAGATTTGTTAAAAACCCTAATTGGATAAGAATAAGCTTAGGGAAGACGAAAATGACCTAAATGTGCAACCAATGACACAAAATTACATATTTGATGCACAAGATTTGTTAAAAACCCTAATTGGATTTGAATAATCCTAGAAAGGACGAAAATGACCTAAATGTGCAACCAATGACACAAAATCACATATTGGATGCACAAGATTGGTTAAAACCCCTTATTGGATTAGAATAAGCCTAGCGAGGACGAAAATGACCTAAATGTTCAATTAATGACACAAAATCACTTATTATACGCACAAGATTGGTTAAAAACCCTAATTGGATAAGAAGAAGCCTAGCGAAGACGAAAATGACCTAAATGTGCAACCAATGACACAAAATTACATATTGGATGCACAAGATTGGTTAAAACCCTAATTTGATTTGAATAAGCCTAGAAAGGACGAAAATGACCTAAATGTTTAACCAATGACACAAAATGACACAAAATCACATATTGGATGCACAAGATTGGTTAAAAACCCTAGTTTTTTTAGAATAAGCCTAGCGAGGACGAAAATGACCTAAATGTTCAACCAATGACACAAAATCACTTATTATATGCACAAGATTTGTTAAAAACCCTAATTGGATTAGAATAAGCCAAGGGAACACGAAAATTACCTAAATGTGCAACCAATGACACAAAATCACATACTAGATGCACAAGATTGGTTAAAAACCCTAATTGGATTAGAATAAGCCTAGGGAGGAAGAAAATGGCCTAAATGTTCAACCAAAGACACAAAATCACTTATTATATGCACAAGATTGGTTAAAAACCCAAATTGGATTAGAATAAGTCTAAGGAAGACGAAAATGACCGAAATGTGAAACCAATGACACAAAATGTACAAAAACACATAGTGGATGCACAAGATTTGTTAAAAACCCTAATTGGATTAGAATAAGCCTAGCGAGGACGAAAATGATCTAAATGTTCAACCAATGACACAAATTCACTTATTATATGCACAAGATTGGTTAAAAACCCTAATTGGATAAGAATAAGCCTAGGGAAGACGAAAATAACCTAAATGTGCAACCAATGACACAAAATTACATATTGGAAGCACAAGATTGGTTAAAAACACTAATTGGATTTAAATAAGCCTAGAAACGACGAAAATGACCTAAATGTGCAACCAATGACACAAAGTCACATATTGGATGCACAAGATTCGTTAAAAACCCTAATTCGATTAGAATAAGCCTAGGGAACACGAAAATGACCTAAATGTTCAACCAATGACACAAAATGACACAAAATCACAAATTGGATGCACAAGATTCGTTAAAATACCTAATTGGATTAAAATAAGCCTAGGGAGGACGAAAATGACCTAAATGTTCAACCAATGACACAAAATGACACAAAATCACATATTGGATGCACAATATTGAACAAAAACCCTAATTGGATTAGAATAAGCTTAGGGAGGATGAAAATGACCTAAATGTTCAACCAATGACACAAAATCACTTATTATATGCACAAGATTGGTTAAAACCCCTAATTGGATTAGAATAAGCCTAGGGAGGACGAAAATGACCTAAATGTGCAACCAATGACACAAAATCACATATTGGATGCACAAGATAGGTTAAAACCCCTATTTGGATTAGAATAAGCCTAGGGAGGATGAAAATGACTTAAATGTTCAACCAATGACACAAAATAACTTATTATATGCACAAGATTGGTTAAAAACCCTAATTGGATAAGAATAAGCCTAGGGAAGACGAAAATGACCTAAATGTGCAACCAAGGACACAAAATTACATATTGGATGCACAAGATTGGTTAAAAACCCAAATTGGATTTGAAAAAGGCTAAAAAGGACGAAAATGACCTAAATGTGCAACCAAAGACACAAAATCACATATTGGATGCACAAGATTGGTTAAAACCCCGAATTGGATTAGAATAAGCCTAGCGAGGACGAAAATGACCTCAATGTTCAACCAATGACAAAAAATCACTTATTATATGCACAAGATTGGTTAAAAACCCTAATTCGATAAGAATAAGCCTAGGGAAGACGAAAATGATCTAAATGTGCAACCAATGACACAAAATCACTTATTATATGCACAAGATTGGTTAAAAACCCTAATTGGATTCGATTAAGACTAGCGAAGACGAAAATGACCTAAATGTTCAACCAATGACACAAAATCACTTATTGGATGCACATGATTGGTTAAAAACCCTAATTGGATTTGAATAAGCATAGAAAGGACGAAAATGACCTAAATGTGACACCAATGACACAAAATCACATATTGGATGCACGAGATTCGTTAAAAACCCTAATTGGATTAGAATAAGCCTAGGGAAAACGAAAATGATCCGAATGTTGAACCGCAGACACAAAATGACACAAAATCACATATTGGATGCACAAGATTGGTTAAAATACCTAATTGGATTAGAATAAGCCTAGGGAGGACGAAAATGACCTAAATTTTCAACCAATGACAAAAAATGACACAGAATCACATATTGGATGCAGAAGATTGGCTAAAAACCCTAATTGGATTAGAATAAGCCTAGGGAGGATGAAAATGACCTAAAAGTTCAACCAATGACACAAAATCACTTATTATATGCACAAGATTGGTTAAAAACCCTAATTGGATTAGAATAAGCCTAGGGCGGACAAAAATGACCTAAATGTGCAACCAATGACACAAAATCACTTATTGGATGCACAAGATTGGTTAAAAACCCTAATTGGATTAGAATAAGCCTAGGGAGGATGAAAATGACCTAAACGTGCAACTAATGGCACAAAATCACATATTGGATGCACAAGATTCGTTAAAAACCCTAATTGGATTAGAATAAGCCTACGTAACACGAAAATGACATTAATGTTCAACCAATGACACAAAATGACACAAAATCACATATTGGATGCACAAGATTGGTTAAAAACCCAAATTGGATTAGAATAAGCCTAGGGAGTACGAAAACGACCTAAATGTTCAACCAATGACACAAAATGACACAAAATCACATATAGGATGCACAAGATTCGTTAAAAATCCTAATTGGATTAGAATAAGCCTAGGGAGGACGAAAATGACCTAAATGTGCAACCAATGACACAAAATCACATATTGGATGCACAAGATTGGTTAAAATCCTAATTGGATTAGAATAAGCCTAGGGAGGACGAAAATGACCTAAATGTGCAACCAATGACACAAAATCACATATTGGATGCACAAGATTGGTTAAAAACCCTAATTGGATATGAATAAGCCTAGAAAGGACGAAAATGACCTAAATGTGCAACCAATGACACAAAATCACATATTGGATGCACCAGATTCGTTAAAAACCCTAATTGGATTAGAATAAGCCTAGGGAACACGAAAATGACCCAAATGTTGAACCAATGCCACAAATTGACACAAAATCACATATTGGATGCACAAGATTTGTTAAAATACCTAATTGGATTAGAATAAGCCTAAGGAGGACGAAAAATGACACAGAATCACATATTGGATGCACAAGATTGGCTAAAAACCCTAATTGGATTAGAATAAGCCTAGGGAGGATGACAATGACCTAAATGTTTAACCAATGACACAAAATCACTTATTATATGCACAAGATTGGTTAAAAACCCTAATTGGATTAGAATAAGCCTAGGGAGGACGAAAATGACCTAAATGTGCAACCAATGACACAAAATCACATATTGGATGCACAAGAATGGTTAAAACCCCTAATTGGATTAGAAAAAGCCTAGCGAGGATGAAAATGACCTAAATCTTCAACCAATGACACAAAATCACTTATTATATGCACAAGATTGGTTAAAAACCCTAATTGGATAAGTATAAGCCTAGGGAAGACGAAAATGACCTTAATGTGCAACCAATGACACAAAATTATATATTGGATGCACAAGATTGGTTAAAAACCCTAATTGGATTTGAATAAGCCTAGAAAGGACGAAAATGACCTAAATGTGCAACCAATGACACAAAATCACATATTGGATGCACCAGATTCGTTAAAAACCTTAATTGGATTAGAATAAGCCTAGGAAACATGAAAATGACCCAAATGTTGAACCAATGCCACAAATTGACAAAAAAACACATATTGGATGCACAAGATTGGTTAAAATACCTAATTGGATTAGAATAAGCCTAAGGAGGACGAAAATGACCTAAATTTTCAAACAATGACAAAAAATGACACAAAATCACATATTGGATGCAGAAGATTGGCTAAAAACCCTAATTGGATTAGAATAAGCCTAGGGAGGATGAAACTGACCTAAATGTTCAACCAATGACACAAAATCACTTATTATATGCACAAGATTGGTTAAAAACCCTAATTGGATTAGAATAAGCCTAGGGAGGACGAAAATGACCTAAATGTGCAACCAATGACACAAAATCACTTATTGGATGCACAAGAATGGTTAAAAACCCTAATTGGATTAGATTAAGCCTAGGGAGGATGAAAATGACCAAAACGTGCAACCAATGACACAAAATCACATATTGGATGCACAAGATTGGTTAAAACTCCTAATTGGATTAGAATAAGCCTAGCGAGGATGAAAATGACCTAAATGTTCAACCAATGACACAAAATCACTTATTATATGCACAAGATTGGTTAAAAACCCTAATTGGATAAGTATAAGCCTAGGGAAGACGAAAATGACCTAAATGTGCAACCAATGACACAAAATTACATATTGGATGCACAAGATTGGTTAAAAACCCTAATTGGATTAGAATAAGCCTAGAAAGGACGAAAATGACCTAAATGTGCAACCAATGACACAAAGTCACATATTGGATGCACAAGATTCGTTAAAAACCCTAATTCGATTAGAATAAGCCTAGGGAACACGAAAACGACCTAAATGTTCAACCAATGACACAAAATGACACAAAATCACAAATTGGATGCACAAGATTGATAATATACCTAATTGGATTAAAATAAGCCTAGGGAGGACGAAAATGACCTAAATGTTCAACCAATGAAACAAAATGACACAAAATCACATATTGGATGCACAATATTGATCAAAAACCCTAATTGGATTAGAATAAGCTTAGGGAGGATGAAAATGACCTAAATGTTCAACCAATGACACAAAATCACTTATTATATGCACAAGATTGGTTAAAAACCCTAATAGGATAAGAATAAGCCTAGGGAAGACGAAAATGACCTAAATGTGCCACCATTGACACAAAATTACATATTGGATGCACAAGATTGGTTAAAACCCCTCATTGGATTTAAATAAGCCTAGCGAGGATGAAAATGACCTAAATGTTCAACCAATGACACAAAATCACTTATTATATGCACAAGATTGGTTAAAAACCCCAATTGGATAAGAATAAGCCTACGTAACACGAAAATGACCTATTGTGCAACCAATGACACAAAATTATAAATTGGATGCACAAGATTGGTTAAAAACCCTAATTGGATTTGAATAAGCGTAGAAAGGATGAAAATGACCCTAAATGTGCAACCAATGACACAAAATCACATATTGGATGCACCAGATTCGTTAAAAACCCTAATTGGATTAGAATAAGCCTAGGGAACACGAAAATGACCCAAATGTTGAACCAATGACACAAAATCACATATTGGATGCACAAGATTGGTTAAAATACCTAATTGGATTGGAATAAGCCTAGGGAGGACGAAAATGACCTAAATTTTCAACCAATGACAAAATATGACACAGAATCACATATTGGATGCAGAAGATTGGCTAAAAACCCTAATTGGATTAGAATAAGCCTAGGGAGGATGAAAATTACCTAAATGTTCAACCAATGACACAAAATCACTTATTATATGCACAAGATTGGTTAAAAACCCTAATTGGATTAGAATAAGCCTAGGGTGGACGAAAATGACCTAAATGTGCAACAAATGACACAAAATCACTTATTGGATGCACAAGATTGGTTAAAAACCCTAATTGGATTAGATTAAGCCTAGGGAGGATGAAAATGACCTAAATGTGCAACCAATGACACAAAATCACATATTGGATGCACAAGATTCATTAAAAACCCTAATTGGATTAGAATAAGCCTACGTAACACGAAAATGACATAAATGTTCAACCAATGACACAAAATGACACAAAATCACATATTGGTTGCACAAGATTGGTTAAAAACCCAAATTGGATTAGAATAAGCCTAGGGAGTACGAAAACGACCCAAATGTTCAACCAATGACACAAAATGACACAAAATCACATATTGGATGCACAAGATTGGTTAAAATACCTAATTGGATTAGAATAAGAATAGGGAGGACGAAAATGACCTAACTGTTCAACCAATGACACAAAATCACATATTTAATGCACAAGATTGGTTATAAACCCTAATTGGATTAGAATAAGCCTAGGGAGGACGAAAATGACCTAAATGTGCAACCAATGACAGAAAATCACATATTGGATGCACAAGTTTGGTTAAAATCCCTAATTGGATTATAATAATCCTAGCGAGGACGAAAATGACCTAAATGTTCAACCAATGACACAAAATGACTTATTATATGCACAAGATTGGTTAAAAACCTTAATTGGATAAGAATAAGCCTAGGGAAGATGAAAATGACCTAAATGTGCAACCAATGACACAAAATCACTTATTATATGCACAAGATTGGTTAAAAACCATAATTGGATTAGAATAAGCCCAGCGAAGACGAAAATGACCTAAATGTTCAACCAATGACACAAAATCACTAATTGGATGCACATGATTGGTTAAAAACCCTAATTGGATTAGAATAAGCCTAGGGAGGACGAAAATGACCTAAATGTGCAACCAATGAAAAAAAAATCAGATGTTGGATGCACAAGATTGGTTAAAAACCCTAATTGGATTAGAATAAGCCTATGGAGGAAGAAAATGGCCTAAATGTTCAACCAAAGACACAAAATCACTTATTATATGCACAAGATTGGTTAAAAACCCAAATTGGATTAGAATAAGTCTAGGGAGGACGAAAATGAACTAAATAAAAACCAATAACATTAAATCACATATTGGATGCACAAGATTGGTTAAAACCCTAATTGGATTAGAATAAGCCCAAGGAGGACGAAAATGACGTAAATGTTCAACCAATGACACGAAATCACATATTGGATGCTCAAGATTTGTTAAAAACCCTAATTGGAATAGAATGAGCCTAGCGAGGACGAAAATGATCTAAATGTTCAACCAATGACACAAAATCACTTATTATATGCACAAGATTGGTTAAAAACCCTAATTGGATTAGAATAAGCCTATGGAGGAAGAAAATGGCCTAAATGTTCAACCAAAGACACAAAATCACTTATTATATGCACAAGATTGGTTAAAAACCCAAATTGGATTAGAATAAGTCTAGGGAGGACGAAAATGAACTAAATAAAAACCAATAACATTAAATCACATATTGGATGCACAAGATTGGTTAAAACCCTAATTGGATTAGAATAAGCCCAAGGAGGACGAAAATGACGTAAATGTTCAACCAATGACACGAAATCACATATTGGATGCTCAAGATTTGTTAAAAACCCTAATTGGAATAGAATGAGCCTAGCGAGGACGAAAATGATCTAAATGTTCAACCAATGACACAAAATCACTTATTATATGCACAAGATTGGTTAAAAACCCTAATTGGATTAGAATAAGCCTAGGGAGGATGAAAATGACCTAAATGTTCAACCAATGACACAAAATCACTTATTATATGCTCAAGATTGGTTAAAAACCCTAATTGCATTAGAATAAGCCTAGGGAGGACGAAAATGAGCTAAATGTGCAACCAATGACACAAAATCACTTATTGGATGCACAAGATTGGTTAAAACCCCTAATTGGATTAGAATATGCCTAGCGAGGACGAAAATGACCTAAATGTTCAACAAATGACACAAAATACTTATCATATGCACAAGATTGGTTAAAAACCCTAATTGGATAAGAATAAGCCAAGGGAAGACGAAAATGACCTAAATGTGCAACCAAAGACACAAAATTACATATTGGATGCACAAGATTTGTTAAAAACCCTCATTGGATTTGAATAAGCCTAGAAAGGACGAAAATGACCTAAATGTGCAACCAATGACACAAAATCACATATTGGATGCACAAGATTCAATAAAAATCCTAATTGGATTAGAATAAGTCTAGGGAGGACGAAAATGACCTAAATGTGCAACCAATGACACAAAATCACATATTGGATGCACAAGATTGGTTAAAACCCCTAATTGGATTAGAATAAGCCTAGCGAGGAGAAAAATGACCTAAATGTTCAACCAATGACACAAAATCACTTATTATATGCACAAGATTGGTTAAAAACCCGATTTGGATAAGAATAAGCCTAAGGAAGACGAAAATGACCTAAATGTGCAACCAATGACACTAAATTACATATTGGATGCACAAGATTTGTTAAAAACCCTAATTGGATTTGAATAAGCCTAGAAAGGACGAAAATTACCTAAATGTGCAACCAATGACACAAAATCATATATTGGATGCACAAGATTCGTTAAAAATCCTAATTGGATTAGAATAAGCCTAGGGAGGACGAAAATGACCTAAATGTGCAACCAATGACACAATCTTATATTGCATGCACAAGATTGGTTAAAACCCCTTATTGGATTAGAATAAGCCTAGCGAGGACGAAAATGACCTAAATGTTCAACCAATGACACAAAATCACTTATTATATGCACAAGATTGGTTAAAAACCTTTATTTGGATAAGAATAAGCCTAGGGAAGACGAAAATGACCTAAGTGTGCAACCAATGACACAAAATTACATATTGGATGCACAAGATTGGTTAAAAACCCTAATTGGATTTGAATAAGCCTAGAAAGGACGAAAATGACCTAAATGTTTAACCAATCACACAAAATGACACAAAATCACATATTGGATGCACAAGATTGGTTAAAAACCCTAGTTGGTTTAGAATAAGCCTAGCGAGGACGAAAATGACCTAAATGTTCAACCAATGACACAAAATCACTTATTATATGCACAAGATTTGTTAAAAACCCTAATTGGATTAGAATATGCCTAGGGAACACGAAAATGACCTAAATGTGCAACCAATGACACAAAATCACATACAGGATGCACAAGATTGGTTAAAAACCCTAATTGGATAAGAATAAGCCTAGGGAGGATGAAAATGACCTAAATGTTCAACCAATGACACAAAATCACTTATTATATGCACAAGATTGGTTAAAAACCCTAATTGGATTAGAATAAGCCTAGGGAGGACGAAAATGACCTAAATGTGCAACCAATGACACAAAATCACATATTTGATGCATAAGATTGGTTAAAACCCCTAATTGGATTAGAATATGCCTAGCGAGGACGAAAATGACCTAAATGTTCAACAAATGACACAAAATACTTATCATATGCACAAGATTGGTTAAAAACCCTAATTGGATAAGAATAAGCCAAGGGAAGACGAAAATGACCTAAATGTGCAACCAATGACACAAAAATACATATTGGATGCACAAGATTTGTTAAAAACCCTCATTGGATTTGAATAAGCCTAGAAAAGACGAAAATGACCTAAATGTGCAACCAATGACACAAAATCACATATTGGATGCACAAGATTCGTTAAAAATCCTAATTGGATTAGAATAAGTCTAGG
>JBBPBP010000002.1:23348978-23374963 GCA_037974735.1 Cicer chorassanicum
ATGCACAAGATTGGTTAAAAACCCTAATTGGATTTGAATAAGCCTAGAAAGGACGAAAATGACCTAAATGTGCAACCAATGACACAAAATCACATATTCAATGCACCAGATTCGTTAAAAACCCTAATTGGATTAGAATAAGCCTAGGGAACACGAAATTGACCCAAATGTTGAACCAATGCCACAAATTGACACAAAATCACATATTGGATGCACAAGATTGGTTAAAATACCTAATTGGATTAGAATAAGCCTAAGGAGGACGAAAATGACCTAAATTTTCAACCAATGACAAAAAATGACACAGAATCACATATTGGATGCAGAAGATTGGCTAAAAACCCTAATTGGATTAGAATAAGCCTAGGGAGGATGAAAATGACCTAAATGTTTAACCAATGACACAAAATCACTTATTAAATGCACAACATTGGTTAAAAACCCTAATTGGATTTGAATAAGCCTAGAAAGGACGAAAATGACCTAAATGTGCAACCAATGACACAAAATCATATATTGGATGCACAAGATTTGTTAAAAATCCTAATTGGATTAGAATAAGCCTAGGGAGGACGAAAATGACCTAAATGTGCAACCAATGACACAAAATCTTATATTGGATGCACAAGGTTGGTTAAAACCCCTTATTGGATTAGAATAAGCCTAGCGAGGACGAAAATGACCTAAATGTTCAACCAATGACAGAAAATCACTTATTATATGCACAAGATTGGTTAAAAACCTTAATTGGATAAGAATAAGCCTAGGGAAGACGAAAATGACCTAAGTGTGGAACCAATGACACAAAATTACATATTGGATGCACAAGATTGGTTAAAAACCCTAATTGGATTTGAATAAGCCTAGAAAGGACGAAAATGACCTAAATGTTTAACCAATGACACAAAATGACACAAAATCACATATTGGATGCACAAGATTGGTTAAAAACCCTAGTTGGTTTAGAATAAGCCTAGCGAGGACGAAAATGACCTAAATGTTCAACCAATGACACAAAATCACTTATTATATGCACAAGATTTGTTAAAAACCTTAATTGGATTAGAATAAGCCTAGGGAACACGAAAATGACCTAAATGTGGAACCAATGACACAAAATTACATATTGGATGCACAAGATTGGTTAAAAACCCTAATTGGATTTGAATAAGCCTAGAAAGGACGAAAATGACCTAAATGTTTAACCAATGACACAAAATGACACAAAATCACATATTGGATGCACAAGATTGGTTAAAAACCCTAGTTGGTTTAGAATAAGCCTAGCGAGGACGAAAATGACCTAAATGTTCAACCAATGACACAAAATCACTTATTATATGCACAAGATTTGTTAAAAACCCTAATTGGATTAGAATAAGCCTAGGGAACACGAAAATGACCTAAATGTGCAACCAATGACACAAAATCACATAGAGGATGCACAAGATTGGTTAAAAACCCTAATTGGATAAGAATAAGCCTAGGGAGGATGAAAATGACCTAAATGTTCAACCAATGACACAAAATCACTTATTATATGCACAAGATTGGTTAAAAACCCTAATTGGATTAGAATAAGCCTAGGGAGGACGAAAATGACCTAAATGTGCAACCAATGACACAAAATCACATATTGGATGCACAAGATTGGTTAAAACCCCTAATTGGATTAGAATAAGCCTAGCGAGGACGAAAATGACCTAAATATTCAACCAAGGACACAAAATCACTTATTATATGCACAAGATTGGTTAAAAACCCTAATTGGAGTAGAATAAGTCTAGGGAGGACGAAAATGACCTAAATGTGAAACCAATGACATAAAATCACATATTGGATGCACAAGATTGGTTAAAACCCTAATTGGATTAGAATAAGCCCAAGGAGGACGAAAATGACGTAAATGTTCAACCAATGACACAAAATGACACAAAATAACTTATTGGATGCACAAGATTGGTTAAAAACCCTAATTGGATTAGAATAAGCCTAGGGAGGACGAAAATGACCTAAATGTGCAACCAATGACATAATATCACATATTGGATGCACAAGATTGGTTAAAATCCCTAATTGGATTAGAATAAGCCTAGGGAGGAAGAAAATGGCCTAAATGTTCAACCAAAGACACAAAATCACTTATTATATGCATCAGATTGGTTAAAAACCCTAATTGGATTAGAATAAGTCTAGGGAGGACGAAAATGACCTAAATGTGAAACCAATGACATAAAATCACATATTGGATGCACAAGATTGGTTAAAACCCTAATTGGATTAGAATAAGCCCAAGGAGGACGAAAATGACGTAAATGTTCAACCAATGACACAAAATGACACAAAATCACATATTGGATGCACAATATTTGTTAAAAACCCTAATTGGATTAGAATAAGCCTAGCGAGGACGAAAATGATCTAAATGTTCAACCAATGACACAAAATCACTTATTATATGCACAAGATTGGTTAAAAACCCTAATTGGATTAGAATAAGCCTAGCGAAGACGAAAATGACCTAAATGTTCAATCAATGACACAAAATCACTTATTGGATGCACAAGAGTGGTTAAAAACCCTAATTGGATTTGAATAAGCCTAGAAAGGACGAAAATGACCTAAATGTGCAACCAATGACACAAAATCACATATTGGATGCACAAGATTTGTTAAAAACCCTAATTGGATTAAAATAAGCCTAGGGAACACGAAAATGACCTAAATGTTCAACCAATGACACAAAATGACACAAAATCACAAATTGAATGCACAAGATTGGTTAAAATACCTAAATGGATTAGAATAAGCCTAGGGAGGACGAAAATGACCTAAATATTCAACCAATGACACAAAATGACACAAAATCACATATTGGATGCACAAGATTGGTTAAAAACCCTAATTGGATTAGAATAAGCCTAGGGAGGACGAAAATGAACTAAATGTTCAACCAATGACACAAAATCACTTATTATATGCACAAGATTGGTTAAAAACCCTATTTGGATTAGAATAAGCCTTAAGAAGACGAAAATGACCTAATTGTGCAACCAATGACACAAAATCATATATTGGATGCACAAGATTGGTTAAAACCCCTAATTGGATTAGAATAAACCTAGCGAGGACGAAAATGACCTAAATGTTCAACCAATGACACAAAATCACATATTTTATGCACAAGATTTTTTAAAAACCCTAATTGGATAAGAATAAGCCTAGCGAGGACGAAAATGATCTAAATGTTCAACCAATGACACAAAATCACTTATTATATGCACAAGATTGGTTAAAAACCATAATTGGATACGAATAAGCCTAGGGAAGACGAAAATGACCTAAATGTGCAACCAATGACCCAAAATCACATATTGGATGCACAAGATTGGTTAAAAACCCTAATTGGATTAGAATAAGCCTAGGGAGGACGAAAATGAACTAAATGTTCAACCAATGACACAAAATCACTTATTATATGCACAAGATTGGTTAAAAACCCTATTTGGATTAGAATAAGCCTTAAGAGGACGAAAATGACCTAATTGTGCAACCAATGACACAAAATCATATATTGGATGCACAGGATTGGTTAAAACCCCTTATTGGATTAGAATAAACCTAGCGAGGACGAAAATGACCTAAATGTTCAACCAATGACACAAAATCACATATTTTATGCACAAGATTGTTTAAAAACCCTAATTGGATAAGAATAAGCCTAGCGAGGACGAAAATGATCTAAATGTTCAACCAATGACACAAAATCACTTATTATATGCACAAGATTGGTTAAAAACCATAATTGGATACGAATAAGCCTAGGGAAGACGAAAATGACCTAAATGTGCAACCAATGACCCAAAATCACATATTGGATGCACAAGATTGGTTAAAAACCCTAATTGGATTAGAATAAGCCTAGCGAGGACGAAAATGATCTAAATGTTCAACCAATGACACAAAATCACTTATTATATGCACAAGATTGGTTAAAAACCATAATTGGATAAGAATAAGCCTAGGGAAGACGAAAATAACCTAATGTGCAACCAATGACACAAAATTACATATTGGATGCGCAAGATTGGTTAAAAACCCAAATTGGATTTGTATAAGCCTAGAAAGGACGAAAATGACCTAAATGTGCAACCAATGACACAAAATCACATATTGGATGCACAAGATTTGTTAAAAACCCTAATTGGATTAGAATAAGCCTAGGGAACACGAAAATGACCTAAATGTTCAACCAATGACACAAAATGACACAAAATCACAAATTGGATGCATAAGATTGGTTAAAATACGTGATTGGATTAGAATAAGCCTAGGGAGGACGAAAATGACCTAAATGTTCAACCAATGACACAAAATGACACAAAATCACATATTGGATGCACAAGATTGGTTAAAAACCCTAATTGGATTAGAATAAGCCTAGGGAGGACGAAAATCACCTAAATGTTCAACCAATGACACAAAATCACTTATTATATGCACAAGATTAGTTGCAAACCCTAATTGGATAAGAATAAGCCTAGGGAAGACGAAAATGACCTAAATGTGCAACCAATGACACAAAATCACTTATTATATGCACAAGATTGGTTAAAAACCCTAATTGGATTAGAATAAGCCTAGCGAAGACGAAAATGACCTAAATGTTCAATCAATGACACAAAATCACTTATTGGATGCACAAGAGTGGTTAAAAACCCTAATTGGATTTGAATAAGCCTAGAAAGGACGAAAATGACCTAAATGTGCAACCAATGACACAAAATCACATATTGGATGCACAAGATTTGTTAAAAACCCTAATTGGATTAGAATAAGCCTAGGGAACACGAAAATGACCTAAATGTTCAACCAATGACACAAAATGACACAAAATCACAAATTGAATGCACAAGATTGGTTAAAAACCCTAATTGGATTAGAATAAGCCTAGGGAGGACGAAAATGAACTAAATGTTCAACCAATGACACAGAATCACTTATTATATGCACAAGATTGGTTAAAAACCCTAATTGGATTAGAATAAGCCTTAGGAGGACGACAATGACCTAATTGTGCAACCAATGACACAAAATCACATATTGGATGCACAAGATTGGTTAAAACCCCTAATTGGATTAGAATAAACCTAGCGAGGACGAAAATGACCTAAATGTTCAACCATTGACACAAAATCACATATTTTATGCACAAGATTGGATAAGAATAAGCCTAACGAGGACGAAAATGATCTAAATGTTCAACCAATGACACAAAATCACTTATTATATGCACAAGATTGGTTAAAAACCATAATTGGATACGAATAAGCCTAGAAAGGACGAAAATGACCTAAATGTGCAACCAATGACACAAAATCACATATTGGATGCGCAAGATTTGTTAAAAACCCTAATTGGATTAGAATAAGCCTAGGGAACACGAAAATGACCTAAATGTTCAACCAATGACACAAAATGACACAAAATCACAAATTGAATGCACAAGATTGGTTAAAATACCTAAATGGATTAGAATAAGCCTAGGGAGGACGAAAATGACCTAAATATTCAACCAATGACACAAAATGACACAAAATCACATATTGGATCCACAAGATTGGTTAAAAACCCTAATTGGATTAGAATAAGCCTAGGGAGGACGAAAATGAACTAAATGTTCAACCAATGACACAGAATCACTTATTATATGCACAAGATTGGTTAAAAACCCTAATTGGATTAGAAAAAGCCTTAGGAGGACGAAAATGACCTAATTGTGCAACCAATGACACAAAATCACATATTGGATGCACAAGATTGGTTAAAACCCCTAATTGGATTAGAATAAACCTAGCGAGGACGAAAATGACCTAAATGTTCAACCAATGACACAAAATCACATATTTTATGCACAAGATTGGTTAAAAACCCTAATTGGATAAGAATAAGCCTAGCGAGGACGAAAATGATCTAAATGTTCAACCAATGACACAAAATCACTTATTATATGCACAAGATTGGTTAAAAACCATAATTGGATACGAATAAGCCTAGGGAAGACGAAAATGACCTAAATGTGCAACCAATGACCCAAAATCACATATTGGATGCAAGAGATTGGTTAAAAACCCTAATTGGATTAGAATAAGCCTAGGGAGGACGAAAATGAACTAAATGTTCAACCAATGACACAAAATCACTTATTATATGCACAAGATTGGTTAAAAACCCTATCTGGATTAGAATAAGCCTTAGGAGGACGAAAATGACCTAATTGTTCAACCAATGACACAAAATCACATATTGGATGGACAAGATTGGTTAAAACCCCTAATTGGATTAGAATAAGCCTAGCGAGGACGAAAATGACCTAAATGTTCAACCAATGACACAAAATCACTTATTTTATGCACAAGATTTGTTAAAAACCCTAATTGGATTAGAATAAGCCTAGCGAGGAGGAAAATGATCTAAATGTTCAACCAATGACACAAAATCACTTATTATATGCACAAGATTGGTTAAAAACCATAATTGGATAAGAATAAGCCTAGGGAAGACGAAAATAACCTAATGTGCAACCAATGACACAAAATTACATATTGGATGCGCAAGATTGGTTAAAAACCCAAATTGGATTTGTATAAGCCTAGAAAGGACGAAAATGACCTAAATGTGCAACCAATGACACAAAATCACATATTGGATGCACAAGATTTGTTAAAAACCCTAATTGGATTAGAATAAGCCTAGGGAACACGAAAATGACCTAAATGTTCAACCAATGACACAAAATGACACAAAATCACAAATTGGATGCACAAGATTGGTTAAAATACGTGATTGGATTAGAATAAGCCTAGGGAGGACGAAAATGACCTAAATGTTCAACCAATGACACAAAATGACACAAAATCACATATTGGATGCACAAGATTGGTTAAAAACCCTAATTGGATTAGAATAAGCCTAGGGAGGACGAAAATGACCTAAATGTTCAACCAATGACACAAAATCACATATTGGATGCAAAAGATTGGTTAAAAACCCTAATTGGATTAGAATAAGCTTAGGGAGGACAAAATTGACCTAAATGTGCAACGAATGACACATAATCACATATTGGATGCACAGGATTGGTTAAAAACCCTAATTGGATTAGAATAAGCTTAGGGAGGACGAAAATGACCTAAATGTTCGACCAATGACACAAAATCACATAATGGATGCACAAGATTGGTTAACAACCCTAATTGGATTAGAATAAGCTTAGAGAGGACGAAAATGACCTAAATGTGCAATGAAT
This sequence comes from Cicer chorassanicum, assembly GCA_037974735.1. Taxonomy (NCBI): domain Eukaryota; kingdom Viridiplantae; phylum Streptophyta; class Magnoliopsida; order Fabales; family Fabaceae; genus Cicer; species Cicer chorassanicum. The sequence goes on from JBBPBP010000002.1 coordinate 23,356,288, forward strand.
GTCACATAATCACATATTGGATGCACAAGATTGGTTAAAAACCCAAATTAGATTAGAATAAGCTTAGGGAGGACGAAAATGACCTAAATGTGCAACCAATGACACAAAATCACATATTGGATGCACAAGATTGGTTAAAAACCCTTATCGGATTATAATAAGCCTAGGGAGGACGAAAATGACATAAATGTGCAACCAATGACACAAAATCACATATTGGATGGACAAGATTGGTTAAAAATCCTAATTGGATTAGAATAAGCCTAGGGAGGACGAAAATGACCTAAATGTTCAACCAATGACACAAAATCACATATTGGATGCAAAAGATTGGTTAAAAACCCTAATTGGATTAGAATAAGCTTAGGGAGGACAAAATTGACCTAAATGTGCAACGAATGACACATAATCACATATTGGATGCACAAGATTGGTTAAAAACCCTAATTGGATTACAATAAGCTTAGGGAGGACGAAAATGACCTAATTGTGCAACCAATGACACAAAATCACATATTGGATGCACAAGATTGGTTAAAAACCCTACTTGGATTAGAATAAGCCTAGGGAGGACGAAAATAACGTAAATGTTCAACCAATGACTCAAAATCACTTATTGGATGCACAAGATTGGTTAAAAACCCTATTTGGATCGGAATAAGCCTAGGGAGGACGAAAATGACCTAAATGTGCAACCAATGACACAAAACGACACAAAATCACTATTGGATGCACAAGATTGGTTAAAAACCCTAATTGGATTAGAATAAGTTTAGGGAGAACGAAAATGACCTAAATGTTCAACCAATGACACAAAATCACTAATTGGATGCACAAGAATGGTTATAAACCCTAATTGGATTAGAATAAGCCTAGGGAGGACGAAAATGACCCAAATGTGCAACCAATGACACAAAATCACATATTGGATGCACAAGATTGGTTAAAAACCCTACATGGATTAGAATAAGCCTAGGGAGGACGAAAATAACGTAAATGTTCAACCAATGACTCAAAATCACTTATTGGATGCACAAGATTGGTTAAAAACCCTATTTGGATCGGAATAAGCCTAGGGAGGACGAAAATGACCTAAATGTGCAACCAATGACACAAAATGACACAAAATCACTATTGGATGCACAAGATTGGTTAAAAACCCTAATTGGATTAGAATAAGTTTAGGGAGAACGAAAATGACCTAAATGTTCAACCAATGACACAAAATCACTAATTGGATGCACAAGAATGGTTATAAACCCTAATTGGATTAGAATAAGCCTAGGGAGGACGAAAATGACCCAAATGTGCAACCAATGACACAAAATCACATATTGGATGCACAAGATTGGTTAAAAACCCTACATGGATTAGAATAAGCCTAGGGAGGACGAAAATAACGTAAATGTTCAACTAATGACCCAAAATCACTTATTAGATGCACAAGATTGGTTAAAAACCCTTATTGGATTAGAATAAGCCTAGGGAGGACGAAAATGTCCTAAATGTTCAACCAATGACACAAAATGTCACAAAATCACATAATGGATGCACAAGATTGGTTAAAAACCCTAATTGGATTAGAATAAGATTAGGGAGGACGCAAATGACCTTAATGTGCAACCAATGACACAAAATCACTTATTGGATGCACAAGATTGGTTCAAAACCCTAATTGGATAAGAATAAACCTAGGGAGGATGACAATAACCTAAATGTTCAACCAATGACACAAAATGACACAAAATCACATATTGGATGCACAAGATTGGTTAAAAACCCTAATTGGATTAGAATAAGACTAGGGAGGACGAAAATGACCAAAAGGTGGAACCAATGACACAAAATCACATTTTGGAGGCACAAGATTGTTTAAAAACCCTAATTGGATTAGAATAAGCCTAGGGAGGATGAAAATGACCAAAATGTTCAACCAATGACAATAAATGAAACAAAATCACATATTGGATGCACAAGATTGGTTAAAAACCCTAATTGGATTAGAATAAGATTAGGGAGGACGAAAATGACCTAAATGTTCAACCAATGACTCAAAATCACTTATTGGATGCACAAGATTGGTTAAAAACCTTAATTGGATTAGAATAAGCCTAGGGAGGACGAAAATGACCTAAATGTGCAGCCAATGACACAAAATCACATATTGGATGGACAAAATTGGTTAAAAATCCTAATTGGATTAGAATAAGCCTAGGGAGGATGAAAATGACCTAAATGTTCACCAATGACACAAAATCACATATTGGATGCACAAGATTGGTTAAAAACCCTAATTGGATTAGAATAAGCTTATGGAGGACGCAAATGACCTAAATGTGCAACCAATGACACAAAATCACATATTGGATGCACAAGATTGGTTAAAAACCCTAATTGGATAAGAATAAACCTAGGGAGGACGACAATAACCTAAATGTTCAACCAATGACACAAAATGACACAAAATCACATATTGGATGCACAAGATTGTTTAAAAACACTAATTGGATTAGAATAAGACTAGGGAGGACGAAAATGACCAAAATGTGGAACCAATGACACAAAATCACATTTTGGAGGCACAAGATTGTTTAAAAACCCTTATTGGATTAGAATAAGCCTAAGGAGGATGAAAATGACCAAAATGTTCAACCAATGAAACAAAATGAAAGAAAATCACATATTGGATGCACAAGATGACACAAAATCACATATTGGATGCAAAAGATTGGTTAAAAACCCTAATTGCATTAGAATAAGCGTAGGGAGGACGAAAATGACCTAAATGTGCAACGAATGACACATAATCACATATTGGATGCACAAGATTGGTTAAAAACCCTACTTGGATTAGAATAAGCTTAGGGAGGACGAAAATGACCTAAATGTGCAACGAATGACACATAATCACATATTGGATGCACAAGATTGGTTAAAAACCCTAATTGGATTAGAATAAGCTTAGGGAGGACGAAAATGACCTAAATGTTCGACCAATGACACAAAATCACTAATTGGATGCACAAGATTGGTTAAAAACCCTAATTAGATTAGAATAAGCCTACGAAGCAAGAAAATGACCTAAATGTAAAACCAATGACACAAAATCACATATTGGATGCACAAGATTGGTTAAAAACCCTAATTGGATTAGAATAAGCTTAAGGAGGACGAAAAAGACCTAAATGTCCGACCAATGACACAAAATCACTAATTGGATGCACAAGATTTGTTAAAAACCCTAATTGGATTAGAATAAGCCTAGGGAGGACGAAAATGACCTAAATGTTCAACCAATGACATAAAATCACTTATTGGATGTACAAGATTGTTTAAAAACCCTAATTGGATTAGAATAAGCCTAGGGAGGACGAAAATGACATAAATGTGCAACCAATGACAGAAAATCAAATATTGGATGGACAAGATTGGTTAAAAATCCTAATTGGATTAGAATAAGCCTCGGGAGGACGAAAATGACCTATATGTTCAACCAATGACACAAAATCACATATTGGATGCAAAAGATTGGTTAAAAACCCTAATTGGATTAGAATAAGCTTAGGGAGGACGAAAATGACCTAAATGTGCAACCAATGACACATAATCACATATTGGATGCACAAGATTGGTTAAAAACCCTAATTGGATTAGAATAAGCTTAGGGAGGACAAAAATGACCTAAATGTTCGACCAATGACACAAAATCACTAATTGGATGCACAAGATTGGTTAAAAACCCTAATTGGATTAGAATAAGCCTATGGAGGACGAAAAGGACCTAAATGTTCAACCAATGACACAAAATTACTTATTGGATGCAAAAGATTGGTTAAAAACCCAAATTGGATTAGAATAAGCTTAGGGAGGACGAAAATGACCTAAATGTGCAACCAATGACACAAAATCACATATTGGATGCACAAGATTGGTTAAAAACCCAACTTGGATTAGAATAAGCCTAGGGAGGACGAAAATAACGTAAATGTTCAACCATTGACTCAAAATCACTTATTGGATGCACAAGAATGGTTAAAAACCCTAATTGGATAAGAATAAGCCTAGGGAGGACGAAAATGACCTAAATGTGCAACCAATGAAAGAAAATCACATATTGGATGCACAAGATTGGTTAAAAACCCTAATTGGATTAGAATAAGCTTAGGGAGGACGAAAATGACCTAAATGTGCAACGAATGACACATAATCACATATTGGATGCACAAGATTGAGTAAAAACCCTAATTAGATTAGAATAAGCCTACGAAGCACGAAAATGACCTAAATGTTCAACCAATGACACAAAATCACATATTGGATGCTCAAGATTGGTTAAAAACCCTAATTGGATTAGAATAAGCTTAGGGAGGACGAAAATGACCTAAATGTTCGACCAATGACACAAAATCACTAATTGGATGCACAATATTGGTTAAAAACCCTAATTGGATTAGAATAAGCCTAGGGAGGACGAAAATAACATAAATGTTCAACCAATGACACAAAATAACTTATTGGATGCACAAGATTGTTTAAAAACCCTAATTGGATTAGAATAAGCCTAGGGATGACGAAAATGACCTAAATGTTCAACCAATGACACAAAATGACACAAAATCACATAATGGATACACAAGATTGGTTAAAAACCCTAATTGGATTAGAATAAGCTTAGGGAGGACGCAAATGACCTAAATGTGCAACCAATGACACAGAATCACATATTGGATGCACAAGATTGGTTAAAAACCCTAAATGGATAAGAATAAACCTAGGGAGGACGACAATAACCTAAATGTTCAACCAATGACACAAAATCACATATTTGATGCAAAAGATTGCATAAAAACCCTAATTGGATTAGAATAAGCTTAGAGAGGACAAAAATGACCTAAATGTCCAATGAATGTCACATAATCACATATTGGATGCACAAGATTGGTTAAAAACCCAAATTAGATTAGAATAAGCTTAGGGAGGACGAAAATGACCTAAATGTGCAACCAATGACACAAAATCACATATTGGACGCACAAGATTGGTTAAAAACCCTTATCGGATTATAATAAGCCTAGAGAGGACAAAAATGACATAAATGTGCAACCAATGACACAAAATCACATATTGGATGGAAGAGATTGGTTAAAAATCCTAATTGGATTAGAATAAGCCTAGGGAGGACGAAAATGAACTAAATGTTCAACCAATGACACAAAATCACATATTGGATGCAAAAGATTGGTTAAAAACCCTAATTGGATTAGAATAAGCTTAGGGAGGACAAAATTGACCTAAATGTGCAACGAATGACACATAATCACATATTGGATGCACAAGATTGGTTAAAAACCCTAATTGGATTACAATAAGCTTAGGGAGGACGAAAATGACCTAAATGTGCAACCAATGACACAAAATCACATATTGGATGCACAAGATTGGTTAAAAACCCAACTTGGATTAGAATAAGCCTAGGGAGGACGAAAATAACGTAAATGTTCAACCATTGACTCAAAATCACTTATTGGATGCACAAGAATGGTTAAAAACCCTAATTGGATAAGAATAAGCCTAGGGAGGACGAAAATGACCTAAATGTGCAACCAATGAAAGAAAATCACATATTGGATGCACAAGATTGGTTAAAAACCCTAATTGGATTAGAATAAGCTTAGGGAGGACGAAAATGACCTAAAAGTGCAACGAATGACACATAATCACATATTGGATGCACAAGATTGAGTAAAAACCCTAATTAGATTAGAATAAGCCTACGAAGCACGAAAATGACCTAAATGTTCAACCAATGACACAAAATCACATATTGGATGCTCAAGATTGGTTAAAAACCCTAATTGGATTAGAATAAGCTTAGGGAGGACGAAAATGACCTAAATGTTCGACCAATGACACAAAATCACTAATTGGATGCACAATATTGGTTAAAAACCCTAATTGGATTAGAATAAGCCTAGGGAGGACGAAAATAACATAAATGTTCAACCAATGACACAAAATAACTTATTGGATGCACAAGATTGTTTAAAAACCCTAATTGGATTAGAATAAGCCTAGGGATGACGAAAATGACCTAAATGTTCAACCAATGACACAAAATGACACAAAATCACATAATGGATACACAAGATTGGTTAAAAACCCTAATTGGATTAGAATAAGCTTAGGGAGGACGCAAATGACCTAAATGTGCAACCAATGACACAGAATCACATATTGGATGCACAAGATTGGTTAAAAACCCTAAATGGATAAGAATAAACCTAGGGAGGACGACAATAACCTAAATGTTCAACCAATGACACAAAATCACATATTTGATGCAAAAGATTGCATAAAAACCCTAATTGGATTAGAATAAGCTTAGAGAGGAAAAAAATGACCTAAATGTGCAATGAATGTCACATAATCACATATTGGATGCACAAGATTGGTTAAAAACCCAAATTAGATTAGAATAAGCTTAGGGAGGACGATAATGACCTAAATGTGCAACCAATGACACAAAATCACATATTGGATGCACAAGATTGGTTAAAAACCCTTATCGGATTATAATAAGCCTAGAGAGGACAAAAATGACATAAATGTGCAACCAATGACACAAAATCACATATTGGACGGAAGAGATTGGTTAAAAATCCTAATTGGATTAGAATAAGCCTAGGGAGGACGAAAATGACCTAAATGTTCAACCAATGACACAAAATCACATATTGGATGCAAAAGATTGGTTAAAAACCCTAATTGGATTAGAATAAGCTTAGGGAGGACAAAATTGACCTAAATGTGCAACGAATGACACATAATCACATATTGGATGCACAAGATTGGTTAAAAACCCTAATTGGATTACAATAAGCTTAGGGAGGACGAAAATGACCTAAATGTGCAACCAATGACACAAAATCACATATTGGATGCACAAGATTGGTTAAAAACCCTACTTGGATTAGAATAAGCCTAGGGAGGACGACAATAACCTAAATGTTCAACCAATGACATAAAATGACACAAAATCAAATATTGGATGCACAAGATTGTTTAAAAACACTAATTGGATTAGAATAAGACTAGGGAGGACGAAAATGACCAAAATGTGGAACCAATGACACAAAATCACATTTTGGAGGCACAAGATTGTTTAAAAACCCTTATTGGATTAGAATAAGCCTAGGGAGGATGAAAATGACCAAAATGTTCAACCAATGAAACAAAATGAAAGAAAATCACATATTGGATGCACAAGATGACACAAAATCACATATTGGATGCAAAAGATTGGTTAAAAACCCTAATTGCATTAGAATAAGCGTAGGGAGGACGAAAATGACCTAAATGTGCAACGAATGACACATAATCACATATTGGATGCACAAGATTGGTTAAAAACCCTACTTGGATTAGAATAAGCTTAGGGAGGACGAAAATGACCTAAATGTGCAACGAATGACACATAATCACATATTGGATGCACAAGATTGGTTAAAAACCCTAATTGGATTAGAATAAGCTTAGGGAGGACGAAAATGACCTAAATGTTAGACCAATGACACAAAATCACTAATTGGATGCACAAGATTGGTTAAAAACCCTAATTAGATTAGAATAAGCCTACGAAGCATGAAAATGACCTAAATGTTCAACCAATGACACAAAATCACATATTGGATGCACAAGATTGGTTAAAAACCCTAATTGGATTAGAATAAGCTTAGGGAGGACGAAAATGACCTAAATGTCCGACCAATGACACAAAATCACTAATTGGATGCACAAGATTTGTTAAAAACCCTAATTGGATTAGAATAAGCCTAGGGAGGACGAAAATGACCTAAATGTTCAACCAATGACACAAAATCACTTATTGGATGTACAAGATTGTTTAAAAACCCTAATTGGATTAGAATAACCCTAGGGAGGACAAAAATGACATAAATGTGCAACCAATGACAGAAAATCAAATATTGGATGGACAAGATTTGTTAAAAACCCTAATTGGATTAGAATAAGCCTAGGGAGGACGAAAATGACCTAAATGTTCAACCAATGACACAAAATCACATATTGGATGCACAAGATTGGTTAAAAACCCTAATTGGATTAGAATAAGCCTAAGGAGGACGAAAATGACCTAAATGTTCAACCAATGACACAAAATGACACAAAATCACATATTGGATGCACAAGATTGGTTAAAAACCCTAATTGGATTAGAATAAGCCTAGGGAGGACGAAAATGACCTAAATGTGCAACCAATGACACAAAATCACATATTGGATGCACAAGATTGGTTAAAACCCCTAATTGGATTAGAATAAGCCTAGCGAGGACGAAAATGACCTAAATATTCAACCAAGGACACAAAATCACTTATTATATGCACAAGATTGGTTAAAAACCCTAATTGGAGTAGAATAAGTCTAGGGAGGACGAAAATGACCTAAATGTGAAACCAATGACATAAAATCACATATTGGATGCACAAGATTGGTTAAAACCCTAATTGGATTAGAATAAGCCCAAGGAGGACGAAAATGACGTAAATGTTCAACCAATGACACAAAATGACACAAAATAACTTATTGGATGCACAAGATTGGTTAAAAACCCTAATTGGATTAGAATAAGCCTAGGGAGGACGAAAATGACCTAAATGTGCAACCAATGACATAATATCACATATTGGATGCACAAGATTGGTTAAAATCCCTAATTGGATTAGAATAAGCCTAGGGAGGAAGAAAATGGCCTAAATGTTCAACCAAAGACACAAAATCACTTATTATATGCATCAGATTGGTTAAAAACCCTAATTGGATTAGAATAAGTCTAGGGAGGACGAAAATGACCTAAATGTGAAACCAATGACATAAAATCACATATTGGATGCACAAGATTGGTTAAAACCCTAATTGGATTAGAATAAGCCCAAGGAGGACGAAAATGACGTAAATGTTCAACCAATGACACAAAATGACACAAAATCACATATTGGATGCACAATATTTGTTAAAAACCCTAATTGGATTAGAATAAGCCTAGCGAGGACGAAAATGATCTAAATGTTCAACCAATGACACAAAATCACTTATTATATGCACAAGATTGGTTAAAAACCCTAATTGGATTAGAATAAGCCTAGCGAAGACGAAAATGACCTAAATGTTCAATCAATGACACAAAATCACTTATTGGATGCACATGATTGGTTCAAAACCCTAATTGGATAAGAATAAGCCTAGGGAAGACGAAAATAACCTAATGTGCAACCAATGACACAAAATTACATCTTGGATGCACAAGATTGGTTAAAAACCCTAATTGGATTTGAATAAGCCTAGAAAGGACGAAAATGACCTAAATGTGCAACCAATGACACAAAATCACATATTGGATGCACAAGATTTGTTAAAAACCCTAATTAGATTAGAATAAGCCTAGGGAACACGAAAATGACCTAAATGTTCAACGAATGACACAAAATCACAAATTGAATGCACAAGATTGGTTAAAATACCTAAATGGATTAGAATAAGCCTAGGGAGGACGAAAATGACCTAAATATTCAACCGATGACACAAAATGAAACAAAATCACATATTGGATGCACAAGATTGGTTAAAAACCCTAATTGGATTAGAATAAGCCTAGGGAGGACGAAAATAAACTAAATGTTCAACCACTGACACAAAATCACTTATTATATGCACAAGATTGGTTAAAAACCCTAATTGGATTAGAATAAGCCTTAGGAGGACGAAAATGACCTAATTGTGCAACCAATGACACAAAATTGGTTAAAACCCCTAATTGGATTAGAATAAACCTAGCGAGGACGAAAATGACCTAAATGTTCAACCAATGACACAAAATCACATATTTTATGCACAAGATTGTTTAAAAACCCTAATTGGATATGAATAAGCCTAGCGAGGACGAAAATGATCTAAATGTTCAACCAATGACACAAAATCACTTATTATATGCACAAGATTGGATAAAAACCATAATTGGATACGAATAAGCCTAGGGAAGACGAAAATGACCTAAATGTGCAACCAATGACCCAAAATCACATATTGGATGCACAAGATTGGTTAAAAACCCTAATTGGATTAGAATAAGCCTAGGGAGGACGAAAATGAACTAAATGTTCAACCAATGACACAAAATCACTTATTATATGCACAAGATTGGTTAAAAACCCTATTTGGATTAGAATAAGCCTTAAGAAGACGAAAATGACCTAATTGTGCAACCAATGACACAAAATCATATATTGGATGCACAAGATTGGTTAAAACCCCTAATTGGATTAGAATAAACCTAGCGAGGACGAAAATGACCTAAATGTTCAACCAATGACACAAAATCACATATTTTATGCACAAGATTTTTTAAAAACCCTAATTGGATAAGAATAAGCCTAGCGAGGACGAAAATGATCTAAATGTTCAACCAATGACACAAAATCACTTATTATATGCACAAGATTGGTTAAAAACCATAATTGGATACGAATAAGCCTAGGGAAGACGAAAATGACCTAAATGTGCAACCAATGACCCAAAATCACATATTGGATGCACAAGATTGGTTAAAAACCCTAATTGGATTAGAATAAGCCTAGGGAGGACGAAAATGAACTAAATGTTCAACCAATGACACAAAATCACTTATTATATGCACAAGATTGGTTAAAAACCCTATTTGGATTAGAATAAGCCTTAAGAGGACGAAAATGACCTAATTGTGCAACCAATGACACAAAATCATATATTGGATGCACAGGATTGGTTAAAACCCCTTATTGGATTAGAATAAACCTAGCGAGGACGAAAATGACCTAAATGTTCAACCAATGACACAAAATCACATATTTTATGCACAAGATTGTTTAAAAACCCTAATTGGATAAGAATAAGCCTAGCGAGGACGAAAATGATCTAAATGTTCAACAATGACACAAAATCACTTATTATATGCACAAGATTGGTTAAAAACCATAATTGGATACGAATAAGCCTAGGGAAGATGAAAATGACCTAAATGTGCAACCAATGACCCAAAATCACATATTGGATGCACAAGATAGGTTAAAAACCCTAATTGGATTAGAATAAGCCTAGCGAGGACGAAAATGATCTAAATGTTCAACCAATGACACAAAATCACTTATTATATGCACAAGATTGGTTAAAAACCATAATTGGATAAGAATAAGCCTAGGGAAGACGAAAATAACCTAATGTGCAACCAATGACACAAAATTACATATTGGATGCGCAAGATTGGTTAAAAACCCTAATTGGATTTGTATAAGCCTAGAAAGGACGAAAATGACCTAAATGTGCAACCAATGACACAAAATCACATATTGGATGCACAAGATTTGTTAAAAACCCTAATTGGATTAGAATAAGCCTAGGGAACACGAAAATGACCTAAATGTTCAACCAATGACACAAAATGACACAAAATCACAAATTGCATGCACAAGATTGGTTAAAATACCTGATTGGATTAGAATAAGCCTAGGGAGGACGAAAATGACCTAAATGTTCAACAAATGACACAAAATGACACAAAATCACATATTGGATGCACAAGATTGGTTAAAAACCCTAATTGGATTAGAATAAGCCTAGGGAGGACGAAAATCACCTAAATGTTCAACCAATGACACAAAATCACTTATTATATGCACAAGATTAGTTACAAACCCTAATTGGATAAGAATAAGCCTAGGGAAGACGAAAATGACCTAAATGTGCAACCAATGACACAAAATCACTTATTATATGCACAAGATTGGTTAAAAACCCTAATTGGATTAGAATAAGCCTAGCGAAGACGAAAATGACCTAAATGTTCAATCAATGACACAAAATCACTTATTGGATGCACAAGAGTGGTTAAAAACCCTAATTGGATTTGAATAAGCCTAGAAAGGACGAAAATGACCTAAATGTGCAACCAATGACACAAAATCACATATTGGATGCACAAGATTTGTTAAAAACCCTAATTGGATTAAAATAAGCCTAGGGAACACGAAAATGACCTAAATGTTCAACCAATGACACAAAATGACACAAAATCACAAATTGAATGCACAAGATTGGTTAAAATACCTAAATGGATTAGAATAAGCCTAGGGAGGACGAAAATGACCTAAATATTCAACCAATGACACAAAATGACACAAAATCACATATTGGATGCACAAGATTGGTTAAAAACCCTAATTGGATTAGAATAAGCCTAGGGAGGACGAAAATGAACTAAATGTTCAACCAATGACACAAAATCACTTATTATATGCACAAGATTGGTTAAAAACCCTATTTGGATTAGAATAAGCCTTAAGAAGACGAAAATGACCTAATTGTGCAACCAATGACACAAAATCATATATTGGATGCACAAGATTGGTTAAAACCCCTAATTGGATTAGAATAAACCTAGCGAGGACGAAAATGACCTAAATGTTCAACCAATGACACAAAATCACATATTTTATGCACAAGATTTTTTAAAAACCCTAATTGGATAAGAATAAGCCTAGCGAGGACGAAAATGATCTAAATGTTCAACCAATGACACAAAATCACTTATTATATGCACAAGATTGGTTAAAAACCATAATTGGATACGAATAAGCCTAGGGAAGACGAAAATGACCTAAATGTGCAACCAATGACCCAAAATCACATATTGGATGCACAAGATTGGTTAAAAACCCTAATTGGATTAGAATAAGCCTAGGGAGGACGAAAATGAACTAAATGTTCAACCAATGACACAAAATCACTTATTATATGCACAAGATTGGTTAAAAACCCTATTTGGATTAGAATAAGCCTTAAGAGGACGAAAATGACCTAATTGTGCAACCAATGACACAAAATCATATATTGGATGCACAGGATTGGTTAAAACCCCTTATTGGATTAGAATAAACCTAGCGAGGACGAAAATGACCTAAATGTTCAACCAATGACACAAAATCACATATTTTATGCACAAGATTGTTTAAAAACCCTAATTGGATAAGAATAAGCCTAGCGAGGACGAAAATGATCTAAATGTTCAACAATGACACAAAATCACTTATTATATGCACAAGATTGGTTAAAAACCATAATTGGATACGAATAAGCCTAGGGAAGATGAAAATGACCTAAATGTGCAACCAATGACCCAAAATCACATATTGGATGCACAAGATAGGTTAAAAACCCTAATTGGATTAGAATAAGCCTAGCGAGGACGAAAATGATCTAAATGTTCAACCAATGACACAAAATCACTTATTATATGCACAAGATTGGTTAAAAACCATAATTGGATAAGAATAAGCCTAGGGAAGACGAAAATAACCTAATGTGCAACCAATGACACAAAATTACATATTGGATGCGCAAGATTGGTTAAAAACCCTAATTGGATTTGTATAAGCCTAGAAAGGACGAAAATGACCTAAATGTGCAACCAATGACACAAAATCACATATTGGATGCACAAGATTTGTTAAAAACCCTAATTGGATTAGAATAAGCCTAGGGAACACGAAAATGACCTAAATGTTCAACCAATGACACAAAATGACACAAAATCACAAATTGAATGCACAAGATTGGTTAAAATACCTAAATGGATTAGAATAAGCCTAGGGAGGACGAAAATGACCTAAATATTCAACCAATGACACAAAATGACACAAAATCACATATTGGATGCACAAGATTGGTTAAAAACCCTAATTGGATTAGAATAAGCCTAGGGAGGACGAAAATGAACTAAATGTTCAACCAATGACACAAAATCACTTATTATATGCACAAGATTGGTTAAAAACCCTAATTGGATTAGAATAAGCCTTAGGAGGACGACAATGACCTAATTGTGCAACCAATGACACAAAATCACATATTGGATGCACAAGATTGGTTAAAACCCCTAATTGGATTAGAATAAACCTAGCGAGGACGAAAATGACCTAAATGTTCAACCATTGACACAAAATCACATATTTTATGCACAAGATTGGATAAGAATAAGCCTAACGAGGACGAAAATGATCTAAATGTTCAACCAATGACACAAAATCACTTATTATATGCACAAGATTGGTTAAAAACCATAATTGGATACGAATAAGCCTAGAAAGGACGAAAATGACCTAAATGTGCAACCAATGACACAAAATCACATATTGGATGCGCAAGATTTGTTAAAAACCCTAATTGGATTAGAATAAGCCTAGGGAACACGAAAATGACCTAAATGTTCAACCAATGACACAAAATGACACAAAATCACAAATTGAATGCACAAGATTGGTTAAAATACCTAAATGGATTAGAATAAGCCTAGGGAGGACGAAAATGACCTAAATATTCAACCAATGACACAAAATGACACAAAATCACATATTGGATCCACAAGATTGGTTAAAAACCCTAATTGGATTAGAATAAGCCTAGGGAGGACGAAAATGAACTAAATGTTCAACCAATGACACAGAATCACTTATTATATGCACAAGATTGGTTAAAAACCCTAATTGGATTAGAAAAAGCCTTAGGAGGACGAAAATGACCTAATTGTGCAACCAATGACACAAAATCACATATTGGATGCACAAGATTGGTTAAAACCCCTAATTGGATTAGAATAAACCTAGCGAGGACGAAAATGACCTAAATGTTCAACCAATGACACAAAATCACATATTTTATGCACAAGATTGGTTAAAAACCCTAATTGGATAAGAATAAGCCTAGCGAGGACGAAAATGATCTAAATGTTCAACCAATGACACAAAATCACTTATTATATGCACAAGATTGGTTAAAAACCATAATTGGATACGAATAAGCCTAGGGAAGACGAAAATGACCTAAATGTGCAACCAATGACCCAAAATCACATATTGGATGCACAAGATTGGTTAAAAACCCTAATTGGATTTGAATAAGCCTAGGGAGGACGAAAATGAACTAAATGTTCAACCAATGACACAAAATCACTTATTATATGCACAAGATTGGTTAAAAACCCTATTTGGATTAGAATAAGCCTTAAGAGGACGAAAATGACCTAATTGTGCAACCAATGACACAAAATCATATATTGGATGCACAAGATTGGTTAAAACCCCTAATTGGATTAGAATAAACCTAGCGAGGACGAAAATGACCTAAATGTTCAACCAATGACACAAAATCACATATTTTATGCACAAGATTTTTTAAAAACCCTAATTGGATAAGAATAAGCCTAGCGAGGACGAAAATGATCTAAATGTTCAACCAATGACACAAAATCACTTATTATATGCACAAGATTGGTTAAAAACCATAATTGGATACGAATAAGCCTAGGGAAGACGAAAATGACCTAAATGTGCAACCAATGACCCAAAATCACATATTGGATGCACAAGATTGGTTAAAAACCCTAATTGGATTAGAATAAGCCTAGGGAGGACGAAAATGAACTAAATGTTCAACCAATGACACAAAATCACTTATTATATGCACAAGATTGGTTAAAAACCCTATTTGGATTAGAATAAGCCTTAAGAGGACGAAAATGACCTAATTGTGCAACCAATGACACAAAATCATATATTGGATGCACAGGATTGGTTAAAACCCCTTATTGGATTAGAATAAACCTAGCGAGGACGAAAATGACCTAAATGTTCAACCAATGACACAAAATCACATATTTTATGCACAAGATTGTTTAAAAACCCTAATTGGATAAGAATAAGCCTAGCGAGGACGAAAATGATCTAAATGTTCAACAATGACACAAAATCACTTATTATATGCACAAGATTGGTTAAAAACCATAATTGGATACGAATAAGCCTAGGGAAGATGAAAATGACCTAAATGTGCAACCAATGACCCAAAATCACATATTGGATGCACAAGATAGGTTAAAAACCCTAATTGGATTAGAATAAGCCTAGCGAGGACGAAAATGATCTAAATGTTCAACCAATGACACAAAATCACTTATTATATGCACAAGATTGGTTAAAAACCATAATTGGATAAGAATAAGCCTAGGGAAGACGAAAATAACCTAATGTGCAACCAATGACACAAAATTACATATTGGATGCGCAAGATTGGTTAAAAACCCTAATTGGATTTGTATAAGCCTAGAAAGGACGAAAATGACCTAAATGTGCAACCAATGACACAAAATCACATATTGGATGCACAAGATTTGTTAAAAACCCTAATTGGATTAGAATAAGCCTAGGGAACACGAAAATGACCTAAATGTTCAACCAATGACACAAAATGACACAAAATCACAAATTGCATGCACAAGATTGGTTAAAATACCTGATTGGATTAGAATAAGCCTAGGGAGGACGAAAATGACCTAAATGTTCAACAAATGACACAAAATGACACAAAATCACATATTGGATGCACAAGATTGGTTAAAAACCCTAATTGGATTAGAATAAGCCTAGGGAGGACGAAAATCACCTAAATGTTCAACCAATGACACAAAATCACTTATTATATGCACAAGATTAGTTACAAACCCTAATTGGATAAGAATAAGCCTAGGGAAGACGAAAATGACCTAAATGTGCAACCAATGACACAAAATCACTTATTATATGCACAAGATTGGTTAAAAACCCTAATTGGATTAGAATAAGCCTAGCGAAGACGAAAATGACCTAAATGTTCAATCAATGACACAAAATCACTTATTGGATGCACAAGAGTGGTTAAAAACCCTAATTGGATTTGAATAAGCCTAGAAAGGACGAAAATGACCTAAATGTGCAACCAATGACACAAAATCACATATTGGATGCACAAGATTTGTTAAAAACCCTAATTGGATTAGAATAAGCCTAGGGAACACGAAAATGACCTAAATGTTCAACCAATGACACAAAATGACACAAAATCACAAATTGAATGCACAAGATTGGTTAAAAACCCTAATTGGATTAGAATAAGCCTAGGGAGGACGAAAATGAACTAAATGTTCAACCAATGACACAGAATCACTTATTATATGCACAAGATTGGTTAAAAACCCTAATTGGATTAGAATAAGCCTTAGGAGGACGACAATGACCTAATTGTGCAACCAATGACACAAAATCACATATTGGATGCACAAGATTGGTTAAAACCCCTAATTGGATTAGAATAAACCTAGCGAGGACGAAAATGACCTAAATGTTCAACCATTGACACAAAATCACATATTTTATGCACAAGATTGGATAAGAATAAGCCTAACGAGGACGAAAATGATCTAAATGTTCAACCAATGACACAAAATCACTTATTATATGCACAAGATTGGTTAAAAACCATAATTGGATACGAATAAGCCTAGAAAGGACGAAAATGACCTAAATGTGCAACCAATGACACAAAATCACATATTGGATGCGCAAGATTTGTTAAAAACCCTAATTGGATTAGAATAAGCCTAGGGAACACGAAAATGACCTAAATGTTCAACCAATGACACAAAATGACACAAAATCACAAATTGAATGCACAAGATTGGTTAAAATACCTAAATGGATTAGAATAAGCCTAGGGAGGACGAAAATGACCTAAATATTCAACCAATGACACAAAATGACACAAAATCACATATTGGATCCACAAGATTGGTTAAAAACCCTAATTGGATTAGAATAAGCCTAGGGAGGACGAAAATGAACTAAATGTTCAACCAATGACACAGAATCACTTATTATATGCACAAGATTGGTTAAAAACCCTAATTGGATTAGAAAAAGCCTTAGGAGGACGAAAATGACCTAATTGTGCAACCAATGACACAAAATCACATATTGGATGCACAAGATTGGTTAAAACCCCTAATTGGATTAGAATAAACCTAGCGAGGACGAAAATGACCTAAATGTTCAACCAATGACACAAAATCACATATTTTATGCACAAGATTGGTTAAAAACCCTAATTGGATAAGAATAAGCCTAGCGAGGATGAAAATGATCTAAATGTTCAACCAATGACACAAAATCACTTATTATATGCACAAGATTGGTTAAAAACCATAATTGGATACGAATAAGCCTAGGGAAGACGAAAATGACCTAAATGTGCAACCAATGACACAAAATCACATATTGGATGCACAAGATTTGTTAAAAACCCTAATTGGATTAGAATAAGCCTAGGGAACACGAAAATGACCTAAATGTTCAACCAATGACACAAAATGACACAAAATCACAAATTGCATGCACAAGATTGGTTAAAATACCTGATTGGATTAGAATAAGCCTAGGGAGGACGAAAATGACCTAAATGTTCAACAAATGACACAAAATGACACAAAATCACATATTGGATGCACAAGATTGGTTAAAAACCCTAATTGGATTAGAATAAGCCTAGGGAGGACGAAAATCACCTAAATGTTCAACCAATGACACAAAATCACTTATTATATGCACAAGATTAGTTACAAACCCTAATTGGATAAGAATAAGCCTAGGGAAGACGAAAATGACCTAAATGTGCAACCAATGACACAAAATCACTTATTATATGCACAAGATTGGTTAAAAACCCTAATTGGATTAGAATAAGCCTAGCGAAGACGAAAATG
>JBBPBP010000002.1:23375284-23407700 GCA_037974735.1 Cicer chorassanicum
AATCACTTATTATATGCACAAGATTGGTTAAAAACCCTAATTGGATTAGAATAAGCCTTAGGAGGACGACAATGACCTAATTGTGCAACCAATGACACAAAATCACATATTGGATGCACAAGATTGGTTAAAACCCCTAATTGGATTAGAATAAACCTAGCGAGGACGAAAATGACCTAAATGTTCAACCATTGACACAAAATCACATATTTTATGCACAAGATTGGATAAGAATAAGCCTAACGAGGACGAAAATGATCTAAATGTTCAACCAATGACACAAAATCACTTATTATATGCACAAGATTGGTTAAAAACCATAATTGGATACGAATAAGCCTAGAAAGGACGAAAATGACCTAAATGTGCAACCAATGACACAAAATCACATATTGGATGCGCAAGATTTGTTAAAAACCCTAATTGGATTAGAATAAGCCTAGGGAACACGAAAATGACCTAAATGTTCAACCAATGACACAAAATGACACAAAATCACAAATTGAATGCACAAGATTGGTTAAAATACCTAAATGGATTAGAATAAGCCTAGGGAGGACGAAAATGACCTAAATATTCAACCAATGACACAAAATGACACAAAATCACATATTGGATCCACAAGATTGGTTAAAAACCCTAATTGGATTAGAATAAGCCTAGGGAGGACGAAAATGAACTAAATGTTCAACCAATGACACAGAATCACTTATTATATGCACAAGATTGGTTAAAAACCCTAATTGGATTAGAAAAAGCCTTAGGAGGACGAAAATGACCTAATTGTGCAACCAATGACACAAAATCACATATTGGATGCACAAGATTGGTTAAAACCCCTAATTGGATTAGAATAAACCTAGCGAGGACGAAAATGACCTAAATGTTCAACCAATGACACAAAATCACATATTTTATGCACAAGATTGGTTAAAAACCCTAATTGGATAAGAATAAGCCTAGCGAGGATGAAAATGATCTAAATGTTCAACCAATGACACAAAATCACTTATTATATGCACAAGATTGGTTAAAAACCATAATTGGATACGAATAAGCCTAGGGAAGACGAAAATGACCTAAATGTGCAACCAATGACACAAAATCACATATTGGATGCACAAGATTTGTTAAAAACCCTAATTGGATTAGAATAAGCCTAGGGAACACGAAAATGACCTAAATGTTCAACCAATGACACAAAATGACACAAAATCACAAATTGCATGCACAAGATTGGTTAAAATACCTGATTGGATTAGAATAAGCCTAGGGAGGACGAAAATGACCTAAATGTTCAACAAATGACACAAAATGACACAAAATCACATATTGGATGCACAAGATTGGTTAAAAACCCTAATTGGATTAGAATAAGCCTAGGGAGGACGAAAATCACCTAAATGTTCAACCAATGACACAAAATCACTTATTATATGCACAAGATTAGTTACAAACCCTAATTGGATAAGAATAAGCCTAGGGAAGACGAAAATGACCTAAATGTGCAACCAATGACACAAAATCACTTATTATATGCACAAGATTGGTTAAAAACCCTAATTGGATTAATATAAGCCTAGCGAAGACGAAAATGACCTAAATGTTCAATCAATGACACAAAATCACTTATTGGATGCACAAGAGTGGTTAAAAACCCTAATTGGATTTGAATAAGCCTAGAAAGGACGAAAATGACCTAAATGTGCAACCAATGACACAAAATCACATATTGGATGCACAAGATTTGTTAAAAACCCTAATTGGATTAGAATAAGCCTAGGGAACACGAAAATGACCTAAATGTTCAACCAATGACACAAAATGACACAAAATCACAAATTGAATGCACAAGATTGGTTAAAAACCCTAATTGGATTAGAATAAGCCTAGGGAGGACGAAAATGAACTAAATGTTCAACCAATGACACAGAATCACTTATTATATGCACAAGATTGGTTAAAAACCCTAATTGGATTAGAATAAGCCTTAGGAGGACGACAATGACCTAATTGTGCAACCAATGACACAAAATCACATATTGGATGCACAAGATTGGTTAAAACCCCTAATTGGATTAGAATAAACCTAGCGAGGACGAAAATGACCTAAATGTTCAACCATTGACACAAAATCACATATTTTATGCACAAGATTGGATAAGAATAAGCCTAACGAGGACGAAAATGATCTAAATGTTCAACCAATGACACAAAATCACTTATTATATGCACAAGATTGGTTAAAAACCATAATTGGATACGAATAAGCCTAGAAAGGACGAAAATGACCTAAATGTGCAACCAATGACACAAAATCACATATTGGATGCGCAAGATTTGTTAAAAACCCTAATTGGATTAGAATAAGCCTAGATAACACGAAAATGACCTAAATGTTCAACCAATGACACAAAATGACACAAAATCACAAATTGAATGCACAAGATTGGTTAAAATACCTAAATGGATTAGAATAAGCCTAGGGAGGACGAAAATGACCTAAATATTCAACCAATGACACAAAATGACACAAAATCACATATTGGATCCACAAGATTGGTTAAAAACCCTAATTGGATTAGAATAAGCCTAGGGAGGACGAAAATGAACTAAATGTTCAACCAATGACACAGAATCACTTATTATATGCACAAGATTGGTTAAAAACCCTAATTGGATTAGAAAAAGCCTTAGGAGGACGAAAATGACCTAATTGTGCAACCAATGACACAAAATCACATATTGGATGCACAAGATTGGTTAAAACCCCTAATTGGATTAGAATAAACCTAGCGAGGACGAAAATGACCTAAATGTTCAACCAATGACACAAAATCACATATTTTATGCACAAGATTGGTTAAAAACCCTAATTGGATAAGAATAAGCCTAGCGAGGACGAAAATGATCTAAATGTTCAACCAATGACACAAAATCACTTATTATATGCACAAGATTGGTTAAAAACCATAATTGGATACGAATAAGCCTAGGGAAGACGAAAATGACCTAAATGTGCAACCAATGACACAAAATCACATATTGGATGCACAAGATTTGTTAAAAACCCTAATTGGATTAGAATAAGCCTAGGGAACAAGAAAATGACCTAAATGTTCAACCAATGACACAAAATGACACAAAATCACAAATTGCATGCACAAGATTGGTTAAAATACCTGATTGGATTAGAATAAGCCTAGGGAGGACGAAAATGACCTAAATGTTCAACAAATGACACAAAATGACACAAAATCACATATTGGATGCACAAGATTGGTTAAAAACCCTAATTGGATTAGAATAAGCCTAGGGAGGACGAAAATCACCTAAATGTTCAACCAATGACACAAAATCACTTATTATATGCACAAGATTAGTTACAAACCCTAATTGGATAAGAATAAGCCTAGGGAAGACGAAAATGACCTAAATGTGCAACCAATGACACAAAATCACTTATTATATGCACAAGATTGGTTAAAAACCCTAATTGGATTAGAATAAGCCTAGCGAAGACGAAAATGACCTAAATGTTCAATCAATGACACAAAATCACTTATTGGATGCACAAGAGTGGTTAAAAACCCTAATTGGATTTGAATAAGCCTAGAAAGGACGAAAATGACCTAAATGTGCAACCAATGACACAAAATCACATATTGGATGCACAAGATTTGTTAAAAACCCTAATTGGATTAGAATAAGCCTAGGGAACACGAAAATGACCTAAATGTTCAACCAATGACACAAAATGACACAAAATCACAAATTGAATGCACAAGATTGGTTAAAAACCCTAATTGGATTAGAATAAGCCTAGGGAGGACGAAAATGAACTAAATGTTCAACCAATGACACAGAATCACTTATTATATGCACAAGATTGGTTAAAAACCCTAATTGGATTAGAATAAGCCTTAGGAGGACGACAATGACCTAATTGTGCAACCAATGACACAAAATCACATATTGGATGCACAAGATTGGTTAAAACCCCTAATTGGATTAGAATAAACCTAGCGAGGACGAAAATGACCTAAATGTTCAACCATTGACACAAAATCACATATTTTATGCACAAGATTGGATAAGAATAAGCCTAACGAGGACGAAAATGATCTAAATGTTCAACCAATGACACAAAATCACTTATTATATGCACAAGATTGGTTAAAAACCATAATTGGATACGAATAAGCCTAGAAAGGACGAAAATGACCTAAATGTGCAACCAATGACACAAAATCACATATTGGATGCGCAAGATTTGTTAAAAACCCTAATTGGATTAGAATAAGCCTAGGGAACACGAAAATGACCTAAATGTTCAACCAATGACACAAAATGACACAAAATCACAAATTGAATGCACAAGATTGGTTAAAATACCTAAATGGATTAGAATAAGCCTAGGGAGGACGAAAATGACCTAAATATTCAACCAATGACACAAAATGACACAAAATCACATATTGGATCCACAAGATTGGTTAAAAACCCTAATTGGATTAGAATAAGCCTAGGGAGGACGAAAATGAACTAAATGTTCAACCAATGACACAGAATCACTTATTATATGCACAAGATTGGTTAAAAACCCTAATTGGATTAGAAAATGCCTTAGGAGGACGAAAATGACCTAATTGTGCAACCAATGACACAAAATCACATATTGGATGCACAAGATTGGTTAAAACCCCTAATTGGATTAGAATAAACCTAGCGAGGACGAAAATGACCTAAATGTTCAACCAATGACACAAAATCACATATTTTATGCACAAGATTGGTTAAAAACCCTAATTGGATAAGAATAAGCCTAGCGAGGACGAAAATGACCTAAATGTTCAACAAATGACACAAAATGATACAAAATCACATATTGGATGCACAAGATTGGTTAAAAACCCTAATTGGATTAGAATAAGCCTAGGGAGGACGAAAATCACCTAAATGTTCAACCAATGACACAAAATCACTTATTATATGCACAAGATTAGTTACAAACCCTAATTGGATAAGAATAAGCCTAGGGAAGACGAAAATGACCTAAATGTGCAACCAATGACACAAAATCACTTATTATATGCACAAGATTGGTTAAAAACCCTAATTGGATTAATATAAGCCTAGCGAAGACGAAAATGACCTAAATGTTCAATCAATGACACAAAATCACTTATTGGATGCACAAGAGTGGTTAAAAACCCTAATTGGATTTGAATAAGCCTAGAAAGGACGAAAATGACCTAAATGTGCAACCAATGACACAAAATCACATATTGGATGCACAAGATTTGTTAAAAACCCTAATTGGATTAGAATAAGCCTAGGGAACACGAAAATGACCTAAATGTTCAACCAATGACACAAAATGACACAAAATCACAAATTGCATGCACAAGATTGGTTAAAATACCTGATTGGATTAGAATAAGCCTAGGGAGGACGAAAATGACCTAAATGTTCAACAAATGACACAAAATGACACAAAATCACATATTGGATGCACAAGATTGGTTAAAAACCCTAATTGGATTAGAATAAGCCTAGGGAGGACGAAAATCACCTAAATGTTCAACCAATGACACAAAATCACTTATTATATGCACAAGATTAGTTACAAACCCTAATTGGATAAGAATAAGCCTAGGGAAGACGAAAATGACCTAAATGTGCAACCAATGACACAAAATCACTTATTATATGCACAAGATTGGTTAAAAACCCTAATTGGATTAGAATAAGCCTAGCGAAGACGAAAATGACCTAAATGTTCAATCAATGACACAAAATCACTTATTGGATGCACAAGAGTGGTTAAAAACCCTAATTGGATTTGAATAAGCCTAGAAAGGACGAAAATGACCTAAATGTTCAACCATTGACACAAAATCACATATTTTATGCACAAGATTGGATAAGAATAAGCCTAACGAGGAAGAAAATGATCTAAATGTTCAACCAATGACACAAAATCACTTATTATATGCACAAGATTGGTTAAAAACCATAATTGGATACGAATAAGCCTAGAAAGGACGAAAATGACCTAAATGTGCAACCAATGACACAAAATCACATATTGGATGCGCAAGATTTGTTAAAAACCCTAATTGGATTAGAATAAGCCTAGGGAACACGAAAATGACCTAAATGTTCAACCAATGACACAAAATGACACAAAATCACAAATTGAATGCACAAGATTGGTTAAAATACCTAAATGGATTAGAATAAGCCTAGGGAGGACGAAAATGACCTAAATATTCAACCAATGACACAAAATGACACAAAATCACATATTGGATCCACAAGATTGGTTAAAAACCCTAATTGGATTAGAATAAGCCTAGGGAGGACGAAAATGAACTAAATGTTCAACCAATGACACAGAATCACTTATTATATGCACAAGATTGGTTAAAAACCCTAATTGGATTAGAAAAAGCCTTAGGAGGACGAAAATGACCTAATTGTGCAACCAATGACACAAAATCACATATTGGATGCACAAGATTGGTTAAAACCCCTAATTGGATTAGAATAAACCTAGCGAGGACGAAAATGACCTAAATGTTCAACCAATGACACAAAATCACATATTTTATGCACAAGATTGGTTAAAAACCCTAATTGGATAAGAATAAGCCTAGCGAGGACGAAAATGATCTAAATGTTCAACCAATGACACAAAATCACTTATTATATGCACAAGATTGGTTAAAAACCATAATTGGATACGAATAAGCCTAGGGAAGACGAAAATGACCTAAATGTGCAACCAATGACCCAAAATCACATATTGGATGCAAGAGATTGGTTAAAAACCCTAATTGGATTAGAATAAGCCTAGGGAGGACGAAAATGAACTAAATGTTCAACCAATGACACAAAATCACTTATTATATGCACAAGATTGGTTAAAAACCCTATCTGGATTAGAATAAGCCTTAGGAGGACGAAAATGACCTAATTGTTCAACCAATGACACAAAATCACATATTGGATGGACAAGATTGGTTAAAACCCCTAATTGGATTAGAATAAGCCTAGCGAGGACGAAAATGACCTAAATGTTCAACCAATGACACAAAATCACTTATTTTATGCACAAGATTTGTTAAAAACCCTAATTGGATTAGAATAAGCCTAGCGAGGAGGAAAATGATCTAAATGTTCAACCAATGACACAAAATCACTTATTATATGCACAAGATTGGTTAAAAACCATAATTGGATAAGAATAAGCCTAGGGAAGACGAAAATAACCTAATGTGCAACCAATGACACAAAATTACATATTGGATGCACAAGATTGGTTAAAAACCCTAATTGGATTTGTATAAGCCTAGAAAGGACGAAAACGATCTAAATGTGCAACCAATGACACAAAATCACATATTGGATGCACAAGATTTGTTAAAAACCCTAATTGGATTAGAATAAGCCTAGGGAACACGAAAATGACCTAAATGTTGAACCAATGACACACAATGTTACAAAATCACAAATTGGATGCACAAGATTGGTTAAAATACCTTATTGGATTAGAATAAACCTAGGGAGGACGAAAATGACCTAAATGTTCAACCAATGACACAAAATGACACAAAATCACATATTGGATGCACAAGATTGGTTAAAAACCCTAATTGGATTAGAATAAGCCTAGGGAGGATGAAAATCACCTAAATGTTCAACCAATGACACAAAATCACTTATTATATGCACAAGATTGGTTACAAACCCTAATTGGATAAGTATAAGCCTAGGGAAGACGAAAATGACCTAAATGTGCAACCAATGACACAAAATCACTTATTATATGCACAAGATTGGTTAAAAACCCTAATTGGATTAGAATAAGCCTAGCAAAGACGAAAATGACCTAAATGTTCAATCAATGACACAAAATCACTTATTGGATGCACATGATTGGTTAAAAACCCTAATTGGATTAGAATAAGCCTAGGGAGGACGAAAATGACCTAAATGTGCAACCATTGACACAAAATCAGATGTTGGATGCACAAGATTGGTTAAAAACCCTAATTGGATTTGAATAAGCCTAGAAAGGACGAAAATGACCTGAATGTGCAACCAATGACACAAAATCACATATTGGATGCACAAGATTTGTTTAAAACCCTAATTGGATTAGAATAAGCCTAGGGAACACGAAAATGACCTAAATGTTCAACCAATGACACAAAATGACACAAAATCACAATTTGATGCACAAGATTGGTTAAAATACCTAATTGGATTAGAATAAGCCTAGGGAGGACAAAAATGACCTAAATGTTCAACCAATGACACAAAATCACATATAGGATGCACAAGATTGGTTAAAATAGCTAATTGGATTAGAATAAGCCTAGGGAGGACGAAAATGACCTAAATTTTCAACCAATGAAAAAAAATGACACAGAATCACATATTTGATGCAGAAGATTGGCTAAAAACCCTAATTGGATTAGAATAAGCCTAGGGAGGATGAAAATGACCTAAATGTTCAACCGATGACAAAAAATCACTTATTATATGCACAAGATTGGTTAAAAACCCTAATTGGATTAGAATAAGCCTAGGAAGGACGAAAATGACCTAAATGTGCAACCAATGACACAAAATCACTTATTGGATGCATAAGATTGGTTAAAAACCCTAATTGGATTAGATTAAGCCTAGGGAGGACGAAAATGACCTAAATGTGCAACCAATGACACAAAATCACATATTGGATGCACAAGATTCGTTAAAAACCCTAATTGGATTAGAATAAGCCTAGGGAGGAAGAAAATGGCCTAAATGTTAAACCAAAGACACAAAATCGCTTATTATATGCACAAGATTGGTTAAAAACCCAAATTGGATTAGAATAAGTCTAGGGAGGACGAAAATGAACTAAATGTGAAACCAATGACATAAAATCACATATTGGATGCACAAGATTGGTTAAAAACCCTAATTGGATTAGAATAAGTCCAAGGAGGACGAAAATGACGTAAATGTTCAACCAATGACAAAAAATGACACAAAATCACATATTGGATGCACAAGATTTGTTAAAAACCCTAATTGGATTAGAATAAGCCTAGCGAGGACGAAAATGACCTAAATGTTCAACCAATGACACAAAATCACATATTGGATGCACAAGATTGGTTAAAAACCCTTATTGGATTAGAATAAGCCTAAGGAGGACGAAAATGACGTAAATGTTCAACCAATGACACAATCACTTATTATATTCACAAGATTTGTTAAAAACCCTAATTGGATTAGAATAAGCCTTAGGAGGACGAAAATGACCTAATTGTGCAACCAATGACACAAAATCACATATTGGATGCACAAGATTGGTTAAAACCCCTAATTGGATTAGAATAAGCCTAGCGAGGACGAAAATGACCTAAATGTTCAACCAATGACACAAAATCACTTGTTATATGCACAAGATTGGTTAAAAACCCTAATTGGATTAGATTAAGCCTAGCGAAGATGAAAAATGACCTAAATGTTCAACCAATGACACAAAATCACTTATTGGATGCACAAGATTGGTTAAAAACCCAAATTGGATTAGAATGAGTCTACGGAGGACGAAAATGACCTAAATGTGAAACCAATGACATAAAATCACATATTGGATGCACAAGATTGGTTAAAACCGTAATTGGATTAGAATAAGCCCAAGGAGGACGAAAATGAAGTAAATGTTCAACCAATGACACAAACTGACACAAAATCACATATTGGATGCATAAGATTTGTTAAAAACCCTAATTGGATTAGAATAAGCCTAGCGAGGACGAAGATGATCTAAATGTTCAACCAATGACACAAAATCACTTATTATATGCACAAGATTGGTTAAAAACCCTAATTGGATAAGAATAAGCCTAGGGAAGACGAAAATAACCTAATGTGCAACCAATGACACAAAATTACATATTGGATGCACAAGATTGGTTAAAACCCCTAATTGGATTTGAATAAGCCTAGAAAAGACGAAAATGACCTAAATGTTCAACCAATGACACAAAATCACATATTGGATGAACAAGATTTGTTAAAAACCCTAATTGGAATAGAATAAGCCTAGGGAACAAGAAAATGACCTAAATGTTCAACCAATGACACAAAATGACACAAAATCACAAATTGGATGCACAAGATTGGTTAAATACTTAATTGGATTAGAATAAGCCTAGGGAGGACGAAAATGACCTAAGTGTTCAACCAATGACACAAAATCACTTATTATATGCACAAGATTGGTTAAAAACCCTAGTTGGATTAGAATAAGCCTTAGGAAGACGAAAATGACCTAATTGTGCAACCAATGACACAAAATCACATATTGGATGCACAAGATTGGTTAAAACCCCTAATTGCATTAGAATAAGCCTAGCGAGGACGAAAATGACCTAAATGTTCAACCAATGACACAAAATCACTTATTATATGCACAAGATTGGTTTAAAACCCTAATTGGATAAGAATAAGCCTAGGGATGAAGAAAATGACCTAAATGTGCAACCAATGACACAAAATCACGTATTATATGCAAAAGTTTGGTTAAAAACCCTAATTGGATTAGAATAAGCCTATGGAGGAAGAAAATGGCCTAAATGTTCATCCAAAGACACAAAATCACTTATTATATGCACAAGATTGGTTAAAAACCCAAATTGGATTAGAATAAGTCTAGGGAGGACGAAAAGGACCTTAATGTTCAGCCAATGACACAAAATGACACAAAATCACATATTGGATGCACAAGATTGGTTAAAAACCCTAATTGGATTAGAATAAGCCTAGGGAGGACGAAAATGACCTAAATGTTCAACCAATGACACAAAATCACTTATTATATGCACAAGATTGGTTAAAACCCCTAATTGGATAAGAATAAGCCTTAGGAGGACGAAAATGACCTAATTGGGCAACCAATGACACAAAATCACATATTTGATGCACAAGATTGGTTAAAAGCCTTAATTGGATTAGAATAAGCCTACCGAGGACGAAAATGACCTAAATGTTCAACCAATGACACAAAATCTCTTATTATATGCACAAGATTGGTTAAAAACCCTAATTGGATAAGACTAAGCCTTAGGAGGACGAAAATGACCTAATTGTGCAACCAATGACACAAAATCACATATTGGATGCACAAGATTGGTTAAAACCCCTAATTGGATTAGAATAAGCCTAGCGAGGACGAAAATGACCTAAATGTTCAACCAATGACACAAAATCACTTACTATATGCACAAGATTGGTTAAAAACCCTAATTGGATAAGAATAAGCCTAGGGAAGAAAAAATTGACCTAAATGTGCAACCAATGACACAAAATCACTTATTATATGCACAAGATTGGTTAAAAACCCTAATTGGATTAGAATAAGCCTAGCGAAGACGAAAATGACCTAAATGTTCAACCAATGACACAAAATCACTTATTGGATGCACATGATTGGTTAAAAACCCTAATTGGATTAGAATAAGCCTAGGGAGGACGAAAATGACCTAAATGTGCAACCAATGACACAAAATCAGATTTTGGATGCACAAGATTGGTTAAATTACCTAATTGGATTAGAATAAGCCTAGGGAGGAAGAAAATGGCCTAAATGTTCAACCAAAGACACAAAATCACTTATTATATGCACAAGATTGGTTAAAAACTCAAATTGGATTAGAATAAGTCTAGGGAGGAGGAAAATGACCTAAATGTGAAACCAATGACATAAAATCACATATTGGATGCACAAGATTGGTTAAAACCCTAATTGGATTAGAATAAGCCCAAGGAGGACGAAAATGACGTAAATGTTCAACCAATGACACAAAATGACACAAAATCACATATTGGATGCACAAGATTTGTTAAAAACCCTAATTGGATTAGAATAAGCCTAGCAAGGACGAAAATGATCTAAATGTTCAACCAATGACACAAAATCACTTATTATATGCACAAGATTGGTTAAAAACCCTAATTGGATAAGAATAAGCCTAAGGAAGCAAAAATAACCTAATGTGCAACCAATGACACAAAATTACATATTGGATGCACAAGATTGGTTAAAAACCCTAATTGGATTTGAATAAGCCTAGAAAAGGACGAAAATGACCTAAATGTGCAACCAATGACACAAAATCACATATTGGATGCACAAGATTTGTTAAAAACCCTAATTGGATTAGAATAAGCATAGGGAACACAAAAAATGACCTAAATGTTCAACAAATGACACAAAATGACACAAAATCACAAATTGGATGCACAAGATTGGTTAAAATACATAATTGGATTAGAATAAGCCTAGGGAGGACGAAAATGACCTAAATGTTCAACCAATGACACAAAATCACATATTGGATGCACAAGATTGGTTAAAAGCCCTAATTGGATTAGAATAAGCCTAGGGAGGACAAAAATGACCTAAATGTTCAACCAATGACACAAAATCACTTATTATATGCACAAGATTGGTTAAAAACCCTAATTGGATAAGAATAAGCCTAGGGAAGCAAAAATAACCTAATGTGCAACCAATGACACAAAATTACATATTGGATGCACAAGATTGGTTAAAAACCCTAATTGGATTTGAATAAGCCTAGAAAGGACGAAAATGACCTAAATGTGCAACCAATGACACAAAATCACATATTGGATGCACAAGATTCGTTAAAAACCCTAATGGGATTATAATAAGCCTACGTAACACGAAAATGACATAAATATTCAACCAATAACATAAAATTACACAAAATCACATATTGGATGCACAAGATTGGTTAAAAACCCAAATTGGATTAGAATAAGCCTAGGGAGTACGAAAACGACCTTAATGTTCAACCAATGACACAAAATGACATGTTGGATGCACAAGATTGGTTAAAATACCTAATTGGATTAGAATAAGCCTAGGGAGGACGAAAATGACCTAAATGTGCAACCAATGACACAAAATCAGAAGTTGGATGCACAAGATTGGTTAAAAACCCTAATTGGATTAGAATAAGCCTAGGGAGGAAGAAAATGGCCTAAATGTTAAACCAAAGACACAAAATCGCTTATTATATGCACAACATTGGTTAAAAACCCAAATTGGATTAGAATAAGTCTAGGGAGGACGAAAATGAACTAAATGTGAAACCAATGACATAAAATCACATATTGGATGCACAAGATTGGTTAAAAACCCTAATTGGATTAGAATAAGCCTAGCGAGGACGAAAATGACCTAAATGTTCAACCAATGACACAAAATCACTTGTTATATGCACAAGATTGGTTAAAAACCCTAATTGGATTAGATTAAGCCTAGCGAAGACGAAAAATGACCTAAATGTTCAACCAATGACAAAAAATGACACAAAATCACATATTGGATGCACAAGATTTGTTAAAAACCCTAATTGGATTAGAATAAGCCTAGCGAGGACGAAAATGACCTAAATGTTCAACCAATGACACAAAATCACATATTGGATGCACAAGATTTATTAAAAACCCTAATTGGATTAGAATAAGCCTAGGGAGGACGAAAATAAACTAAATGTGCAACCAATGACACAAAATGACACAAAATCACATATTGGATGCACAAGATTGGTTAAAAACCCTAATTGGATTAGAATAAGCCTAAGGAGGACGAAAATGACGTAAATGTTCAACCAATGACACAATCACTTATTATATTCACAAGATTTGTTAAAAACCCTAATTGGATTAGAATAAGCCTTAGGAGGACGAAAATGACCTAATTGTGCAACCAATGACACAAAATCACATATTGGATGCACAAGATTGGTTAAAACCCCTAATTGGATTAGAATAAGCCTAGCGAGGACGAAAATGACCTAAATGTTCAACCAATGACACAAAATCACTTGTTATATGCACAAGATTGGTTAAAAACCCTAATTGGATTAGATTAAGCCTAGCGAAGACGAAAAATGACCTAAATGTTCAACCAATGACACAAAATCACTTATTGGATGCACAAGATTGGTTAAAAACCCAAATTGGATTAGAATGAGTCTACGGAGGACGAAAATGACCTAAATGTGAAACCAATGACATAAAATCACATATTGGATGCACAAGATTGGTTAAAACCGTAATTGGATTAGAATAAGCCCAAGGAGGACGAAAATGAAGTAAATGTTCAACCAATGACACAAACTGATACAAAATCACATATTGGATGCATAAGATTTGTTAAAAACCCTAATTGGATTAGAATAAGCCTAGCGACGACGAAGATGATCTAAATGTTCAACCAATGACACAAAATCACTTATTATATGCACAAGATTGGTTAAAAACCCTAATTGGATAAGAATAAGCCTAGGGAATACGAAAATAACCTAATGTGCAACCAATGACACAAAATTACATATTGGATGCACAAGATTGGTTAAAAACCCTAATTGGATTTGAATAAGCCTAGAAAAGACGAAAATGACCTAAATGTTCAACCAATGACACAAAATCACATATTGGATGAACAAGATTTGTTAAAAACCCTAATTGGAATAGAATAAGCCTAGGGAACAAGAAAATGACCTAAATGTTCAACCAATGACACAAAATGACACAAAATCACAAATTGGATGCACAAGATTGGTTAAATACTTAATTGGATTAGAATAAGCCTAGGGAGGACGAAAATGACCTAAGTGTTCAACCAATGACACAAAATCACTTATTATATGCACAAGATTGGTTAAAAACCCTAGTTGGATTAGAATAAGCCTTAGGAAGACAAAAATGACCTAATTGTGCAACCAATGACACAAAATCACATATTGGATGCACAAGATTGGTTAAAACCCCTAATTGCATTAGAATAAGCCTAGCGAGGACGAA
The DNA here is from genome assembly GCA_037974735.1 of Cicer chorassanicum. Classification (NCBI taxonomy): domain Eukaryota; kingdom Viridiplantae; phylum Streptophyta; class Magnoliopsida; order Fabales; family Fabaceae; genus Cicer; species Cicer chorassanicum. The sequence continues at coordinate 23,390,195 of JBBPBP010000002.1, forward strand.
AATGACCTAAATGTTCAACCAATGACACAAAATCACTTATTATATGCACAAGATTGGTTTAAAACCCTAATTGGATTAGAATAAGCCTAGCGAAGACGAAAATGACTTAAATGTTCAACTAATGACACAAAATCACTTATTATATGCACAAGATTGGTTAAAAACCCTAATTGGATAAGAATAAGCCTTAGGAGGACGAAAATGACCTAATTGTGCAACCAATGACACAAAATCACTTATTGGATGCACAAGATTGGTTAAAAGCCCTAATTGGATTAGAATAAGCCTAACGAGGACGAAAATGACCTAAATGTTCAACCAATGACACAAAATCACTTATTATATGCACAAGATTGGTTAAAAACCCTAATTGGATAAGAATAAGCCTTAGGAGGACGAAAATGACCTAATTGTGCAACCAATGACACAAAATCACATATTGGATGCACAAGATTGGTTAAAACCCCTAATTGGATTAGAATAAGCCTAGCGAGGACGAAAATGACCTAAATGTTCAACCAATGACACAAAATCACTTACTATATGCACAAGATTGGTTAAAAACCCTAATTGGATAAGAATAAGCCTAGGGAAGAAAAAAATGACCTAAATGTGCAACCAATGACACAAAATCACTTATTATATGCACAAGATTGGTTAAAAACCCTAATTGGATTAGAATAAGCCTAGCGAAGACGAAAATGACCTAAATGTTCAACCAATGACACAAAATCACTTATTGGATGCACATGATTGGTTAAAAACCCTAATTGGATTAGAATAAGCCTAGGGAGGACGAAAATGACCTAAATGTGCAACCAATGACACAAAATCAGATGTTGGATGCACAAGATTGGTTAAATTACCTAATTGGATTAGAATAAGCCTAGGGAGGAAGAAAATGGCCTAAATGTTCAACCAAAGACACAAAATCACTTATTATATGCACAAGAATGGTTAAAAACCCAAATTTGATTAGAATAAGTCTAGGGAGGACGAAAATGACCTAAATGTGAAACTAATGACATAAAATCACATATTGGATGCACAAGATTGGTTAAAACCCTAATTGGATTAGAATAAGCCCAAGGAGGACGAAAATGACGTAAATGTTCAACCAATGACAAAAAATGACACAAAATCACATATTGGATGCACAAGATTTGTTAAAAACCCTAATTGGATTAGAATAAGCCTAGCGAGGACGACAATGATCTAAATGTTCAACCAATGAAACAAAGTCACTTATTATATGCACAAGATTGGCTAAAAACCCTTATTGGATTAGAATAAGCCTAGCGAACACGAAAATGACCTAAATGTTCAACCAATGACACAAAATCACTATTTGGATGCACATGATTGGTTAAAAACCCTAATTGCATTAGAATAAGCCTAAGGAGGACGAAAATGACCTAAATGTGCAACCAATGACACAAAATCAGATGTTGGATGCACAAGATTTGTTAAAATACCTAATTGGATTAGAATAAGCCTAGGGAGGAAGAAAATGGCCTAAATGTTCAACTAAAGACACAAAATCACTTATTATATGCACAAGATTGGTTAAAAACCCAAATTGGATTAGAATAAGTCTAGGGAGGACGAAAATGACCTAAATGTGAAACCAATGACATAAAATCACATATTGGATGCACAAGATTGGTTAAAACCCTAATTGGATTAGAATAAGCACAAGGAGGACGAAAATGACGTAAATGTTCAACCAATGACACAAAATGACACAAAATCACATATTGGATGCACAAGATTTGTTAAAAATTCTAATTGGATTAGAATAAGCCTAGCGAGGACGAAAATGATCTAAATGTTCAACCAATGACACAAAATCACTTATTATATGCAGAAGATTGGTTAAAAACCTTAATTGGATAAGAATAAGCCTAGGGAAGCAAAAATAACCTAATGTGCAACCAATGACACAAAATTACATATTGGATGCACAAGATTGGTTAAAAACCATAATTGGATTAGAATAAGCATAGGGAACACGAAAATGACCTAAATGTTCAACCAATGACACAAAATGACACAAAATCACAAATTGGATGCACAAGATTGGTTAAAATACCTAATTGGATTAGAATAAGCCTAGGGAGGACGAAAATGACCTAAATGTTCAACCAATGACACAAAATCACATATTGGATGCACAAGATTGGTTAAAAACCCTAATTGGATTAGAATAAGCCTAGGGAGGACGAAAATGACCAAAATGTTCAACCAATGACACAAAATCACTTATTATATGCACAAGATTGGTTAAAACCCGTAATTGGATTAGAATAAGCCTTAGGAGGACGAAAATGACCTAATTGGGCAACCAATGACACAAAATCACATATTGGATGCACAAGATTGGTTAAAACCTTTAATTGGATTAGAATAAGCCTAGCGAGGACGAAAATGACCTATATGTTCAACAAATGACACAAAATCACTTATTATATGCACGAGATTGGTTAAAAACCCTAATTGGATAAGAATAAGCCTAGGGAAGACGAAAATGACATAAATGTGCAACCAATGACACAAAATTACGAAAATGACCTAAATTTTCAACCGATGACAAAAAATGACACAGAATCACATATTAGATGCACAAGATTGGTTAAAAACCCTAATTGGATTAGAATAAGTTAGGGAGGATGAAAATGACCTAAATGTTCAACCAATGACACACAATCACTTATTATATGCACAAGATTGGTTAAAAACCCTATTTGGATTAGAATAAGCCTAGGGAGGACGAAAATGACCAAAATGTGCAACCGATGACACAAAATCACTTATTGGATGCACAAGATTGGTTAAAAACCCTAATTGGATTAGATTAAGCGTAGGGTGGACGAAAATGACCTAAATGTGCAACCAATGACACAAAATCACATATTGGCTGCACAAGATTCGTTAAAAACCCTAATTGGAATAGAATAAGCCTAGGTAAAACGAAAATGACATAAATGTTCAACCAATGACAGAAAATCACATATTGGATGCAGAAGATTGGATAAAAACCCAAATTGGATTAGAATAAGCCTAGGGAACACGAAAATGACCTAAATGTTCAACCAATGACACAAAATGACACAAAATCACATATTGGATGCACAAGATTGGTTAAAATACCTAATTGGATTAGAATAAGCCTAGGGAGGACGAAAATGACCTAAATTTTCAACCAATGACAAAAAATGACACAGAATCACATATTGGATTCACAAGATTGGTTAAAAACCCTAATTGGATTAGAATAAGCCTAGGGAGGATGAAAATGCCCTAAATGTTCAACCAATGAAACAAAGTCACTTATTATAAGCACAAGATTGGTTAAAAACCCTAATTGGATTAGAATAAGCCTAGGAAGGACGAAAATGACCTAAATGTGCAACCAGTGACACAAAATGACACAAAATCACTTATTAGATGCACAAGATTGGTTAAAAATCCTAATTGGATTAGCTTAAGCCTAGGGAGGACGAAAGTGACCTAAATGTGCAACCAATGACACAAAATAACATTTTGGATGCACAAGATTCGTTAAAAACCCTAATTGGATTAGAATAAGCCTAGGTAACACGAAAACGACATAAATGTTCAACCAATGACACAAAATGACACAAAATCACATATTGGATGCACAAGATTGGTTAAAAACCCAAATTGGATTAGAATAAGCCTAGGGAGGACGAAAAGGACCTAAATGTTCAACCAATGACACAAAATCACATATTTGATGCACAAGATTGGTTAAAATACCTAATTGGATTAGAATAAGCCTAGGGAGGATGAAAATGACCTAAATGTTCAACCAATGACAGAAAATGACACAAAATCACATATCTGATGCAAAAGATTGGTTAAAAACCTTAATTGGATTAGAATAAGCCTAGGGAGGACGAAAAATGACCTAAATGTTCAACCAATGACCTTATTGTATTAGAATAAGCCTTTGGAGGACGAAAATGACCTAATTGGGCAACCAATGACACAAAATCACATATTGGATGCACAAGATTGGTTAAAACCCCTAATTTGATTAGAATAAGCCTAGCAAGGACGAAAATGACGTAAATGTTCAACCAATGACACAAAATCACTTATTATATGCACAAGATTTGTTAAAAACCCTTATTGGATAAGAATAAGCCTAGGGAAGACGAAAATGACCTAAATGTGCAACCAATGACACAAAATTACATATTGGATGCACAAGATTGGTTTAAAACCCTAATTGGATTTGAATAAGCCTAGAAAGGACGAAAATGACCTAAATGTGCAACCAATGAAAGAAAATCACATATTGGATGCAAGAGATTCGTTAAAAACCCTAATTGGATTAGAATAAGTCTAGGGAACACGAAAATGACCCAAATGTTCAACCAATGACACAAAATTACACAAAATCACATATTGGATGCGCAAGATTGGTTAAAATACCTAATTGGATTAGAATAAGCCTAGGGAGGACGAAAATGACCTAAATTTTCAACCAATGACAAAAAATGACACAGAATCACATATTAGATGCACAAGATTGGTTAAAAACCCTAATTGGATTAGAATAAGCCTAGGGAGGATGAAAATGACCTAAATGTTCAACCAATGACACACAATCACTTATTATATGCACAAGATTGGTTAAAAACCCTATTTGGATTAGAATAAGCCTAGGGAGGACGAAAATGACCAAAATGTGCAACCGATGACACAAAATCACTTATTGGATGCACAAGATTGGTTAAAAACCCTAATTGGATTAGATTAAGCGTAGGGTGGACGAAAATGACCTAAATGTGCAACCAATGACACAAAATCACATATTGGCTGCACAAGATTCGTTAAAAACCCTAATTGGAATAGAATAAGCCTAGGTAAAACGAAAATGACATAAATGTTCAACCAATGACAGAAAATCACATATTGGATGCACAAGATTGGATAAAAACCCAAATTGGATTAGAATAAGCCTAGGGAACACGAAAATGACCTAAATGTTCAACCAATGACACAAAATGACACAAAATCACATATTGGATGCACAAGATTGGTTAAAATACCTAATTGGATTAGAATAAGCCTAGGGAGGACGAAAATGACCTAAATTTTCAACCAATGACAAAAAATGACACAGAATCACATATTGGATTCACAAGATTGGTTAAAAACCCTAATTGGATTAGAATAAGCCTAGGGAGGATGAAAATGCCCTAAATGTTCAACCAATGAAACAAAGTCACTTATTATAAGCACAAGATTGGTTAAAAACCCTAATTGGATTAGAATAAGCCTAGGAAGGACGAAAATGACCTAAATGTGCAACCAGTGACACAAAATGACACAAAATCACTTATTAGATGCACAAGATTGGTTAAAAATCCTAATTGGATTAGCTTAAGCCTAGGGAGGACGAAAGTGACCTAAATGTGCAACCAATGACACAAAATAACATTTTGGATGCACAAGATTCGTTAAAAACCCTAATTGGATTAGAATAAGCCTAGGTAACACGAAAACGACATAAATGTTCAACCAATGACACAAAATGACACAAAATCACATATTGGATGCACAAGATTGGTTAAAAACCCAAATTGGATTAGAATAAGCCTAGGGAGGACGAAAAGGACCTAAATGTTCAACCAATGACACAAAATCACATATTTGATGCACAAGATTGGTTAAAATACCTAATTGGATTAGAATAAGCCTAGGGAGGATGAAAATGACCTAAATGTTCAACCAATGACAGAAAATGACACAAAATCACATATCTGATGCAAAAGATTGGTTAAAAACCTTAATTAGATTAGAATAAGCCTAGGGAGGACGAAAAATGACCTAAATGTTCAACCAATGACCTTATTGTATTAGAATAAGCCTTTGGAGGACGAAAATGACCTAATTGGGCAACCAATGACACAAAATCACATATTGGATGCACAAGATTGGTTAAAACCCCTAATTTGATTAGAATAAGCCTAGCAAGGACGAAAATGACGTAAATGTTCAACCAATGACACAAAATCACTTATTATATGCACAAGATTTGTTAAAAACCCTTATTGGATAAGAATAAGCCTAGGGAAGACGAAAATGACCTAAATGTGCAACCAATGACACAAAATTACATATTGGATGCACAAGATTGGTTTAAAACCCTAATTGGATTTGAATAAGCCTAGAAAGGACGAAAATGACCTAAATGTGCAACCAATGAAAGAAAATCACATATTGGATGCAAGAGATTCGTTAAAAACCCTAATTGGATTAGAATAAGTCTAGGGAACACGAAAATGACCCAAATGTTCAACCAATGACACAAAATTACACAAAATCACATATTGGATGCGCAAGATTGGTTAAAATACCTAATTGGATTAGAATAAGCCTAGGGAGGACGAAAATGACCTAAATTTTCAACCAATGACAAAAAATGACACAGAATCACATATTAGATGCACAAGATTGGTTAAAAACCCTAATTGGATTAGAATAAGCCTAGGGAGGATGAAAATGACCTAAATGTTCAACCAATGACACACAATCACTTATTATATGCACAAGATTGGTTAAAAACCCTATTTGGATTAGAATAAGCCTAGGGAGGACGAAAATGACCAAAATGTGCAACCGATGACACAAAATCACTTATTGGATGCACAAGATTGGTTAAAAACCCTAATTGGATTAGATTAAGCGTAGGGTGGACGAAAATGACCTAAATGTGCAACCAATGACACAAAATCACATATTGGCTGCACAAGATTCATTAAAAACCCTAATTGGAATAGAATAAGCCTAGGTAAAACGAAAATGACATAAATGTTCAACCAATGACAGAAAATCACATATTGGATGCAGAAGATTGGATAAAAACCCAAATTGGATTAGAATAAGCCTAGGGAACACGAAAATGACCTAAATGTTCAACCAATGACACAAAATGACACAAAATCACATATTGGATGCACAAGATTGGTTAAAATACCTAATTGGATTAGAATAAGCCTAGGGAGGACGAAAATGACCTAAATTTTCAACCAATGACAAAAAATGACACAGAATCACATATTGGATTCACAAGATTGGTTAAAAACCCTAATTGGATTAGAATAAGCCTAGGGAGGATGAAAATGCCCTAAATGTTCAACCAATGAAACAAAGTCACTTATTATAAGCACAAGATTGGTTAAAAACCCTAATTGGATTAGAATAAGCCTAGGAAGGACGAAAATGACCTAAATGTGCAACCAGTGACACAAAATGACACAAAATCACTTATTAGATGCACAAGATTGGTTAAAAATCCTAATTGGATTAGCTTAAGCCTAGGGAGGACGAAAGTGACCTAAATGTGCAACCAATGACACAAAATAACATTTTGGATGCACAAGATTCGTTAAAAACCCTAATTGGATTAGAATAAGCCTAGGTAACACGAAAACGACATAAATGTTCAACCAATGACACAAAATGACACAAAATCACATATTGGATGCACAAGATTGGTTAAAAACCCAAATTGGATTAGAATAAGCCTAGGGAGGACGAAAAGGACCTAAATGTTCAACCAATGACACAAAATCACATATTTGATGCACAAGATTGGTTAAAATACCTAATTGGATTAGAATAAGCCTAGGGAGGATGAAAATGACCTAAATGTTCAACCAATGACAGAAAATGACACAAAAACACATATCTGATGCAAAAGATTGGTTAAAAACCTTAATTGGATTAGAATAAGCCTAGGGAGGACGAAAAATGACCTAAATGTTCAACCAATGACCTTATTGTATTAGAATAAGCCTTTGGAGGACGAAAATGACCTAATTGGGCAACCAATGACACAAAATCACATATTGGATGCACAAGATTGGTTAAAACCCCTAATTTGATTAGAATAAGCCTAGCAAGGACGAAAATGACGTAAATGTTCAACCAATGACACAAAATCACTTATTATATGCACAAGATTTGTTAAAAACCCTTATTTGATAAGAATAAGCCTACGGAAGACGAAAATGACCTAAATGTGCAACCAATGACACAAAATTACATATTGGATGCACAAGATTGGTTTAAAACCCTAATTGGATTTGAATAAGCCTAGAAAGGACGAAAATGACCTAAATGTGCAACCAATGAAAGAAAATCACATATTGGATGCAAGAGATTCGTTAAAAACCCTAATTGGATTAGAATAAGTCTAGGGAACACGAAAATGACCCAAATGTTCAACCAATGACACAAAATTACACAAAATCACATATTGGATGCGCAAGATTGGTTAAAATACCTAATTGGATTAGAATAAGCCTAGGGAGGACGAAAATGACCTAAATTTTCAACCAATGACAAAAAATGACACAGAATCACATATTAGATGCACAAGATTGGTTAAAAACCCTAATTGGATTAGAATAAGCCTAGGGAGGATGAAAATGACCTAAATGTTCAACCAATGACACACAATCACTTATTATATGCACAAGATTGGTTAAAAACCCTATTTGGATTAGAATAAGCCTAGGGAGGACGAAAATGACCAAAATGTGCAACCGATGACACAAAATCACTTATTGGATGCACAAGATTGGTTAAAAACCCTAATTGGATTAGATTAAGCGTAGGGTGGACGAAAATGACCTAAATGTGCAACCAATGACACAAAATCACATATTGGCTGCACAAGATTCATTAAAAACCCTAATTGGAATAGAATAAGCCTAGGTAAAACGAAAATGACATAAATGTTCAACCAATGACAGAAAATCACATATTGGATGCAGAAGATTGGATAAAAACCCAAATTGGATTAGAATAAGCCTAGGGAACACGAAAATGACCTAAATGTTCAACCAATGAAACAAAATGACACAAAATCACATATTGGATGCACAAGATTGGTTAAAATACCTAATTGGATTAGAATAAGCCTAGGAAGGACGAAAATGACCTAAATTTTCAACCAATGACAAAAAATGACACAGAATCACATATTGGATTCACAAGATTGGTTAAAAACCCTAATTGGATTAGAATAAGCCTAGGGAGGATGAAAATGCCCTAAATGTTCAACCAATGAAACAAAGTCACTTATTATAAGCACAAGATTGGTTAAAAACCCTAATTGGATTAGAATAAGCCTAGGAAGGACGAAAATGACCTAAATGTGCAACCAGTGACACAAAATGACACAAAATCACTTATTAGATGCACAAGATTGGTTAAAAATCCTAATTGGATTAGCTTAAGCCTAGGGAGGACGAAAGTGACCTAAATGTGCAACCAATGACACAAAATAACATTTTGGATGCACAAGATTCGTTAAAAACCCTAATTGGATTAGAATAAGCCTAGGTAACACGAAAACGACATAAATGTTCAACCAATGACACAAAATGACACAAAATCACATATTGGATGCACAAGATTGGTTAAAAACCCAAATTGGATTAGAATAAGCCTAGGGAGGACGAAAAGGACCTAAATGTTCAACCAATGACACAAAATCACATATTTGATGCACAAGATTGGTTAAAATACCTAATTGGATTAGAATAAGCCTAGGGAGGATGAAAATGACCTAAATGTTCAACCAATGACAGAAAATGACACAAAATCACATATCTGATGCAAAAGATTGGTTAAAAACCTTAATTGGATTAGAATAAGCCTAGGGAGGACGAAAAATGACCTAAATGTTCAACCAATGACCTTATTGTATTAGAATAAGCCTTTGGAGGACGAAAATGACCTAATTGGGCAACCAATGACACAAAATCACATATTGGATGCACAAGATTGGTTAAAACCCCTAATTTGATTAGAATAAGCCTAGCAAGGACGAAAATGACGTAAATGTTCAACCAATGACACAAAATCACTTATTATATGCACAAGATTTGTTAAAAACCCTTATTGGATAAGAATAAGCCTAGGGAAGACGAAAATGACCTAAATGTGCAACCAATGACACAAAATTACATATTGGATGCACAAGATTGGTTTAAAACCCTAATTGGATTTGAATAAGCCTAGAAAGGACGAAAATGACCTAAATGTGCAACCAATGAAAGAAAATCACATATTGGATGCAAGAGATTCGTTAAAAACCCTAATTGGATTAGAATAAGTCTAGGGAACACGAAAATGACCCAAATGTTCAACCAATGACACAAAATTACACAAAATCACATATTGGATGCGCAAGATTGGTTAAAATACCTAATTGGATTAGAATAAGCCTAGGGAGGACGAAAATGACCTAAATTTTCAACCAATGACAAAAAATGACACAGAATCACATATTAGATGCACAAGATTGGTTAAAAACCCTAATTGGATTAGAATAAGCCTAGGGAGGATGAAAATGACCTAAATGTTCAACCAATGACACACAATCACTTATTATATGCACAAGATTGGTTAAAAACCCTAATTGGATTAGAATAAGCCTAGGGAGGACGAAAATGACCTAATTGTGCAACCGATGACACAAAATCACTTATTGGATGCACAAGATTGGTTAAAAACCCTAATTGGATTAGATTAAGCCTAGGGTGGACGAAAATGACCTAAATGTGCAACCAATGACACAAAATCACATATTGGATGCACAAGATTCGTTAAAAACCCTTATTGGAATAAAATAAGCCTAGGTAACATGAAAATGACATAAATGTTCAACCAATGACACAAAATGACACAAAATCACATATTGGATGCACAAGATTGGTTAAAAACCCAAATTGGATTAGAATAAGTCTAGGGAGGACGAAAAGGACCTAAATGTTCAACCAATGACACAAAATGACACAAAATCACATATTTGAGGCACAAGATTGGTTAAAATACCTAATTGGATGAGAATAAGCCTAGGGAGGATGAAAATGACCTAAATTGGATTAGAATAAGCCTTTGGAGGACGAAAATGACCTAATTGGGCAACCAATGACACAAAATCACATATTGGATGCACAAGATTGGTTAAAACCCCTAATTTGATTAGAATAAGCCTAGCAAGGACGAAAATGACGTAAATGTTCAACCAATGACACAAAATCACTTATTATATGCACAAGATTTGTTAAAAACCCTAATTGGATAAGAATAAGCCTAGGGAAGACGAAAATGACCTAAATGTGCAACCAATGACACAAAATTACATATTGGATGCACAAGATTGGTTTAAAACCCTAATTGGATTTGAATTAGCCTAGAAAGGACGAAAATGACCTAAATGTGCAACCAATGAAACAAAATCACATATTGGATGCAAGAGATTCGTTAAAAACCCTAATTGGATTAGAATAAGCCTAAGGAACACGAAAATGACCCAAATGTTCAACCAATGACACAAAATCACATATTGGATGCGCAAGATTGGTTAAAATACCTAATTGGATTAGAATAAGCCTAGGGAGGACGAAAATGACCTAAATTTTCAACCAATGACAAAAAATGACACAGAATCACATATTAGATGCACAAGATTGGTTAAAAACCCTAATTGGATTAGAATAAGCCTAGGGAGGATCAAAATGACATAAATGTTCAACCAATGACACACAATCACTTATTATATGCACAAGATTGGTTAAAAACCCTAATTTGATTAGAAAAAGCCTAGGGAGGACGAAAATGACCTAAATGTGCAACCGATGACACAAAATCACTTATTGGATGCACAAGATTGGTTAAAAACCCTAATTGGATTAGATTAAGCCTAGGGTGGACGAAAATGACCAAAATGTGCAACCAATGACACAAAATCACATATTGGATGCACAAGATTCGTTAAAAACCCTAATTGGAATAGAATAAGCCTAGGTAACATGAAAATGACATAAATAATCAACCAATGACACAAAATGACACAAAATCACATATTGGATGCACAAGATTGGATAAAAACCCAAATTGGATAAGAATAGGCCAAGGGAGGACGAAAAGGACCTAATTGTGCAAACAATGACACAAAATCACATATTGGATGCACAAGATTGGTTAAAACCCCTAATTGGATTAGAATAAGCCTAGCGAGGACGAAAACGACCTAAATGTTCAACCAATGACACAAAATCACTTATTATATGCACAAGATTGGTTAAAAACCCTAATTGGATAAGAATAAGCCAAGGGAAGACGAAAATGACCTAAATGTGCAACCAATGACACAAAATCACTTATTATATGCACAAGATTCGTTAAAAACCCTAATTGGATTAGAATAAGCCTAGCGAGGACGAAAATGACCTAAATGTTCAACCAATGACACAAAATCACTTATTGGATGCACATGATTGGTTAAAAACCCTAATTGGATTAGAACAAGCGTAGGGAGGACGAAAATGACCTAAATGTGCAACCAATGACACAAAATCACATGTTGGATGCATAAGATTGGTTAAAAACCTTAATTGGATTAGAATAAGCCTAGGGAGGAGGAAAATGGCCTAAATGTTCAACCAAAGACACAAAATGACTTATTATATGGACAATATTGGTTAAAAACCCAAATTGGATTAGAATAAGTCTAGGGAGGACGAAAATGACCTAAATATGAAACCAATGATATAAAATCACATATTGGATGCACAAGATTGGTTAAAACCATAATTGGATTAGAATAAACCCAAGTAGGACGAAAATGACGTAAATGTTCAACCAATGACACTAAATGACACAAAATCACATATTGGATGCACAAGATTTGTTAAAAACCCTAACTAGATTAGAATAAGCCTAGCGCGGACTAAAATGATCTAAAAGTTCAACCAATGACACAAAATCACTTATTATATGCACAAGATTGGTTAAAAACCCTAATTGGATAAGAATAAGCCTAGAGAAGAAGAAAATAACCTAAATGTGCAACCAATGACACAAAATTACATATTGGATGCACAAGATTGGTTAAAAACCCTAATTGGATTTGAATAAGCCTAGAAAGGACGAAAATGACCTAAATGTTCAACCAATGACACAAAATCACTTATTATATGCACAAGATTGGTTAAAAACCCTAATTGGATTAGAATAAGCCTAAGGAGGACGAAAATGACATAAATGTGCAACCAATGACACAAAATGACACAAAATCACTTATTGGATGCACTTGATTGGTTAAAAATCCTAATTGGATTAGATTAAGCCTAGGGAGGACGAAAATGACCTAAATGTGCAACCAATGACACAAAATCACATATTGGATGCACAAGATTCGTTAAAAACCCTAATTGGATTCGAATAAGTCTAGGTAACACGAAAACGACATAAATGTTCAACCAATGACACAAAATGACACAAAATCACATATTGGATGCACAAGATAGGTTAAAAACCCAAATTGGATTAGAATAAGCCTAGGGAGGACGAAAACGACCTAAATGTTCAACTAATGACACAAAATCACATATTGGATGCACAAGATTGGTTAAAATACCTAATTGGATTAGAATAAGCCTACGAAGGACGAAAATGACCTAAATGTTCAACCAATGACAGAAAATGACACAAAATCACATAATTGATGCACAAGATTGGTTAAAAACCCTAATTGGATTAGAATAAGCCTAGGGAGGATGAAAATGACCTAAATGTGCAACCAATGACACAAAATCATATATAGGATGCACAAGATTGGTTAAAAACCCTAATTGGATTAGATTAAGCCTAGGGTGGACGAAAATGACCTAAATGTGCAACCAATGACACAAAATCACATATTGGATGCACAAGATTCGTTAAAAACCCTTATTGGAATAAAATAAGCCTAGGTAACATGAAAATGACATAAATGTTCAACCAATGACACAAAATGACACAAAATCACATATTGGATGCACAAGATTGGTTAAAAACCCAAATTGGATTAGAATAAGCCTAGGGAGGACGAAAAGGACCTAAATGTTCAACCAATGACACAAAATCACATATTTGAGGCACAAGATTGGTTAAAATACCTAATTGGATGAGAATAAGCCTAGGGAGGATGAAAATGACCTAAATTGGATTAGAATAAGCCTTTGGAGGACGAAAATGACCTAATTGGGCAACCAATGACACAAAATCACATATTGGATGCACAAGATTGGTTAAAACCCCTAATTTGATTAGAATAAGCCTAGCAAGGACGAAAATGACGTAAATGTTCAACCAATGACACAAAATCACTTATTATATGCACAAGATTTGTTAAAAACCCTAATTGGATAAGAATAAGCCTAGGGAAGACGAAAATGACCTAAATGTGCAACCAATGACACAAAATTACATATTGGATGCACAAGATTGGTTTAAAACCCTAATTGGATTTGAATAAGCCTAGAAAGGACGAAAATGACCTAAATGTGCAACCAATGAAACAAAATCACATATTGGATGCAAGAGATTCGTTAAAAACCCTAATTGGATTAGAATAAGCCTAGGGAACACGAAAATGACCCAAATGTTCAACCAATGACACAAAATCACATATTGGATGCGCAAGATTGGTTAAAATACCTAATTGGATTAGAATAAGCCTAGAGAGGACGAAAATGACCTAAATTTTCAACCAATGACAAAAAATGACACAGAATCACATATTAGATGCACAAGATTGGTTAAAAACCCTAATTGGATTAGAATAAGCCTAAGGAGGATCAAAATGACCTAAATGTTCAACCAATGACACACAATCACTTATTATATGCGCAAGATTGGTTAAAAACCCTAATTTGATTAGAAAAAGCCTAGGGAGGACGAAAATGACCTAAATGTGCAACCGATGACACAAAATCACTTATTGGATGCACAAGATTGGTTAAAAACCCTAATTGGATTAGATTAAGCCTAGGGTGGACGAAAATGACCAAAATGTGCAACCAATGACACAAAATCACATATTGGATGCACAAGATTCGTTAAAAACCCTAATTGGAATAGAATAAGCCTAGGTAACATGAAAATGACATAAATAATCAACCAATGACACAAAATGACACAAAATCACATATTGGATGCACAAGATTGGATAAAAACCCAAATTGGATAAGAATAGGCCAAGGGAGGACGAAAAGGACCTAATTGTGCAAACAATGACACAAAATCACATATTGGATGCACAAGATTGGTTAAAACCCCTAATTGGATTAGAATAAGCCTAGCGAGGACGAAAACGACCTAAATGTTCAACCAATGACACAAAATCACTTATTATATGCACAAGATTGGTTAAAAACCCTAATTGGATAAGAATAAGCCAAGGGAAGACGAAAATGACCTAAATGTGCAACCAATGACACAAAATCACTTATTATATGCACAAGATTCGTTAAAAACCCTAATTGGATTAGAATAAGCCTAGCGAGGACGAAAATGACCTAAATGTTCAACCAATGACACAAAATCACTTATTGGATGCACATGATTGGTTAAAAACCCTAATTGGATTAGAACAAGCGTAGGGAGGACGAAAATGACCTAAATGTGCAACCAATGACACAAAATCACATGTTGGATGCATAAGATTGGTTAAAAACCTTAATTGGATTAGAATAAGCCTAGGGAGGAGGAAAATGGCCTAAATGTTCAACCAAAGACACAAAATGACTTATTATATGGACAATATTGGTTAAAAACCCAAATTGGATTAGAATAAGTCTAGGGAGGACGAAAATGACCTAAATATGAAACCAATGATATAAAATCACATATTGGATGCACAAGATTGGTTAAAACCATAATTGGATTAGAATAAACCCAAGTAGGACGAAAATGACGTAAATGTTCAACCAATGACACTAAATGACACAAAATCACATATTGGATGCACAAGATTTGTTAAAAACCCTAACTAGATTAGAATAAGCCTAGCGCGGACTAAAATGATCTAAAAGTTCAACCAATGACACAAAATCACTTATTATATGCACAAGATTGGTTAAAAACCCTAATTGGATAAGAATAAGCCTAGAGAAGAAGAAAATAACCTAAATGTGCAACCAATGACACAAAATTACATATTGGATGCACAAGATTGGTTAAAAACCCTAATTGGATTTGAATAAGCCTAGAAAGGACGAAAATGACCTAAATGTTCAACCAATGACACAAAATCACTTATTATATGCACAAGATTGGTTAAAAACCCTAATTGGATTAGAATAAGCCTAAGGAGGACGAAAATGACATAAATGTGCAACCAATGACACAAAATGACACAAAATCACTTATTGGATGCACTTGATTGGTTAAAAATCCTAATTGGATTAGATTAAGCCTAGGGAGGACGAAAATGACCTAAATGTGCAACCAATGACACAAAATCACATATTGGATGCACAAGATTCGTTAAAAACCCTAATTGGATTCGAATAAGTCTAGGTAACACGAAAACGACATAAATGTTCAACCAATGACACAAAATGACACAAAATCACATATTGGATGCACAAGATAGGTTAAAAACCCAAATTGGATTAGAATAAGCCTAGGGAGGACGAAAACGACCTAAATGTTCAACTAATGACACAAAATCACATATTGGATGCACAAGATTGGTTAAAATACCTAATTGGATTAGAATAAGCCTACGAAGGACGAAAATGACCTAAATGTTCAACCAATGACAGAAAATGACACAAAATCACATAATTGATGCACAAGATTGGTTAAAAACCCTAATTGGATTAGAATAAGCCTAGGGAGGATGAAAATGACCTAAATGTGCAACCAATGACACAAAATCATATATAGGATGCACAAGATTGGTTAAAAACCCTAATTGGATTAGATTAAGCCTAGGGTGGACGAAAATGACCTAAATGTGCAACCAATGACACAAAATCACATATTGGATGCACAAGATTCGTTAAAAACCCTTATTGGAATAAAATAAGCCTAGGTAACATGAAAATGACATAAATGTTCAACCAATGACACAAAATGACACAAAATCACATATTGGATGCACAAGATTGGTTAAAAACCCAAATTGGATTAGAATAAGCCTAGGGAGGACGAAAAGGACCTAAATGTTCAACCAATGACACAAAATCACATATTTGAGGCACAAGATTGGTTAAAATACCTAATTGGATGAGAATAAGCCTAGGGAGGATGAAAATGACCTAAATTGGATTAGAATAAGCCTTTGGAGGACGAAAATGACCTAATTGGGCAACCAATGACACAAAATCACATATTGGATGCACAAGATTGGTTAAAACCCCTAATTTGATTAGAATAAGCCTAGCAAGGACGAAAATGACGTAAATGTTCAACCAATGACACAAAATCACTTATTATATGCACAAGATTTGTTAAAAACCCTAATTGGATAAGAATAAGCCTAGGGAAGACGAAAATGACCTAAATGTGCAACCAATGACACAAAATTACATATTGGATGCACAAGATTGGTTTAAAACCCTAATTGGATTTGAATAAGCCTAGAAAGGACGAAAATGACCTAAATGTGCAACCAATGAAA
>JBBPBP010000002.1:23412722-23461624 GCA_037974735.1 Cicer chorassanicum
CCTAGAAAGGACGAAAATGACCTAAATGTGCAACCAATGAAACAAAATCACATATTGGATGCAAGAGATTCGTTAAAAACCCTAATTGGATTAGAATAAGCCTAGGGAACACGAAAATGACCCAAATGTTCAACCAATGACACAAAACGACACAAAATCACATATTGGATGCACAAGATTGGTTAAAAACCCTAATTGGATTAGAATAAGCCTACGGATGATGAAAATGACCTATATGTTCAACCAATGACACAAAATAACTTATTATATGCACAAGACTGGTTAAAAACCCTAGTTGGATTAGAAAAAGCCTAGGGAGGACGAAAATGACCTAAATGTGCAACCAATGACACAAAATCACATATTGGATGCACAAGATTGGTTAAAATACCTAATTGGATTAGAATAAGCCTAGGGAGGACGAAAATGACCTAAATGTTCAACCAATGACACAAAATCACATATTGGATGCACAATATTGGTTAAAAACCCTAATTGGATTAGAATAAGCCTAGGGAGGACGAAAATAACCTAAATGTGCAACCAATGACACAAAATCACATATTGGATGCACAAGATTTGTTAAAAACCCTAATTGGATTAGAATAAGCCTAGCGAGGACGAAAATGATCTAAATGTTCAAACAATGACACAAAATCACTTTTTATATGCACAAGATTGGTTAAAAACCCTAATTGGATAAGAATAAGCCTAGCGAAGTCGAAAATGACCTAAATGTGCAACCAATGACACAAAATTACATATTGGATGCACAAGATTGGTTAAAAACCCTAATTGGATTTGAATAAGCCTAGAAAGGACGAAAATGACCTAAATGTGCAACCAATGACACAAAATCACATATTGGATTCACAAGTTTGGTTAAAAACCCTAATTGGATTAGAATAAGCCTAGGAGGGAAGAAAATGGCCTAAATGTTCAACCAAAGACACAAAATCACTTATTATATGCACAAGATTGGTTAAAAACCCTAATTGGATTAGAATAAGTCTACGGAGGACGAAAATGACCTAATCGTTCAACCAATGAGACAAAATGACTTTTTATCTGCACAAGATTGGTTAAAAACCATAATTGGATAAGAATAAGCGTAGGGAAGACGAAAATGACCTAAATGTGCAACCAATGACACAAAATTACATATTGGATGCACAAGATTGGTTAAAACCCTAATTGGATTAGAATAAGCCCAAGGAGAACGAAAATGACGTAAATGTTCATCCAATGACACAAAATCACATATTGGATGCACAAGATTTGTTAAAAACCCTAATTGGATTAGAATAAACCTAGCGAGGATGAAAATGATCTAAATGTTCAACCAATGACACACAATCATTTATTATATGCACAAGATTGGTTAAAAACCCTAATTGGATAAGAATAAGCCTAGGGAAGACGAAAATGACCTAAATGTGCAACCAATGACACAAAATTACATATTTGATGCACAAGATTGGTTAAAAACCCTAATTGGATTTGAATAAGCCTAGAAAGGACGAAAATGACCTAAATGTGCGACCAATGACACAAAATCACATATTGGATGCACAAGATTCGTTAAAAACCCTAATTGGATTAGAATAAGCCTAGGGAACACGAAAATGACCAAAATGTTCAACCAATGACACAAAACAACACAAAATCACATATTGGAGGCACAAGATTGGTTAAAATACCTAATTGGATTAGAATAAGCCTAGGGAGGACAAAAATGACCTAAATAATCAACCAACGACACAAAATGACACAAAATCACAAATTGGATGCACAAGATTGGTTAAAAACCCTAGTTGGATTAGAATAAGCCTAGGGAGGACGAAAATGACCTAAATGTGCAACCAATGACACAAAATCACATATTGGAAGCACAAGATTGGTTAAAAACCCTAATTGGATAAGAATAAGTCTAGGGAGGACGAAAATGACCTAAATGTGAAACCAACGACACAAAATAACATATTGGATGCACAAGATTGGTAAAAACCCTAATTGGATTAGAATAAGCCCAAGGAGGACGAAAATGACGTAAATAATCAACCAATCACACAAAATCACATATTGGATGCCCAAGATTGGTTAAAAACCCTAATTGGATTAGAATAAGCCCAGGGAGGACAAAAATGCTGTAAATGTTCAACCAATGACACAAAATGACACAAAATCACTTTTTATATGCACAAGATTGGTTAAAAACCCTAATTGGATAAGAATAAGCCTAGGGAAGTCGAAAATGACCTAAATGTGCAACCAATGACACAAAATTACATATTGGATGAACAAGATTGGTTAAAAACCCTAATTGGATTTGTATAAGCCTAGAAAGGACGAAAATGACCTAAATGTGCAACCAATGACACAAAATCACATATTGGATGCACAAGTTTGGTTAAAAACCCTAATTGGATTAGAATAAGCCTAGGAGGGAAGAAAATGGCCTAAATGTTCAACCAAAGACACAAAATCACTTATTATATGCACAAGATTGGTTAAAAACCCTAATTGGATTAGAATAAGTCTATGGAGGACGAAAATGACCTAATCGTTCAACCAATGAGACAAAATCACTTTTTATATGCACAAGATTGGTTAAAAACCATAATTGGATAAGAATAAGCCTAGGGAAGACGAAAATGACCTAAATGTGCAACCAATGACACAAAATTACATATTGGATGCACAAGATTGGTTAAAACCCTAATTGGATTAGAATAAGCCCAAGGAGAACGAAAATGACGTAAATGTTCATCCAATGACACAAAATGACACAAAATCACATATTGGATGCACAAGATTTGTTAAAAACCCTAATTGGATTAGAATAAACCTAGCGAGGACGAAAATGATCTAAATGTTCAACAAATGACACAAAATCACTTATTATATGCACAAGATTGGTTAAAAAACAAAATTGGATAAGAATAAGTCTAGGGAGGACGAAAATGACCTAAATGTGAAACAAATGACATAAAATCACATATTGGATGCACAAGATTGGTTAAAACCCTAATTGGATTAGAATAAGCCCAGGAGGACGAAAATGACATAAATGTTCAACCAATGACACAAAATCACATATTGGATGCACAAGACTTGTTAAAAACCCAAATTGGATTAGAATAAGCCTAACGAGGACGAAAATGACCTAAATATTCAACCAATGACACAAAATCACTTATTATATGCACAAGGTTGGTTAAAAACCCTAATTGGATTAGAATAAGCCTAGGAAGGACGAAAATGACCTAAATGTGCAACCAATGACACAAAATCACATATTGCATGCACAAGATTGGTTCAAACCCTAATTGAATTAGATTAACCTAAGGGAGGACGAAAATGACCTAAATGTGCAACCAATGACACAAAATCACATATTGGATGCAAAAGATTCGTTAAAAACCCTAATTGGATTAGAATAAGCCTACGGAACACGAAAATGACATAAATGTTCAACCAATGACACAAAATGACCCAAAATCACATATTGGATGCACAAGATTGGTTAAAAACCCAAATTGGATTAGAATAAGTCTAGGGAGGACGAAAATGACCTAAATCTGAAACCAATGACATAAAATCACATATTGGATGCACAAGATTTGTTAAAAACCCTAATTGGATTAGAATAAGCCTAGCGAGGACGAAAATGATCTAAATGTTCAACAAATGACACAAAATCATTTATTATATGCACAAGATTGGTTAAAAACCCTAATTGAATAAGAATAAGCCTAGGGAAGACGAAAATGACCTAAATGTGCAACCAATGACACAAAATTACATATTTGATGCACAAGATTGGTTAAAAACCCTAATTGGATTTGAATAAGCCTAGAAAGGACGAAAATGACCTAAATGTGCGACCAATGACACAAAATCACATATTGGATGCACAAGAGTCGTTAAAAACCCTTATTGGATTAGAATAAGCCTTGGGAACACGAAAATGACCAAAATGTTCAACCAATGACACAAAACGACACAAAATCACATATTGGATGCACAAGATTGGTTAAAAACCCTAATTGGATTAGAATAAGCCTACGGATGATGAAAATGACCTATATGTTCAACCAATGACACAAAATAACTTATTATATGCACAAGACTGGTTAAAAACCCTAGTTGGATTAGAATAAGCCTAGGGAGGACGAAAATGACCTAAATGTGCAACCAATGACACAAAATCACATATTGGATGCACAAGATTGGTTAAAATACCTAATTGGATTAGAATAAGCCTAGGGAGGACGAAAATGACCTAAATGTTCAACCAATGACACAAAATCACATATTGGATGCACAATATTGGTTAAAAACCCTAATTGGATTAGAATAAGCCTAGGGAGGACGAAAATGACCTAAATGTGCAACCAATGACACAAAATCACATATTGGATGCACAAGATTTGTTAAAAACCCTAATTGGATTAGAATATGCCTAGCGAGGACGAAAATGATCTAAATGTTCAAACAATGACACAAAATCACTTTTTATATGCACAAGATTGGTTAAAAACCCTAATTGGATAAGAATAAGCCTAGCGAAGTCGAAAATGACCTAAATGTGCAACCAATGACACAAAATTACATATTGGATGCACAAGATTGGTTAAAAACCCTAATTGGATTTGAATAAGCCTAGAAAGGACGAAAATGACCTAAATGTGCAACCAATGACACAAAATCACATATTGGATTCACAAGTTTGGTTAAAAACCCTAATTGGATTAGAATAAGCCTAGGAGGGAAGAAAATGGCCTAAATGTTCAACCAAAGACACAAAATCACTTATTATATGCACAAGATTGGTTAAAAACCCTAATTGGATTAGAATAAGTCTACGGAGGACGAAAATGACCTAATCGTTCAACCAATGAGACAAAATGACTTTTTATCTGCACAAGATTGGTTAAAAACCATAATTGGATAAGAATAAGCGTAGGGAAGACGAAAATGACCTAAATGTGCAACCAATGACACAAAATTACATATTGGATGCACAAGATTGGTTAAAACCCTAATTGGATTAGAATAAGAGCAAGGAGAACGAAAATGACGTAAATGTTCATCCAATGACACAAAATGACACAAAATCACATATTGGATGCACAAGATTTGTTAAAAACCCTAATTGGATTAGAATAAACCTAGCGAGGATGAAAATGATCTAAATGTTCAACCAATGACACACAATCATTTATTATATGCACAAGATTGGTTAAAAACCCTAATTGGATAAGAATAAGCCTAGGGAAGACGAAAATGACCTAAATGTGCAACCAATGACACAAAATTACATATTTGATGCACAAGATTGGTTAAAAACCCTAATTGGATTTGAATAAGCCTAGAAAGGACGAAAATGACCTAAATGTGCGACCAATGACACAAAATCACATATTGGATGCACAAGATTCGTTAAAAACCCTAATTGGATTAGAATAAGCCTAGGGAACACGAAAATGACCAAAATGTTCAACCAATGACACAAAACAACACAAAATCACATATTGGAGGCACAAGATTGGTTAAAATACCTAATTGGATTAGAATAAGCCTAGGGAGGACAAAAATGACCTAAATAATCAACCAACGACACAAAATGACACAAAATCACAAATTGGATGCACAAGATTGGTTAAAAACCCTAGTTGGATTAGAATAAGCCTAGGGAGGACGAAAATGACCTAAATGTGCAACCAATGACACAAAATCACATATTGGAAGCACAAGATTGGTTAAAAACCCTAATTGGATAAGAATAAGTCTAGGGAGGACGAAAATGACCTAAATGTGAAACCAATGACACAAAATAACATATTGGATGCACAAGATTGGTAAAAACCCTAATTGGATTAGAATAAGCCCAAGGAGGACGAAAATGACGTAAATAATCAACCAATCACACAAAATCACATATTGGATGCCCAAGATTGGTTAAAAACCCTAATTGGATTAGAATAAGCCCAGGGAGGACAAAAATGCTGTAAATGTTCAACCAATGACACAAAATGACACAAAATCACTTTTTATATGCACAAGATTGGTTAAAAACCCTAATTGGATAAGAATAAGCCTAGGGAAGTCGAAAATGACCTAAATGTGCAACCAATGACACAAAATTACATATTGGATGAACAAGATTGGTTAAAAACCCTAATTGGATTTGTATAAGCCTAGAAAGGACGAAAATGACCTAAATGTGCAACCAATGACACAAAATCACATATTGGATGCACAAGATTTGTTAAAAACCCTAATTGGATTAGAATAAGCCTAGCGAGGACGAAAATGATCTAAATGTTCAAACAATGACACAAAATCACTTTTTATATGCACAAGATTGGTTAAAAACCCTAATTGGATAAGAATAAGCCTAGCGAAGTCGAAAATGACCTAAATGTGCAACCAATGACACAAAATTACATATTGGATGCACAAGATTGGTTAAAAACCCTAATTGGATTTGAATAAGCCTAGAAAGGACGAAAATGACCTAAATGTGCAACCAATGACACAAAATCACATATTGGATTCACAAGTTTGGTTAAAAACCCTAATTGGATTAGAATAAGCCTAGGAGGGAAGAAAATGGCCTAAATGTTCAACCAAAGACACAAAATCACTTATTATATGCACAAGATTGGTTAAAAACCCTAATTGGATTAGAATAAGTCTACGGAGGACGAAAATGACCTAATCGTTCAACCAATGAGACAAAATGACTTTTTATCTGCACAAGATTGGTTAAAAACCATAATTGGATAAGAATAAGCGTAGGGAAGACGAAAATGACCTAAATGTGCAACCAATGACACAAAATTACATATTGGATGCACAAGATTGGTTAAAACCCTAATTGGATTAGAATAAGCCCAAGGAGAACGAAAATGACGTAAATGTTCATCCAATGACACAAAATGACACAAAATCACATATTGGATGCACAAGATTTGTTAAAAACCCTAATTGGATTAGAATAAACCTAGCGAGGACGAAAATGATCTAAATGTTCAACCAATGACACACAATCATTTATTATATGCACAAGATTGGTTAAAAACCCTAATTGGATAAGAATAAGCCTAGGGAAGACGAAAATGACCTAAATGTGCAACCAATGACACAAAATTACATATTTGATGCACAAGATTGGTTAAAAACCCTAATTGGATTTGAATAAGCCTAGAAAGGACGAAAATGACCTAAATGTGCGACCAATGACACAAAATCACATATTGGATGCACAAGATTCGTTAAAAACCCTAATTGGATTAGAATAAGCCTAGGGAACAAGAAATTGACCAAAATGTTCAACCAATGACACAAAACGACACAAAATCACATATTGGAGGCACAAGATTGGTTAAAATACCTAATTGGATTAGAATAAGCCTAGGGAGGACAAAAATGACCTAAATAATCAACCAACGACACAAAATGACACAAAATCACAAATTGGATGCACAAGATTGGTTAAAAACCCTAGTTGGATTAGAATAAGCCTAGGGAGGACGAAAATGACCTAAATGTGCAACCAATGACACAAAATCACATATTGGAAGCACAAGATTGGTTAAAAACCCTAATTGGATAAGAATAAGTCTAGGGAGGACGAAAATGACCTAAATGTGAAACCAATGACACAAAATAACATATTGGATGCACAAGATTGGTAAAAACCCTAATTGGATTAGAATAAGCCCAAGGAGGACGAAAATGACGTAAATAATCAACCAATCACACAAAATCACATATTGGATGCCCAAGATTGGTTAAAAACCCTAATTGGATTAGAATAAGCCCAGGGAGGACAAAAATGCTGTAAATGTTCAACCAATGACACAAAATGACACAAAATCACTTTTTATATGCACAAGATTGGTTAAAAACCCTAATTGGATAAGAATAAGCCTAGGGAAGTCGAAAATGACCTAAATGTGCAACCAATGACACAAAATTACATATTGGATGAACAAGATTGGTTAAAAACCCTAATTGGATTTGTATAAGCCTAGAAAGGACGAAAATGACCTAAATGTGCAACCAATGACACAAAATCACATATTGGATGCACAAGTTTGGTTAAAAACCCTAATTGGATTAGAATAAGCCTAGGAGGGAAGAAAATGGCCTAAATGTTCAACCAAAGACACAAAATCACTTATTATATGCACAAGATTGGTTAAAAACCCTAATTGGATTAGAATAAGTCTACGGAGGACGAAAATGACCTAATCGTTCAACCAATGAGACAAAATCACTTTTTATATGCACAAGATTGGTTAAAAACCATAATTGGATAAGAATAAGCCTAGGGAAGACGAAAATGACCTAAATGTGCAACCAATGACACAAAATTACATATTGGATGCACAAGATTGGTTAAAACCCTAATTGGATTAGAATAAGCCCAAGGAGAACGAAAATGACGTAAATGTTCATCCAATGACACAAAATGACACAAAATCACATATTGGATGCACAAGATTTGTTAAAAACCCTAATTGGATTAGAATAAACCTAGCGAGGACGAAAATGATCTAAATGTTCAACAAATGACACAAAATCATTTATTATATGCACAAGATTGGTTAAAAACCCTAATTGAATAAGAATAAGCCTAGGGAAGACGAAAATGACCTAAATGTGCAACCAATGACACAAAATTACATATTTGATGCACAAGATTGGTTAAAAACCCTAATTGGATTTGATTAAGCCTAGAAAGGACGAAAATGACCTAAATGTGCGACCAATGACACAAAATCACATATTGGATGCACAAGAGTCGTTAAAAACCCTTATTGAATTAGAATAAGCCTTGGGAACACGAAAATGACCAAAATGTTCAACCAATGACACAAAACGACACAAAATCACATATTGGATGCACAAGATTGGTTAAAAACCCTAATTGGATTAGAATAAGCCTACGGATGATGAAAATGACCTATATGTTCAACCAATGACACAAAATAACTTATTATATGCACAAGACTGGTTAAAAACCCTAGTTGGATTAGAATAAGCCTAGGGAGGACGAAAATGACCTAAATGTGCAACCAATGACACAAAATCACATATTGGATGCACAAGATTGGTTAAAATACCTAATTGGATTAGAATAAGCCTAGGGAGGACGAAAATGACCTAAATGTTCAACCAATGACACAAAATCACATATTGGATGCACAATATTGGTTAAAAACCCTAATTGGATTAGAATAAGCCTAGGGAGGACGAAAATGACCTAAATGTGCAACCAATGACACAAAATCACATATTGGATGCACAAGATTTGTTAAAAACCCTAATTGGATTAGAATATGCCTAGCGAGGACGAAAATGATCTAAATGTTCAAACAATGACACAAAATCACTTTTTATATGCACAAGATTGGTTAAAAACCCTAATTGGATAAGAATAAGCCTAGCGAAGTCGAAAATGACCTAAATGTGCAACCAATGACACAAAATTACATATTGGATGCACAAGATTGGTTAAAAACCCTAATTGGATTTGAATAAGCCTAGAAAGGACGAAAATGACCTAAATGTGCAACCAATGACACAAAATCACATATTGGATTCACAAGTTTGGTTAAAAACCCTAATTGGATTAGAATAAGCCTAGGAGGGAAGAAAATGGCCTAAATGTTCAACCAAAGACACAAAATCACTTATTATATGCACAAGATTGGTTAAAAACCCTAATTGGATTAGAATAAGTCTACGGAGGACGAAAATGACCTAATCGTTCAACCAATGAGACAAAATGACTTTTTATCTGCACAAGATTGGTTAAAAACCATAATTGGATAAGAATAAGCGTAGGGAAGACGAAAATGACCTAAATGTGCAACCAATGACACAAAATTACATATTGGATGCACAAGATTGGTTAAAACCCTAATTGGATTAGAATAAGCCCAAGGAGAACGAAAATGACGTAAATGTTCATCCAATGACACAAAATCACATATTGGATGCACAAGATTTGTTAAAAACCCTAATTGGATTAGAATAAACCTAGCGAGGATGAAAATGATCTAAATGTTCAACCAATGACACACAATCATT
This sequence comes from Cicer chorassanicum, assembly GCA_037974735.1. Taxonomy (NCBI): domain Eukaryota; kingdom Viridiplantae; phylum Streptophyta; class Magnoliopsida; order Fabales; family Fabaceae; genus Cicer; species Cicer chorassanicum. The sequence goes on from JBBPBP010000002.1 coordinate 23,422,833, forward strand.
TATTATATGCACAAGATTGGTTAAAAACCCTAATTGGATAAGAATAAGCCTAGGGAAGACGAAAATGACCTAAATGTGCAACCAATGACACAAAATTACATATTTGATGCACAAGATTGGTTAAAAACCCTAATTGGATTTGAATAAGCCTAGAAAGGACGAAAATGACCTAAATGTGCGACCAATGACACAAAATCACATATTGGATGCACAAGATTCGTTAAAAACCCTAATTGGATTAGAATAAGCCTAGGGAACACGAAAATGACCAAAATGTTCAACCAATGACACAAAACGACACAAAATCACATATTGGAGGCACAAGATTGGTTAAAATACCTAATTGGATTAGAATAAGCCTAGGGAGGACAAAAATGACCTAAATAATCAACCAACGACACAAAATGACACAAAATCACAAATTGGATGCACAAGATTGGTTAAAAACCCTAGTTGGATTAGAATAAGCCTAGGGAGGACGAAAATGACCTAAATGTGCAACCAATGACACAAAATCACATATTGGATGCACAAGATTGGTTAAAAACCCTAATTGGATAAGAATAAGTCTATGGAGGACGAAAATGACCTAAATGTGAAACCAATGACACAAAATAACATATTGGATGCACAAGATTGGTAAAAACCCTAATTGGATTAGAATAAGCCCAAGGAGGACGAAAATGACGTAAATAATCAACCAATGACACAAAATCACATTTTGGATGCACAAGATTGGTTAAAAACCCTAATTGGATTAGAATAAGCCCAGGGAGGACAAAAATGCTGTAAATGTTCAACCAATGACACAAAATCACACAAAATCACTTTTTATATGCACAAGATTGGTTAAAAACCCTAATTGGATAAGAATAAGCCTAGGGAAGACGAAAATGACCTAAATGTGCAACCAATGACACAAAATTACATATTGGATGCACAAGTTTGGTTAAAAACCCTAATTGGATTAGAATAAGCCTAGGAGGGAAGAAAATGGCCTAAATGTTTAACCAATGACACAAAATGACACAAAATCACATATTGGATGCACATGATTGGTTAAAAACCCTAATTGGTTTAGAATAAGCCTAGTGAGGACGAAAATGACCTAAATGTTCAACCAATGTCACAAAATTACTTATTATATGCACAAGATTGGTTAATTACCCTAATTGGATTAGCATAAGCCTAAGGAGGACGAAAATGACATAAATGTGCAACCAATGACAGAAAATCACATATTGGATGCACAAGATTGGTTAAAACCCCTAATTGGATTAGAATAAGCCTAGCGAGGACGAAAATGAAATAAATGTTCAACCAATGACACAAAATGACACAAAATCACATATTGGATGTGCAAGATTGGTTAAAAACCCTAATTGGATTAGAATAAGCCCAGGGAGGACGAAAATGCTGTAAATGTTCAACCAATGGCACAAAATAACATATTGGATGCACAAGATTGGCTAAAAACCCTAATTTGATTAGAATAAGCCTAGCGAGGTTGAAAATGACCTAAATGTTCAACTAGTGACATTAATTCACTTATTATATGCACAAGATTGGTTAAAAACCCTAATTGGATTAAAATAAGCCTAAGGAGTACGAAAATGACCTAAATGTACAACCAATGACACAAAATCACATATTGGATGCACAAGATTGGTTAAAAACACTAATTGGATTAGAATAAGCCCAGGGAGGACGAAAATGTTGTAAATGTTCAATCAATGACACAAAATGACACAAAATCACATATTGGATGCACAAGATTGGTTAAAAACCCTAATTAGATTAGAATAAGCCTAGCAAGGACGAAAATGACCTAAATGTTCAACCAATGACACAAAATCACTTATTGGATGCACAAGATTGGTTAAAAACCCTAATTGGATTAGAATAAGCCTAGGGAGGACGAAAATGACCTAAATGTGCAACCAATGACACAAAATGACACAAAATCACTTATTGGATGCACAAGATTGGTTAAAAACCCTAATTGGATTAGAATAAGCCTAGGGAGGACGAAAATGACCTAAATGTGCAACCAATGACACAAAATCACATATTGGATGCACAAGATTGGTTAAAACCCCTAATTGGATTAGAATAAGCCTACTGAGGACGAAAATGACCTAAATGTTCAACCAATGACACAAAATCACTTATTATATGCACAAGATTGGTTAAAAACCCTAATTGGAACCGAATAACCCTAGGGAAGACGAAAATGACCTAAATGTACAACCAATGACACAAAATTACATATTGGATTCACAAGATTGGTTAAAAACCCTAATTGGATTTGACTAAGCCTAGAAAGGACGAAAATGACCTAAATGTTTAACCAATGACACAAAATGACACAAAATCAAATATTGGATGCACAAGATTGGTTTAAAACCCTAATTGGTTTAGAATTAAGCCTAGCGAGGACGAAAATGACATAAATGTTCAACCAATGTCACAAAATCACTTATTATATGCACAAGATTGGTTAAAAACCCTAATTGGATTAGAATAAGCCTAAGGAACAAGAAAATGAACTAAATGTTCAACCAATGACACAACATCACATACTGGATGCACAAGTTTTGTTAAAAACGCTAATTGGATTAGAATAAGCCTAGGGAGGACGAAAATGACTTAAATTTGCAACCAATGACACAAAATAACATATTGGATGCACAAGATTGGTTAAAAACCCTAATTGGATTAGAATAAGCCTTGCCAGGACAAAAATGACCTAAATGTTCAACCAATGACACAAAATGACACAAAATCACATATTGGATGCACAAGATTGGTTAAAAACCCTAATTGGATTAGAATAAGCCTAGGGAGGACGAAAATGACCTAAATGTGCAACCAATGACACAAAATCACATATTGGATGCACAAGATTGGTTAAAAACCCAAATTGGATTAGAATAAGCACAGGGAGGACGAAAATGCTGTAAATGTTCTACCAATGACACAAAATGACACAAAATCACATATTGGATGCACAAGATTGGTTAAAAACCCTAATTAGATTAGAGTAAGCCTAGCGAGGATGAAAAGGACCTAAATGTTCAACCAATGACATTTATAATATGCACAAGATTGGTTAACAACCCTAATTGGATTAAAATAAGCCTAGGGAGTACAAAAATGACCTAAATGTGCAACCAATGACACAAAATCACATATTGGATGCACAAGATTGGTTAAAAACCCTAATTGGATTAGAATAAGCCCAGGGAGGACGAAAATGCTGTAAATGTTCAACCAATGACACAAAATCACATATTGGAGGCACAAGATTGGTTAAAAACCCTAATTAGATTAGAATAAGCCTAGCGAGGACGAAAATGATCAACCAATGACACAAAATCACTTATTGGATGCACAAGATTGGTTAAAAACCCTAATTGGATTAAAATAAGTCTAGGGAGTACGAAAATGACCTCAATGTGCAACCAAAGACACAAAATCACATATTGGATGCACAAGATTGATTAAAAACCCAAATTGGATTAGAATAAGCACAGGGAGGACGAAAATGCTGTATATGTTCAACCAATGACACAAAATCACATATTGGATGCACAAGATTGGTTAAAAACCCTAATTAGATTAGAGTAAGCCTAGCGAGGATGAAAATGACCTAAATGTTCAACCAATGACATTTATTATATGCATAAGATTGGTTAACAACCCTATTTGGATTAAAATAAGCCTAGGGAGTTCAAAAATGACCTAAATGTGCAACCAATGACACAAAATCACATATTGGATGCACAAGATTGGTTAAAAACCCTAATTGGATTAGAATAAGCCCAGGGAGGACGAAAATGCTGTAAATGTTCAACCAATGACACAAAATGACACAAAATCACATATTGGAGGCACAAGATTGGTTAAAAACCCTAATTAGATTAGAATAAGCCTAGCGAGGACGAAAATGTTCAACCAATGACACAAAATCACTTATTGGATGCACAAGATTGGTTAAAAACCCTAATTGGATTAGAATAAGCCTAGGGAGGACGAAAATGACCTAAATGTGCAACCAATGACACAAAATGACACAAAATCACTTATTGGATGCACAAGATTGGTTAAAAACCATAATTGGATTAGAATAAGCCTAGGGAGGACGAAAATGACCTAAATGTGCAACCAATGGCACAAAATCACATATTGGATGCAATAGTTTGGTTAAAACCCCTAATTGGATTAGAATAAGCCTAGCGAGGACGAAGATGACCTAAATGTTCAACCAATGACACAAAATCACTTATTATATGCACAAGATTGGTTAAAAACCCTAATTGGATTAAAATAAGCTTAGGGAGTACGAAAATGACCTAAATGTGCAACCAATGACACAAAATCACATATTGGATGCACAAGATTGGTTTAAAACCCTAATTGGATTAGAATAAGCCCTGGGAGGGCGAAAATGCTGTAAATGTTCAACCAATGACACAAAATGACACAAAATACAATATTGGATGCACAAGATTGGTTAAAAACCCTAATTAGATTAGAATAAGCCTAGCGAGGACGAAAATGACGTAAATGTTCAACCATTGACACAAAATCACTTATTGGATGCACAAGATTGGTTAAAAACCCTAATTGGATTAGAATAAGCCTAGGGAGGACGAAAATGACCTAAATGTGCAACCAATGACACAAAATGACACAAAATCACTTATTGGATGCACAAGATTGGTTAAAAACCCTAATTGGATTGGAATAAGCCTAGGGAGGACGAAAATGACCTAAATGTGCAACCAATGACACAAAATCACAAATTGGATGCACAAGATTGGTTAAAACCCCTAATTGGATTAGAATAAGCCTACCGAGGACGAAAATGACCTAAATGTTCAACCAATGACACAAAATCACTTATTATATGCACAAGATTGGTTAAAAACCCTAATTGGATAAGAATAACCCTAGGGAAGATGAAAATGACCTAAATGTGCAACCAATGACACAAAATTACATATTGGATGCACAAGATTGGTTAAAAACCCTAATTGGATTTGACTAAGCCTAGAAAGGACGAAAATGACCTAAATGTTTAACCAATGACACAAAATGACACAAAATCACATATTGGATGCACAAGATTGGTTTAAAACCCTAATTTGTTTAGAATAAGCCTAGCGAGGACGAAAATGACATAAATGTTCAACCAATGTCACAAAATCACTTATTATATGCACAAGATTGGTTAAAAACCCTAATTGGATTAGAATAAGCCTAAGGAACAAGAAAATGACCTAAATGTTCAACCAATGACACAACATCACATACTGGATGCACAAGTTTTGTTAAAAACGCTAATTGGATTAGAATAAGCCTAGGGAGGACGAAAATGACTTAAATGTGCAACCAATGACACAAAATAACATATTGGATGCACAAGATTGGTTAACAACCCTAATTGGATTAGAATAAGCCTAGGGAGGACGAAAATGACCAAAATTTTCAAACAATGACATAAAATCACTTATTATATGCACAAGATTGGTTAAAAACCCTAATTGGATTAAAATAAGCCTAGGGAGTACGAAAATGATCTAAATGTGCAACCAATGACACAAAATCACATATTGGATGCACAAGATTGGTTAAAAACCCAAATTGGATTAGAATAAGCACAGGGAGGACGAAAATACTGTAAATGTTCAACCAATGACACAAAATCACATATTGGATGCACAAGATTGGATAAAAACCCTAATTAGATTAGAGTAAGCCTAGCGAGGATGAAAATGACCTAAATGTTCAACCAATGACATTTATTATATGCACAAGATTGGTTAACAACCCTAATTGGATTAAAATAAGCATAGGGAGTACGAAAATGACCTAAATGTGCAATCAATGACAGAAAATCACATATTGGATGCACAAGATTGGTTAAAAACCCTAATTGGATTAGAATAAGCAGAGGGAGGACGAAAATGCTGTAAATGTTCAACCAATGACACAAAATCACATATTGGAGGCACAAGATTGGTTAAAAACCCTAATTAGATTAGAATAAGCCTAGCGAGGACGAAAATGTTCAATCAATGACACAAAATCACTAATTGGATGCACAAGATTGGTTAAAAACCCTAATTGGATTAAAATAAGTCTAGGGAGTACGAAAATGACCTCAATGTGCAACCAAAGACACAAAATCACATATTGGATGCACAAGATTGGTTAAAAACCCAAATTGGATTAGAATAAGCACAGGGAGGACGAATATGCTAAAAATGTTCAACCAATGACACAAAATGACACAAAATCACATATTGGATGCACAAGATTGGTCAAAAACCCTAATTAGATTAGAGTAAGCCTAGCGAGGATGAAAATGACCTAAATGTTCAACCAATGACATTTATTATATGCACAACATTGGTTAACAACCCTAATTGGATTAAAATAAGCCTAGGGAGTACAAAAATTACCTAAATGTGCAACCAATGACACAAAATCACATATTGGATGCACAAGATTGGTTAAAAACCCTAATTGGATTAGAATAAGCCCAGGGAGGACGAAAATGCTGTAAATGTTCAACCAATGACACAAAATGACACAAAATCACATATTGGAGGCACAAGATTGGTTAAAAACCCTAATTAGATTAGAATAAGCCTAGCGAGGACGAAAATGTTCAACCAATGACACAAAATCACTTATTGGATGCACAAGATTGGATAAAAACCCTAATTGGATTAGAATAAGCCTAAGGAGGACGAAAATGACCTAAATGTGCAACCAATGACACAAAATGACACAAAATCACTTATTGGATGCACAAGATTGGTTAAAAACCCTAATTGGATTAGAATAAGCCTAGGGAGGACGAAAATGACCTAAATGTGCAACCAATGACACAAAATCACTTATTGGATGCACAAGATTGGTTAAAAACCCTAATTGGATTAGAAAAAGCCTAGGGAGGACGAAAATGACCTAAATGTGCAACCAATGGCACAAAATCACATATTGGATTCAATAGTTTGGTTAAAACCCCTAATTGGATTAGAATAAGCCTAGCGAGGACGAAGATGACCTAAATGTTCAACCAATGACACAAAATCACTTATTATATGCACAAGATTGGTTAAAAACCCTAATTGGATTAAAATAAGCTTAGGGAGTACGAAAATGACCTAAATGTGCAACCAATGACACAAAATCACATATTGGATGCACAAGATTGGTTAAAAACCCTAATTAGATTAGAATAAGCCCTGGGAGGACGAAAATGCTGTAAATGTTTAACCAATGACACAAAATGACAAAAAATACAATATTGGATGCACAAGATTGGTTAAAAACCCTAATTAGATTAGAATAAGCCTAGCGAGGACGAAAATGACGTAAATGTTCAACCAATGACACAAAATCACTTATTGGATGCACAAGATTGGTTAAAAACCCTAATTGGATTAGAATAAGCCTAGGGAGGACGAAAATGACCTAAATGTGCAACCAATGACAAAAAATCACATATTGGATGCACAAGATTGGTTAAAACCCCTAATTGGATTAGAATAAGCCTACCGAGGACGAAAATGACCTAAATGTTCAACCAATGACACAAAATCACTTATTATATGCACAAGATTGGTTAAAAACCCTAATTGGATAAGAATAACCCTAGGGAAGATGAAAATGACCTAAATGTGCAACCAATGACACAAAATTACATATTGGATGCACAAGATTGGTTAAAAACCCTAATTGGATTTGACTAAGCCTAGAAAGGACGAAAATGACCTAAATGTTTAACCAATGACACAAAATGACACAAAATCACATATTGGATGCACAAGATTGGTTTAAAACCCTAATTTGTTTAGAATAAGCCTAGCGAGGACGAAAATGACATAAATGTTCAACCAATGTCACAAAATCACTTATTATATGCACAAGATTGGTTAAAAACCCTAATTGGATTTGAATAAGCCTAAGGAACAAGGAAATGACCTAAATGTTCAACCAATGACACAACATCACATACTGGATGCACAAGTTTTGTTAAAAAGGCTAATTGGATTAGAATAAGCATAGGGAGGACGAAAATGACTTAAATGTGCAACCAATGACACAAAATAACATATTGGATGCACAAGATTGGTTAAAAACCCTAATTGGATTAGAATAAGCCTAGTGAGGACGAAAATGACCTAAATGTTCAACCAATGACACAAAATGACACAAAATCACATATTGGATGCACAAGATTGGTTAAAAACCCTAATTTGATTAGAATAAGCCTAGGGAGGACGAAAATGACCTAAATGTTCAAACAATGACATAAAATCACTTATTATATGCACAAGACTGGTTAAAAACCCTAATTGGATTAAAATAAGCCTAGGGAGTACGAAAATGACCTAAATGTGCAACCAATGACACAAAATCACATATTTGATGCACAAGATTGGTTAAAAACGCAAATTGGATTAGAATAAGCACAGGGAGGATGAAAATGCTGTAAATGTTCAACCAATGACACAAAATGACACAAAATCACATATTGGATGCACAAGATTGGTTAAAAACCCAAATTAGATTAGAGTAAGCCTAGCGAGGATGAAAATGACCTAAATGTTCAACCAATGACATTTATTATATGCACAAGATTGGTTAACAACCCTAATTGGATTAAAATAAGCCTAGGGAGTACGAAAATGACCTAAATGTGCAACCAATGACACAAAATCACATATTGGATGCACAAGATTGGTTAAAAACCCTAATTGGATTAGAATAAGCCCAGGGAGGACGAAAATGCTGTAAATGTTCAACCAATGACACAAAATGACACAAAATCACATATTGGAGACACAAGATTGGTTAAAAACCCTAATTAGATTAGAATAAGCCTAGCGAGGACGAAAATGTTCAACCAATAACACAAAATCAATTATTGGATGCACAAGATTGGTTAAAAACCCTAATTGGATTAAAATAAGCCTAGGGAGTACGAAAATGACCTACATGTGCAACCAATGACACAAAATCACATATTGGATACACAAGATTGTTTAAAAACCCAAATTGGATTAGAATAAGCACAGGGAGGACGAAAATGACTTAAATGTGCAACCAATGATACAAAATAACATATTGGATGCACAAGATTGGTTAAAAACCCTAATTGGATTAGAATAAGCCTAGGGAGGACGAAAATGACCAAAATTTTCAAACAATGACATAAAATCACTTATTATATGCACAAGATTGGTTAAAAACCCTAATTGGATTAAAATAAGTCTACGGAGTACGAAAATGACCTCAATGTGCAACCAAAGACACAAAATCACATATTGGATGCACAAGATTGGTTAAAAACCCAAATTGGATTAGAATAAGCACAAGGAGGACGAAAATGCTAAAAATGTTCAACCAATGACACAAAATGACACAAAATCACATATTGGATGCACAACATTGGTTAAAAACCCTAATTAGATTAGAGTAACCCTAGCGAGGATGAAAATGACCTAAATGTTCAACCTATGACATTTATTATATGCACAAGATTGGTTAACAACCCTAATTGGATTAAAATAAGCCTAGGGAGTACGAAAATGACCTAAATGTGCAACCAATGACACAAAATCACATATTGGATGCACAAGATTGGTTAAAAACCCTAATTGGATTAGAATAAGCCCAGGGAGGACGAAAATGCTGTAAATGTTCAACCAATGACACAAAATCACATATTGGATGCACAAGATTGGTTAAAAACCCTAATTAGATTAGAGTAAGCCTAGCGAGGATGAAAATGACCTAAATGTTCAACCAATGACATTTATTATATGCACAAGATTGGTTAACAACCCTAATTGGATTAAAATAAGCCAAGGGAGTATAAAAATGACCTAAATGTGCAACCAATGACACAAAATCACATATTGGATGCACAAGATTGGTTAAAAACCCTAATTGGATTAGAATAAGCCCAGGGAGGACGAAAATGCTGTAAATGTTCAACCAATGACACAAAATGACACAAAATCACATATTGGAGGCACAAGATTGGTTAAAAACCCTAATTAGATAAGACTAAGCCTAGCGAGGAAGAAAATGTTCAACCAATGACACAAAATCACTTATTGGATGCACAAGATTGGATAAAAACCCTAATTGGATTAGAATAAGCCTAGGGAGGACGAAAATGACCTAAATGTGCAACCAATGACACAAAATGACACAAAATCACTTATTGGATGCACAAGATTGGTTAAAAACCCTAATTGGATTAGAATAAGCCTAGGGAGGACGAAAATTACCTAAATGTGCAACCAATGGCACAAAATCACATATTGGATGCAATAGTTTGGTTAAAACCCCTAATTGGATTAGAATAAGCCTAGCGAGGACGAAGATGACCTAAATGTTCAACCAATGACACAAAATCACTTATTATATGCACAAGATTGGTTAAAAACCCTAATTGGATTAAAATAAGCTTAGGGAGTACGAAAATGACCTAAATGTGCAACCAATGACACAAAATCACATATTGGATGCACAAGATTGGTTAAAAACCCTAATTGGATTAGAATAAGCCCTGGGAGGATGAAAATGCTGTAAATGTTCAACCAATGACACAAAATACAATATTGGATGCACAAGATTGGTTAAAAACCCTAATTAGATTAGAATAAGCCTAGCGAGGACGAAAATGACGTAAATGTTCAACCAAAGACACAAAATCACTTATTGGATGCACAAGATTGGTTAAAAACCCTAATTGGATTAGAATAAGCCTCGGGAAAACGAAAATGACCTAAATGTGCAACCAATGACACAAAATCACATATTGGATGCACAAGATTGGTTAAATCCCCTAATTGGATTAGAATAAGCCTACCGAGGACGAAAATGACCTAAATGTTCAACCAATGACACAAAATCACTTATTATATGCACAAGATTGGTTAAAAACCCTAATTGGATAAGAATAACCCTAGGGAAGATGAAAATAACCTAAATGTGCAACCAATGACACAAAATTACATATTGGATGCACAAGATTGGTTAAAAACCCTAATTGGATTTGACTAAGCCTAGAAAGGACGAAATTGACCTAAATGTTTAACCAATGACACAAAATGACACAAAATCACATATTGGATGCACAAGATTGGTTTAAAACCCTAATTTGTTTAGAATAAGCCTAGCGAGGACCAAAATGACCTAAATGTGCAACCAATGTCACAAAATCACTTATTATATGCACAAGATTGGTTAAAAACCCTAATTGGATTAGAATAAGCCCAGGGAGGACGAAAATGCTGTAAATGTTCAACCAATGACACAAAATGACACAAAATCACATATTGGAGGCACAAGATTGGTTAAAAACCCTAATTAGATTAGAATAAGCCTAGCGAGGACGAAAATGTTCAACCAATGACACAAAATCACTTATTGGATGCACAAGATTGGTTAAAAACCCTAATTGGATTAGAATAAGCCTAGGGAGGACGAAAATGACCTAAATGTGCAACCAATGACACAAAATCACTTATTGGATGCACAAGATTGGTTAAAAACCCTAATTGGATTAGAAAAAGCCTAGGGAGGACGAAAATGACCTAAATGTGCAACCAATGGCACAAAATCACATATTGGATGCACAAGATTGGTTAAAAACCCTAATTAGATTAGAGTAAGCCTAGCGAGGATGAAAATGACCTAAATGTTCAACCAATGACATTTATTATATGCACAAGATTGGTTAACAACCCTAATTGGATTAAAATAAGCCTAGGGAGTACGAAAATGACCTAAATGTGCAACCAATGACACAAAATCACATATTGGATGCACAAGATTGGTTAAAAACCCTAATTGGATTAGAATAAGCCCAGGGAGGACGAAAATGCTGTAAATGATCAACCAATGACACAAAATGACACAAAATCACATATTGGAGGCACAAGATTGGTTAAAAACCCTAATTAGATTAGAATAAGCCTAGCGAGGACGAAAATGTTCAACCAATAACACAAAATCAATTATTGGATGCACAAGATTGGTTAAAAACCCTAATTGGATTAAAATAAGCCTAGGGAGTACGAAAATGACCTACATGTGCAACCAATGACACAAAATCACATATTGGATGCACAAGATTGGTTAAAAACCCAAATTGGATTAGAATAAGCACAGGGAGGACGAAAATGACTTAAATGTGCAACCAATGACACAAAATAACATATTGGATGCACAAGATTGGTTAAAAACCCTAATTGGATTAGAATAAGCCTAGGGAGGACGAAAATGACCAAAATTTTCAAACAATGACATAAAATCACTTATTATATGCACAAGATTGGTTAAAAACCCTAATTGGATTAAAATAAGCCTAGGGAGTACGAAAATGACCTAAATGTGCAACCAATGACACAAAATCACATATTGGATGCACAAGATTGGTTAAAAACCCAAATTGGATTAGAATAAGCATAGGGAGGACGAAAATGCTGTAAATGTTCAACCAATGACACAAAATGACACAAAATCACATATTGGATGCACAAGATTGGTTAAAAACCCTAATTAGATTAGAGTAAGCCTAGCGAGGATGAAAATGACCTAAATGTTCAACCAATGACATTTATTATATGCACAAGATTGGTTAACAACCCTAATTGGATTATAATTAGCCTAGGGAGTACGAAAATGACCTAATTGTGCAATCAATGACACAAAATCACATATTGGATGCACAAGATTGGTTAAAAACCCTTATTGGATTAGAATAAGCCCAGGGAGGACGAAAATGCTGTAAATGTTCAACCAATGACACAAAATTACATATTGGAGGCACAAGATTGGTTAAAAACCCTAATTAGATTAGAATAAGCCTAGCGAGGACGAAAATGTTCAACCAATGACACAAAATCACTTATTGGATGCACAAGATTGGTTAAAAACCCTAATTGGATTAAAATAAGTCTACGGAGTACAAAAATGACCTCAATGTGCAACCAAAGACACAAAATCACATATTGGATGCACAAGATTGGTTATAAACCCAAATTGGATTAGAATAAGCACAAGGAGGACGAAAATGCTAAAAATGTTCAACCAATGACACAAAATGACACAAAATCACATATTGGATGCACAAGATTGGTTAAAAACCCTAATTAGATTAGAGTAACCCTAGCGAGGATGAAAATGACCTAAATGTTCAACCTATGACATTTATTATATGCACAAGATTGGTTAACAACCCTAATTGGATTAAAATAAGCCTAGGGAGTACGAAAATGACCTAAATGTGCAACCAATGACACAAAATCACATATTGGATGCACAAGATTGGTTAAAAACCCTAATTGGATTAGAATAAGCCCAGGGAGGACGAAAATGCTGTAAATGTTCAACCAATGACACAAAATCACATATTGGATGCACAAGATTGGTTAAAAACCCTAATTAGATTAGAGTAAGCCTAGCGAGGATGAAAATGACCTAAATGTTCAACCAATGACATTTATTATATGCACAAGATTGGTTAACAACCCTAATTGGATTAAAATAAGCCAAGGGAGTATAAAAATGACCTAAATGTGCAACCAATGACACAAAATCACATATTGGATGCACAAGATTGGTTAAAAACCCTAATTGGATTAGAATAAGCCCAGGGAGGACGAAAACGCTGTAAATGTTCAACCAATGACACAAAATGACACAAAATCACATATTGGAGGCACAAGATTGGTTAAAAACCCTAATTAGATAAGACTAAGCCTAGCGAGGACGAAAATGTTCAACCAATGACACAAAATCACTTATTGGATGCACAAGATTGGATAAAAACCCTAATTGGATTAGAATAAGCCTAGGGAGGACGAAAATGACCTAAATGTGCAACCAATGACACAAAATGACACAAAATCACTTATTGGATGCACAAGATTGGTTAAAAACCCTAATTGGATTAGAATAAGCCTAGGGAGGACGAAAATGACCTAAATGTGCAACCAATGGCACAAAATCACATATTGGATGCAATAGTTTGGTTAAAACCCCTAATTGGATTAGAATAAGCCTAGCGAGGACGAAGATGACCTAAATGTTCAACCAATGACACAAAATAACTTATTATATGCACAAGATTGGTTAAAAACCCTAATTGGATTAAAATAAGCTTAGGGAGTACGAAAATGACCTAAATGTGCAACCAATGACACAAAATCACATATTGGATGCACAAGATTGGTTAAAAACCCTAATTGGATTAGAATAAGCCCTGGGAGGACGAAAATGCTGTAAATGTTCAACCAATGACACAAAATGACACAAAATACAATATTGGATGCACAAGATTGGTTAAAAACCCTAATTAGATTAGAATAAGCCTAGCGAGGACGAAAATGACGTAAATGTTCAACCAAAGACACAAAATCACTTATTGGATGCACAAGATTGGTTAAAAACCCTAATTGGATTAGAATAAGCCTAGGGAAAACGAAAATGACCTAAATGTGCAACCAATGACACAAAATCACATATTGGATGCACAAGATTGGTTAAATCCCCTAATTGGATTAGAATAAGCCTACCGAGGACGAAAATGACCTAAATGTTCAACCAATGACACAAAATCACTTATTATATGCACAAGATTGGTTAAAAACCCTAATTGGATAAGAATAACCCTAGGGAAGATGAAAATGACCTAAATGTGCAACCAATGACACAAAATTACATATTGGATGCACAAGATTGGTTAAAAACCCTAATTGGATTTGACTAAGCCTAGAAAGGACGAAAATGACCTAAATGTTTAACCAATGACACAAAATGACACAAAATCACATATTGGATGCACAAGATTGGTTTAAAACCCTAATTTGTTTAGAATAAGCCTAGCGACGACCAAAATGACCTAAATGTGCAACCAATGTCACAAAATCACTTATTATATGCACAAGATTGGTTAAAAACCCTAATTGGATTAGAATAAGCCCCGGGAGGACGAAAATGCTGTAAATGTTCAACCAATGACACAAAATGACACAAAATCACATATTGGAGGCACAAGATTGGTTAAAAACCCTAATTAGATTAGAATAAGCCTAGCGAGGACGAAAATGTTCAACCAATGACACAAAATCACTTATTGGATGCACAAGATTGGCTAAAAACCCTAATTGGATTAGAATAAGCCTAGGGAGGACGAAAATGACCTAAATGTGCAACCAATGGCACAAAATCACATATTGGATGCAATAGTTTGGTTAAAACCCCTAATTGGATTAGAATAAGCCTAGCGAGGACGAAGATGACCTAAATGTTCAACCAATGACACAAAATCACTTATTATATGCACAAGATTGGTTAAAAACCCTAATTGGATTAAAATAAGCTTAGGGAGTACGAAAATGACCTAAATGTGCAACCAATGACACAAAATCACATATTGGATGCACAAGATTGGTTAAAAACCCTAATTGGATTAGAATAAGCCCTGGGAGGACGAAAATGTTGTAAATGTTCAACCAATGACACAAAATGACACAAAATACAATATTGGATGCACAAGATTGGTTAAAAACCCTAATTAGATTAGAATAAGCCTAGCGAGGACGAAAATGACGTAAATGTTCAACCAATGACACAAAATCACTTATTGGATGCACAAGATTGGTTAAAAACCCTAATAGGATTAGAATAAGCCTAGGGAGGACGAAAATGACCTAAATGTTCAACCAATGACACAAAATCACATATTGGATGCACAAGATTGGTTAAGACCCCTAATTGGATTAGAATAAGCCTACTGAGGACGAAAATGACCTAAATGTTCAACCAATGACACAAAATCACTTATTATATGCACAAGATTGGTTAAAAACCCTAATTGGATAAGAATAACCCTAGGGAAGATGAAAATGACCTAAATGTGCAACCAATGACACAAAATTACATATTGGATGCACAAGATTGGTTAAAAACCCTAATTGGATTTGACTAAGCCTAGAAAGGACGAAAATGACCTAAATGTTTAACCAATGACACAAAATGACACAAAATCACATATTGGATGCACAAGATTGGTTTAAAACCCTAATTTGTTTAGAATAAGCCTAGCGAGGACGAAAATGACCTAAATGTGCAACCAATGTCACAAAATCACTAATTATATGCACAAGATTGGTTAAAAACCCTAATTGGATTAGAATAAGCCCAGGGAGGACGAAAATGCTGTAAATGTTCAACCAATGACACAAAATAACACAAAATCACATATTGGAGGCACAAGATTGGTTAAAAACCCTAATTAGATTAGAATAAGCCTAGCGAGGACGAAAATGTTCAACCAATGACACAAAATCACTTATTGGATGCACAAGATTGGCTAAAAACCCTAATTGGATTAGAATAAGCCTAGGGAGGACGAAAATGACCTAAATGTGCAACCAATGACACAAAATGAAACAAAATCACATATTGGATGCAATAGTTTGGTTAAAACCCCTAATTGGATTAGAATAAGCCTAGCGAGGACGAAGATGACCTAAATGTTCAACCAATGACACAAAATCACTTATTATATGCACAAGATTGGTTAAAAACCCTAATTGGATTAAAATAAGCTTAGGGAGTACGAAAATGACCTTAATGTGCAACCAATGACACAAAATCACATATTGGATGCATAAGATTGGTTAAAAACCCTAATTGGATTAGAATAAGCCCTTGGAGGACGAAAATGCTGTAAATGTTCAACCAATGACACAAAATGACACAAAATGACACAAAATACAATATTGGATGCACAAGATTGGTTAAAACCCTAATTAGATTAGAACAAGCCTAGCGAGGACGAAAATGACGTAAATGTTCAACCAATGACACAAAATCACTTATTGGATGCACAAGATTGGTTAAAAACCCTAATTGGATTAGAATAAGCCTAGGGAGGACGAAAATGACCTAAATGTTCAACCAATGACACAAAATCACATATTGGATGCACAAGATTGGTTAAAACCCCTAATTGGATTAGAATAAGCCTACCGAGGACGAAAATGACCTAAATGTTCAACCAATGACACAAAATCACTTATTATATGCACAAGATTGGTTAAAAACCCTAATTGGATAAGAATAACCCTAGGGAAGATGAAAATGACCTAAATGTGCAACCAATGACACAAAATTACATATTGGATGCACAAGATTGGTTAAAAACCCTAATTGGATTTGACTAAGCCTAGAAAGGACGAAAATGACCTAAATGTTTAACCAATGACACAAAATCACATATTGGATGCACAAGATTGGTTTAAAACCCTAATTTGTTTAGAATAAGCCTAGCGAGGACGAAAATGACATAAATGTTCAACCAATGTCACAAAATCACTTATTATATGCACAAGATTGGTTAAAAACCCTAATTGGATTAGAATAAGCCTAAGGAACAAGAAAATGACCTAAATGTTCAACCAATGACACAACATCACATACTGGATGCACAAGTTTTGTTAAAAACGCTAATTGGATTAGAATAAGCCTAGGGAGGACGAAAATGACCTAAATGTGCAACCAATGGCACAAAATCACATATTGGATGCAATAGTTTGGTTAAAACCCCTAATTGGATTAGAATAAGCCTAGCGAGGACGAAGATGACCTAAATGTTCAACCAATGACACAAAATCACTTATTATATGCACAAGATTGGTTAAAAACCCTAATTGGATTAAAATAAGCTTAGGGAGTACGAAAATGACCTAAATGTGCAACCAATGACACAAAATCACATATTGGATGCACAAGATTGGTTAAAAACCCTAATTGGATTAGAATAAGCCCTGGGAGGACGAAAATGTTGTAAATGTTCAACCAATGACACAAAATGACACAAAATACAATATTGGATGCACAAGATTGGTTAAAAACCCTAATTAGATTAGAATAAGCCTAGCGAGGACGAAAATGACGTAAATGTTCAACCAATGACACAAAATCACTTATTGGATGCACAAGATTGGTTAAAAACCCTAATAGGATTAGAATAAGCCTAGGGAGGACGAAAATGACCTAAATGTTCAACCAATGACACAAAATCACATATTGGATGCACAAGATTGGTTAAGACCCCTAATTGGATTAGAATAAGCCTACTGAGGACGAAAATGACCTAAATGTTCAACCAATGACACAAAATCACTTATTATATGCACAAGATTGGTTAAAAACCCTAATTGGATAAGAATAACCCTAGGGAAGATGAAAATGACCTAAATGTGCAACCAATGACACAAAATTACATATTGGATGCACAAGATTGGTTAAAAACCCTAATTGGATTTGACTAAGCCTAGAAAGGACGAAAATGACCTAAATGTTTAACCAATGACACAAAATGACACAAAATCACATATTGGATGCACAAGATTGGTTTAAAACCCTAATTTGTTTAGAATAAGCCTAGCGAGGACGAAAATGACCTAAATGTGCAACCAATGTCACAAAATCACTAATTATATGCACAAGATTGGTTAAAAACCCTAATTGGATTAGAATAAGCCCAGGGAGGACGAAAATGCTGTAAATGTTCAACCAATGACACAAAATAACACAAAATCACATATTGGAGGCACAAGATTGGTTAAAAACCCTAATTAGATTAGAATAAGCCTAGCGAGGACGAAAATGTTCAACCAATGACACAAAATCACTTATTGGATGCACAAGATTGGCTAAAAACCCTAATTGGATTAGAATAAGCCTAGGGAGGACGAAAATGACCTAAATGTGCAACCAATGACACAAAATGACACAAAATCACATATTGGATGCAATAGTTTGGTTAAAACCCCTAATTGGATTAGAATAAGCCTAGCGAGGACGAAGATGACCTAAATGTTCAACCAATGACACAAAATCACTTATTATATGCACAAGACTGGTTAAAAACCCTAATTGGATTAAAATAAGCTTAGGGAGTACGAAAATGACCTTAATGTGCAACCAATGACACAAAATCACATATTGGATGCACAAGATTGGTTAAAAACCCTAATTGGATTAGAATAAGCCCTTGGAGGACGAAAATGCTGTAAATGTTCAACCAATGACACAAAATGACACAAAATACAATATTGGATGCACAAGATTGGTTAAAACCCTAATTAGATTAGAATAAGCCTAGCGAGGACGAAAATGACGTAAATGTTCAACCAATGACACAAAATCACATATTGGATGCACAAGATTGGTTAAAAACCCTAATTGGATTAGAATAAGCCTAGGGAGGACGAAAATGACCTAAATGTTCAACCAATGACACAAAATCACATATTGGATGCACAAGATTGGTTAAAACCCCTAATTGGATTAGAATAAGCCTACCGAGGACGAAAATGACCTAAATGTTCAACCAATGACACAAAATCACTTATTATATGCACAAGATTGGTTAAAAACCCTAATTGGATAAGAATAACCCTAGGGAAGATGAAAATGACCTAAATGTGCAACCAATGACACAAAATTACATATTGGATGCACAAGATTGGTTAAAAACCCTAATTGGATTTGACTAAGCCTAGAAAGGACGAAAATGACCTAAATGTTTAACCAATGACACAAAATCACATATTGGATGCACAAGATTGGTTTAAAACCCTAATTGGATTAGAATAAGCCTAGCGAGGACGATAATGACCTAAATGTTCAACCAATGACACAAAATGACACAAAATCACATATTGGATGCATAAGATTGGTTAAAAACCCTAATTTGATTAGAATAAGCCTAGGGAGGACGAAAATGACCTAAATGTTCAAACAATGACATAAAATCACTTATTATATGCACAAGATTGGTTAAAAACCCTAATTGGATTAAAATAAGCCTAGGGAGGACGAAAATGACCTAAATGTGCAACCAATGACACAAAATCACATAATGGATGCACAAGATTGGTTAAAAACCCAAATTGGATTAGAATAAGCACAGGGAGGAAGAAAATGCTGTAAATGTTCAACCAATGACACAAAATGACACAAAATCACATATTGGATGCACAAGATTGGTTAAAAACCCTAATTAGATTAGAGTAAGCCTAGCGAGGATGAAAATGACCTAAATGTTCAACCAGTGACACAAAAGCACTTATTATATGCACAAGATTGGTTAAGAACCCTAATTGGATTAGAATAAGCCTTGGGAGGACGAAAATGACCTAAATGTGCAACCAATGACAGAAAATCACTTATTATATGCACAAGATTGGTTAAAAACCCAAATTGGATTATAATAAGACTAGGGAGGAAGAAAGTGACCTAAATGTGCAACCAATGACACAAAATCACGTATTGGATGCACTAGATTGGTCAAAAACCCTAATTGGATTAGAATAAGCCTAGCGAAGACAAAAATGACCTAAATGTTCAACCAATGACACAAAATCACTTATTGGATGCACAAGATTGGTTAAAAACCAACATTGGATTAGAATATTCCTAGTGAGGACAAAAATGACCTAAATGTGGAACCAATGACACAAAATCACATATTGGATGCACAAGATTGGTTTTAAACCCTAATTGGATTAAAAGAAGCTTAGGAAGGACGAAAATGACCTAAATAATCAACCAATGACACAAAACCACATATCAAATGCACAAGATTGGCTAATAACCCTAATTGGATTAGAATAAGACTAACGAGGACAAAAATGACCTAAATGTTCAACCAATGACACAAAATCACATATTGGATGCACAAGATTGGTTAAAAACCCTAATTGGATTAGAATAAGCCTAGCGAGGATGAAAATGACCTAAATGTTCAACCAATGACACAAAAGCACTTATTATATGCACAAGATTGGTTAAGAACCCTAATTGGATTAGAATAAGCCTTGGGAGGACGAAAATGACCTAAATGTGCAACCAATGACAGAAAATCACTTATTATATGCACAAGATTGGTTAAAAACCCAAATTGGATTATAATAAGACTAAGGAGGACGAAAGTGACCTAAAGGTGCAACCAATGACACAAAATCACGTATTGGATGCACTAGATTGGTCAAAAACCCTAATTGGATTAGAATAAGCCTAGCGAGGACGAAAATGACCTAAATGTTCAACCAATGACACAAAATGACAAAAAATCACATATTGGATGCACAAGTTTGGTTAAAAACCCTAATTGGATTAGAATAACCCTAGGGAAGACGAAAATGACCTAAATGTTCAACCAATGACACAAAATCACTTATTGGATGCACAAGAATTGTTAAAAACCCACATTGGATTAGAATATTCCTAGTGAGGACGAAAATGACCTAAATGTGGAACCAATGACACAAAATCACATATTGGATGCACAAGATTGGTCAAAAACCCTAATTGGATTAGAATAAGCCTAGCGAAGACGAAAATGACCTAAATGTTCAACCAATGACACAAAATCACTTATTGGATGCACAAGATTGGTTAAAAACCAACATTGGATTAGAATATTCCTAGTGAGGACAAAAATGACCTAAATGTGGAACCAATGACACAAAATCACATATTGGATGCACAAGATTGGTTTTAAACCCTAATTGGATTAAAAGAAGCTTAGGAAGGACGAAAATGACCTAAATAATCAACCAATGACACAAAATCACATATCAGATGCACAAGATTGGCTAATAACCCTAATTGGATTAGAATAAGACTAACGAGGACAAAAATGACCTAAATGTTCAACCAATGATAGAAAATGACACAAAATCACTTATTTGATGCACAAGATTGGTTAAAAACCCAAATTCAATTAGAATATGCCTAGGGAGGACGAAAATGACCTAAATGTGGAACCAATGACACAAAATCACACATTGGATGCACTAGATTGGTAGAAAACCCTAATTGGATTAAAATAAGCTTAGGGAGGACAAAATTGACCTAAATAATCAACCAATGACACAAAATCACTTACTGGATGAACAAGATTGGTTAAAAACCCACATTGGATTAGAATATTCCTAGGGAGGACGAAAATGACCTAAATGTGGAACCAATGACACAAAATGACATATTGGATGCACAAGATTGGTTTTAAACCCTAATTGGATTAAAAGAAGCTTAGGGAGGACGAAAATGACCTAAATAATAAACCAATGATACAAAATCACTTATTGGATGCACAAGATTGGTTAAAAACCTTAATTGGATTAGAATAAGCCTAGGGAGAACGAAAATGACCTAAGTGTTCAACCAATGACACAAAATCACATATTGGATGCACAAGATTGGTTAAAAACCCTAATTGGAATAGAATAAGCCTAGCGAGGATGAAAATAACATAAATGTTCAACAAATGACACAAAATGACAAAAAATCACATATTGGACGCCCAAGTTTGGTTAAAAACCGTAATTGGATTAGAATAACCCTAGGGAGGACGAAAATGACCTAAATGTTCAACCAATGACACAAAATCACTTACTGGATGAACAAGATTGGTTAAAAACCCACATTGGATTAGAATATGCCTAGGGAGGACGAAAATGACCTAAATGTGGAACCAATGACACAAAATCATATATTGGATGCACAAGATTGGTTAAAAACCCTAATTGGATTAGAATAAGCCTAGCGAGGATGAAAATGACCTAAATGTTCAACCAGTGACACAAAAGCACTTATTATATGCACAAGATTGGTTAAGAACCCTAATTGGATTAGAATAAGCCTTGGGAGGACGAAAATGACCTAAATGTGCAACCAATGACAGAAAATCACTTATTATATGCACAAGATTGGTTAAAAACCCAAATTGGATTATAATAAGACTAGGGAGGACGAAAGTGACCTAAATGTGCAACCAATGACACAAAATCACGTATTGGATGCACTAGATTGGTCAAAAACCCTAATTGGATTAGAATAAGCCTAGCGAAGACGAAAATGACCTAAATGTTCAACCAATGACACAAAATCACTTATTGGATGCACAAGATTGGTTAAAAACCAACATTGGATTAGAATATTCCTAGTGAGGACAAAAATGACCTAAATGTGGAACCAATGACACAAAATCACATATTGGATGCACAAGATTGGTTTTAAACCCTAATTGGATTAAAAGAAGCTTAGGAAGGACGAAAATGACCTAAATAATCAACCAATGACACAAAATCACATATCAGATGCACAAGATTGGCTAATAACCCTAATTGGATTAGAATAAGACTAACGAGGACAAAAATGACCTAAATGTTCAACCAATGATAGAAAATGACACAAAATCACTTATTTGATGCACAAGATTGGTTAAAAACCCAAATTCAATTAGAATATGCCTAGGGAGGACGAAAATGACCTAAATGTGGAACCAATGACACAAAATCACACATTGGATGCACTAGATTGGTAGAAAACCCTAATTGGATTAAAATAAGCTTAGGGAGGACAAAATTGACCTAAATAATCAACCAATGACACAAAATCACTTACTGGATGAACAAGATTGGTTAAAAACCCACATTGGATTAGAATATTCCTAAGGAGGACGAAAATGACCTAAATGTGGAACCAATGACACAAAATCACATATTGGATGCACAAGATTGGTTTTAAACCCTAATTGGATTAAAAGAAGCTTAGGGAGGACGAAAATGACCTAAATAATAAACCAATGATACAAAATCACTTATTGGATGCACAAGATTGGTTAAAAACATTAATTGGATTAGAATAAGCCTAGGGAGGACGAAAATGACCTAAGTGTTCAACTAATGACACAAAATGACACAAAATCACAAATTGGATGCACAAGATTGGTTAAAAACCCTAATTGGATTAGAATATGCCTAGCGAGGACGAAAATAACATAAATGTTCAACAAATGACACAAAATGACAAAAAATCACATATTGGACGCCCAAGTTTGGTTAAAAACCGTAATTGGATTAGAATAACCCTAGGGAGGACGAAAATGACCTAAATGTTCAACCAATGACACAAAATCACTTACTGGATGAACAAGATTGGTTAAAAACCCACATTGGATTAGAATATGCCTATGGAGGACGAAAATGACCAAAATGTGGAACCAATGACACAAAATCACATATTGGATGCACAAGATTGGTTAAAAACCCTAATTGGATTAGAATAAGCCTAGCGAGGATGAAAATGACCTAAATGTTCAACCAATGACACAAAATCACTTATTATATGCACAAGATTGGTTAAGAACCCTAATTGGATTAGAATAAGCCTTGGGAGGACGAAAATGACCTAAATGTGCAACCAATGACAGAAAATCACTTATTATATGCACAAGATTGGTTAAAAACCCAAATTGGATTATAATAAGACTAGGGAGGATGAAAGTGACCTAAAGGTGCAACCAATGACACAAAATCACGTATTGGATGCACTAGATTGGTCAAAAACCCTAATTGGATTAGAATAAGCCTAGCGAGGACGAAAATGACCTAAATGTTCAACCAATGACACAAAATGACAAAAAATCACATATTGGATGCACAAGTTTGGTTAAAAACCCTAATTGGATTAGAATAACCCTAGGGAAGACGAAAATGACCTAAATGTTCAACCAATGACACAAAATCACTTATTGGATGCACAAGAATTGTTAAAAACCCACATTGGATTAGAATATTCCTAGTGAGGACGAAAATGACCTAAATGTGGAACCAATGACGCAAAATCACATATTGGATGCACAAGAGTGGTTTTAAACCCTAATTGGATTAAAAGAAGCTTAGGAAGGACGAAAATGACCTAAATAATCAACTAATGACACAAAATAACATATAAGATGCACAAGATTGGCTAAGAACCCTAATTGGATTAGAATAAGACTAGCGAGGACAAAAATGACCTAAATGTTCAACCAATGACAGAAAATGACACCAAATCACTTATTTGATGCACAAGATTGGTTAAAAACCCAAATTCGATTAGAATATGCCTAGGGAGGACGAAAACGACCTAAATGTGGAACCAATGACACAAAATCACACATTGGATGCACTAGATTGGTTGAAAACCCTAATTGGATTAAAATAAGCTTAGGGAGGACAAAATTGACCTAAATAATCAACCAATGACACAAAATCACTTACTGGATGAACAAGATTGGTTAATAACCCACATTGGATTAGAATATGCCTAGGGAGGACGAAAATGACCTAAATGTGGAACCAATGACACAAAATCACATATTGGATGCACAAGATAGGTTTTAAACCCTAATTGGATTAAAACAAGTTTAGGGAGGACGAAAATGACCTAAATAATAAACCAATGACACAAAATCACTTATTGGATGCACAAGATTGGTTAAAAACCTTAATTGGATTAGAATAAGCCTAGGGAGGACAAAAATGACCTAAGTGTTCAACCAATGACACAAAATGACACAAAATCACATATTAGATGCACAAGATTGGTTAAAAACCCTAATTGGATTAGAATAAGCCTGGCGAGGACGAAAATAACATAAATGTTCAACAAATGACACAAAATGACAAAAAATCACATATTGGACGCCCAAGTTTGGTTAAAAACCGTAATTGGATTAGAATAACCCTAGGGAGGACGAAAATGACCTAAATGTTCAACCAATGACACAAAATCACTTACTGGATGAACAAGATTGGTTAAAAACCCACATTGGATTAGAATATGCCTAGGGAGGACGAAAATGACCTAAATGTGGAACCAATGACACAAAATCATATATTGGATGCACAAGATTGGTTAAAAACCCTAATTGGATTAGAATAAGCCTAGCGAGGATGAAAATGACCTAAATGTTCAACCAGTGACACAAAAGCACTTATTATATGCACAAGATTGGTTAAGAACCCTAATTGGATTAGAATAAGCCTTGGGAGGACGAAAATGACCTAAATGTGCAACCAATGACAGAAAATCACTTATTATATGCACAAGATTGGTTAAAAACCCAAATTGGATTATAATAAGACTAGGGAGGACGAAAGTGACCTAAATGTGCAACCAATGACACAAAATCACGTATTGGATGCACTAGATTGGTCAAAAACCCTAATTGGATTAGAATAAGCCTAGCGAAGACGAAAATGACCTAAATGTTCAACCAATGACACAAAATCACTTATTGGATGCACAAGATTGGTTAAAAACCAACATTGGATTAGAATATTCCTAGTGAGGACAAAAATGACCTAAATGTGGAACCAATGACACAAAATCACATATTGGATGCACAAGATTGGTTTTAAACCCTAATTGGATTAAAAGAAGCTTAGGAAGGACGAAAATGACCTAAATAATCAACCAATGACACAAAATCACATATCAGATGCACAAGATTGGCTAATAACCCTAATTGGATTAGAATAAGACTCACGAGGACAAAAATGACCTAAATGTTCAACCAATGATAGAAAATGACACAAAATCACTTATTTGATGCACAAGATTGGTTAAAAACCCAAATTCAATTAGAATATGCCTAGGGAGGACGAAAATGACCTAAATGTGGAACCAATGACACAAAATCACACATTGGATGCACTAGATTGGTAGAAAACCCTAATTGGATTAAAATAAGCTTAGGGAGGACAAAATTGACCTAAATAATCAACCAATGACACAAAATCACTTACTGGATGAACAAGATTGGTTAAAAACCCACATTGGATTAGAATATTCCTAAGGAGGACGAAAATGACCTAAATGTGGAACCAATGACACAAAATCACATATTGGATGCACAAGATTGGTTTTAAACCCTAATTGGATTAAAAGAAGCTTAGGGAGGACGAAAATGACCTAAATAATAAACCAATGATACAAAATCACTTATTGGATGCACAAGATTGGTTAAAAACCTTAATTGGATTAGAATAAGCCTAGGGAGAACGAAAATGACCTAAGTGTTCAACCAATGACACAAAATCACATATTGGATGCACAAGATTGGTTAAAAACCCTAATTGGAATAGAATAAGCCTAGCGAGGATGAAAATAACATAAATGTTCAACAAATGACACAAAATGACAAAAAATCACATATTGGACGCCCAAGTTTGGTTAAAAACCGTAATTGGATTAGAATAACCCTAGGGAGGACGAAAATGACCTAAATGTTCAACCAATGACACAAAATCACTTACTGGATGAACAAGATTGGTTAAAAACCCACATTGGATTAGAATATGCCTAGGGAGGACGAAAATGACCTAAATGTGGAACCAATGACACAAAATCATATATTGGATGCACAAGATTGGTTAAAAACCCTAATTGGATTAGAATAAGCCTAGCGAGGATGAAAATGACCTAAATGTTCAACCAGTGACACAAAAGCACTTATTATATGCACAAGATTGGTTAAGAACCCTAATTGGATTAGAATAAGCCTTGGGAGGACGAAAATGACCTAAATGTGCAACCAATGACAGAAAATCACTTATTATATGCACAAGATTGGTTAAAAACCCAAATTGGATTATAATAAGACTAGGGAGGACGAAAGTGACCTAAATGTGCAACCAATGACACAAAATCACGTATTGGATGCACTAGATTGGTCAAAAACCCTAATTGGATTAGAATAAGCCTAGCGAAGACGAAAATGACCTAAATGTTCAACCAATGACACAAAATCACTTATTGGATGCACAAGATTGGTTAAAAACCAACATTGGATTAGAATATTCCTAGTGAGGACAAAAATGACCTAAATGTGGAACCAATGACACAAAATCACATATTGGATGCACAAGATTGGTTTTAAACCCTTATTGGATTAAAAGAAGCTTAGGAAGGACGAAAATGACGTAAATAATCCACCAATGACACAAAATCACATATCAAATGCACAAGATTGGCTAATAACCCTAATTGGATTAGAATAAGACTGACGAGGAAAAAAATGACCTAAATGTTCAACCAATGATAGAAAATGACACAAAATCACTTATTTGATGCACAAGATTGGTTAAAAACCCAAATTCAATTAGAATATGCCTAGGGAGGACGAAAATGACCTAAATGTGGAACCAATGACACAAAATCACACATTGGATGCACTAGATTGGTAGAAAACCCTAATTGGATTAAAATAAGCTTAGGGAGGACAAAATTGACCTAAATAATCAACCAATGACACAAAATCACTTAATGGATGAACAAGATTGGTTAAAAACCCACATTGGATTATAATATTCCTAGGGAGGACGAAAATGACCTAAATGTGGAACCAATGACACAAAATCACATATTGGATGCACAAGATTGGTTTTAAACCCTAATTGGATTAAAAGAAGCTTAGGGAGGACGAAATAACCTAAATAATAAACCAATGATACAAAATCACTTATTGGATGCACAAGATTGGTTAAAAACCTTAATTGGATTAGAATAAGCCTAGGGAGGACGAAAATGACCTAAGTGTTCAACTAATGATACAAAATGACACAAAATTACAAATTGGATGCACAAGATTGGTTAAAAACCCTAATTGGATTAGAATATGCCTAGCGAGGACGAAAATAACATAAATGTTCAACAAATGACACAAAATGACAAAAAATCACATATTGGGCGCCCAAGTTTGGTTAAAAACCGTAATTGGATTAGAATAACCCTAGGGAGGACGAAAATGACCTAAATGTTCAACCAATGACACAAAATCACTTACTGGATGAACAAGATTGGTTAAAAACCCACATTGGATTAGAATATGCCTAGGGAGGACGAAAATGACCTAAATGTGGAACCAATGACACAAAATCACATATTGGATGCACAAGATTGGTTAAAAACCCTAATTGGATTAGAATAAGCCTAGCGAGGATGAAAATGACCTAAATGTTCAACCAGTGACACAAAAGCACTTATTATATGCACAAGATTGGTTAAGAGCCCTAATTGGATTAGAATAAGCCTTGGGAGGTTGAAAATGACCTAAATGTGCAACCAATGACAGAAAATCACTTATTATATGCACAAGATTGGTTAAAAACCCAAATTGGATTATAATAAGACTAGGGAGGACGAAAGTGACCTAAATGCGCAACCAATGACACAAAATCACGTATTGGATGCACTAGATTGGTCAAAAACCCTAATTGGATTAGAATAAGCCTAGCGAAGACGAAAATGACCTAAATGTTCAACCAATGACACAAAATCACTTATTGGATGCACAAGATTGGTTAAAAACCAACATTGGATTAGAATATTCCTAGTGAGGACAAAAATGACCTAAATGTGGAACCAATGACACAAAATCACATATTGGATGCACAAGATTGGTTTTAAACCCTAATTGGATTAAAAGAAGCTTAGGAAGGACGAAAATGACCTAAATAATCAACCAATGACACAAAATCACATATCAGATGCACAAGATTGGCTAATAACCCTAATTGGATTAGAATAAGACTAACGAGGACAAAAATGACCTAAATGTTCAACCAATGATAGAAAATGACACAAAATCACTTATTTGATGCACAAGATTGGTTAAAAACCCATATTCAATTAGAATATGCCTAAGGAGGACGAAAATGACCTAAATGTGGAACCAATGACACAAAATCACACATTGGATGCACTAGATTGGTAGAAAACCCTAATTGGATTAAAATAAGCTTAGGGAGGACAAAATTGACCTAAATAATCAACCAATGTTACAAAATCACTTACTGGATGAACAAGATTGGTTAAAAACCCACATTGGATTAGAATATTCCTAGGGAGGACGAAAATGACCTAAATGTGGAACCAATGACACAAAATCACATATTGGATGCACAAGATTGGTTTTAAACCCTAATTGGATTAAAAGAAGCTCAGGGAGGACGAAAATGACCTAAATAATAAACCAATGATACAAAATCACTTATTGGATGCACAAGATTGGTTAAAAACCTTAATTGGATTAGAATAAGCCTAGGGAGGACGAAAATGACCTCAGTGTTCAACTAAAGACACAAAATGACACAAAATCAGATATTGGATGCACAAGATTGGTTAAAAACCCTAATTGGATTAGAATATGCCTAGCGAGGACGAAAATAACATAAATGTTCAACAAATGACACAAAATGACAAAAAATCACATATTGGACGCCCAAGTTTGGTTAAAAACCGTAATTGGATTAGAATAACCCTAGGGAGGACGAAAATGACCTAAATGTTCAACCAATGACACAAAATCACTTACTGGATGAACAAGATTGGTTAAAAACCCACATTGGATTAGAATATGCCTAGGGAGGACGAAAATGACCTAAATGTGGAACCAACGACACAAAATCACATATTGGATGCACAAGATTGGTTAAAAACCCTAATTGGATTAGAATAAGCCTAGCGAGGATGAAAATGACGTAAATGTTCAACCAATGACACAAAAGCACTTATTATATGCACAAGATTGGTTAAGAACCCTAATTGGATTAGAATAAGCCTTGGGAGGACGAAAATGACCTAAATGTGCAACCAATGACAGAAAATCACTTATTATATGCACAAGATTTGTTAAAAACCCAAATTGGATTATAATAAGACTAGGGAGGACGAAAGTGACCTAAATGTGCAACCAATGACACAAAATCACGTATTGGATGCACTAGATTGGTCAAAAACCCTAATTGGATTAGAATAAGCCTAGCGAAGACGAAAATGACCTAAATGTTCAACCAATGACACAAAATCCCTTATTGGATGCACAAGATTGGTTAAAAACCAACATTGGATTAGAATATTCCTAGTGAGGACAAAAATGACCTAAATGTGGAACCAATGACCCAAAATCACATATTGGATGCACAAGATTGGTTTTAAACCCTTATTAAATTAAAAGAAGCTTAGGAAGGACGAAAATAACCTTAATAATCAACCAATGACACAAAATCACATATCAAATGCACAAGATTGGCTAATAACCCTAATTGGATTAGAATAAGACTAACGAGGACAAAAATGACCTAAATGTTCAACCAATGATAGAAAATGACACAAAATCACTTATTTGATGCACAAGATTGGTTAAAAACCCAAATTCAATTAGAATATGCCTAGGGAGGACGAAAATGACCTAAATGTGGAACCAATGACACAAAATCACACATTGGATGCACTAGATTGGTAGAAAACCCTAATTGGATTAAAATAAGCTTAGGGAGGACAAAATTGACCTAAATAATCAACCAATGACACAAAATCACTTACTGGATGAACAAGATTGGTTAAAAACCCACATTAGATTAGAATATTCCTAGGGAGGACGAAAATGACCTAAATGTGGAACCAATGACACAAAATGACATATTGGATGCACAAGATTGGTTTTAAACCCTAATTGGATTAAAAGCTGCTTAGGGAGGACGAAAATGACCTAAATAATAAACCAATGATACAAAATCACTTATTGGATGCACAAGATTGGTTAAAAACCTTAATTGGATTAGAATAAACCTAGGGAGGACGAAAGTGACCTAAGTGTTCAACGAATGACACAAAATGACACAAAATCACAAATTGGATGTACAAGATTGGTTAAAAACCCTAATTGGATTAGAATATGCCTAGCAAGGACGAAAATAACATAAATGTTCAACAAATGACACAAAATGACAAAAAATCACATATTGGACGCCCAAGTTTGGTTAAAAACCGTAATTGGATTAGAATAACCCTAGGGAGGACGAAAATGACCTAAATGTTCAACCAATGACACAAAATCACTTACTGGATGAACAAGATTGGTTAAAAACCCACATTGGATTAGAATATGCCTAGGGAGGACGAAAATGACCTAAATGTGGAACCAATGACACAAAATCACATATTGGATGCACAAGATTGGTTAAAAACCCTAATTGGATTAGAATAAGCCTAGCGAGGATGAAAATGACCTAAATGTTCAACCAATGACACAAAATCACTTATTATATGCACAAGATTGGTTAAGAACCCTAATTGGATTAGAATAAGCCTTGGGAGGACGAAAATGACCTAAATATGCAACCAATGACAGAAAATCACTTATTATATGCACAAGATTGGTTAAAAGCCCAAATTGGATTATAATAAGACTAGGGAGGACGAAAGTGACCTAATGGTGCAACCAATGACACAAAATCACGTATTGGATGCACTAGATTGGTCAAAAACCCTAATTGGATTAGAATAAGCCTAGCGAGGACGAAAATGACCTAAATGTTCAACCAATGACACAAAATGACAAAAAATCACATATTGGATGCACAAGTTTGGTTAAAAACCCTAATTGGATTAGAATAACCCTAGGGAAGACGAAAATGACCTAAATGTTCAACCAATGACACAAAATCACTTATTGGATGCACAAGAATTGTTAAAAACCCACATTGGATTAGAATATTCCTAGTGAGGACGAAAATGACCTAAATGTGGAACCAATGACACAAAATCACACATTGGATGCACTAGATTGGTTGAAAACCCTAATTGGATTAAAATAAGCTTAGGGAGGACAAAATTGACCTAAATAATCAACCAATGACACAAAATCACTTACTGGATGAACAAGATTGGTTAATAACCCACATTGGATTAGAATATGCCTAGGGAGGACGAAAATGACCTAAATGTGGAACCAATGACACAAAATCACATATTGGATGCACAAGATTGGTTTTAAACCCTAATTGGATTAAATGAAGCTTAGGGAGAACGAAAATGACCTAAATGTGGAACCAATGACACAAAATCCCACATTGGATGCACTAGATTGGTTGAAAACCCTAATTGGATTAAAATAAGCTTAGGGAGGACAAAATTGACCTAAATAATCAACCAATGACACAAAATCACATACTGGATGAACAACATTGGTTAATAACCCACATTGGATTAGAATATGCCTAGGGAGGACAAAAATGACCTAAATGTGGAACCAATGACACAAAATCACATATTGGATGCACAAGATTGGTTTTAAACCCTAATTGGATTAAAAGAAGCTTAGGGAGGACGAAAATGACCTAAATAATAAACCAATGACACAAAATCACTTATTGGATGCACAAGATTGGTTAAAAACCTTAATTGGATTAGAATAAGCCTAGGGAGGACAAAAATGACCTAAGTGTTCAACCAATGACACAAAATGACACAAAATCACATATTAGATGCACAAGATTGGTTAAAAACCCTAATTGGATTAGAATAAGCCTGGCGAGGACGAAAATAACCTAAATGTTCAACCAATGACACAAAATGACAAAAAATCACATATTGGACGCCCAAGTTTGGTTAAAAACCGTAATTGGATTAGACTAACCCTAGGGAGGACGAAAATGACCTAAATGTTCAACCAATGACACAAAATCACTTACTGGATGAACAAGATTGGTTAAAAACCCACATTGGATTAGAATATGCCTAGGGAGGACGAAAATGACCTAAATGTGGAACCAATGACACAAAATCACATATTGGATGCACAAGATTGGTTAAAAACCCTAATTGGATTAGAATAAGCCTAGCGAGGATGAAAATGACCTAAATGTTCAACCAATGACACAAAATCACTTATTATATGCACAAGATTGGTTAAGAACCCTAATTGGATTAGAATAAGCCTTGGGAGGACGAAAATGACCTAAATGTGCAACCAATGACAAAAAATCACTTATTATATGCACAAGATTGGTTAAAAACCCAAATTGGATTATAATAAGACTAGGGAGGACGAAAGTGACCTAAAGGTGCAACCAATGACACAAAATCACGTATTGGATGCACTAGATTGGTCAAAAACCCTAATTGGATTAGAATAAGCCTAGCGAGGACGAAAATGACCTAAATGTTCAACCAATGACACAAAATGACAAAAAATCACATATTGGATGCACAAGTTTGGTTAAAAACCCTAATTGGATTAGAATAACCCTAGGGAAGACGAAAATGACCTAAATGTTCAACCAATGACACAAAATCACTTATTGGATGCACAAGAATTGTTAAAAACCCACATTGGATTAGAATATTCCTAGTGAGGACGAAAATGACCTAAATGTGGAACCAATGACGCAAAATCACATATTGGATGCACAAGAGTGGTTTTAAACCCTAATTGGATTAAAAGAAGCTTAGGAAGGACGAAAATGACCTAAATAATCAACTAATGACACAAAATCACATATAAGATGCACAAGATTGGCTAAGAACCCTAATTGGATTAGAATAAGACTAGCGAGGACAAAAATGACCTAAATGTTCAACCAATGACAGAAAATGACACAAAATCACTTATTTGATGCACAAGATTGGTTAAAAACCCAAATTCGATTAGAATATGCCTAGGGAGGACGAAAATGACCTAAATGTGGAACCAATGACACAAAATCACACATTGGATGCACTAGATTGGTTGAAAACCCTAATTGGATTAAAATAAGCTTAGGGAGGACAAAATTGACCTAAATAATCAACCAATGACACAAAATCACTTACTGGATGAACAAGATTGGTTAATAACCCACATTGGATTAGAATATGCCTAGGGAGGACGAAAATGACCTAAATGTGGAACCAATGACACAAAATCACATATTGGATGCACAAGATTGGTTTTAAACCCTAATTGGATTAAATGAAGCTTAGGGAGGACGAAAATGACCTAAATAATAAACCAATGACACAAAATCACTTATTGGATGCACAAGATTGGTTAAAAACCTTAATTGGATTAGAATAAGCCTAGGGAGGACAAAAATGACCTAAGTGTTCAACCAATGACACAAAATGACACAAAATCACATATTAGATGCACAAGATTGGTTAAAAACCCTAATTGGATTAGAATAAGCCTGGCGAGGACGAAAATAACATAAATGTTCAACAAATGACACAAAATGACAAAAAATCACATATTGGACGCCCAAGTTTGGTTAAAAACCGTAATTGGATTAGAATAACCCTAGGGAGGACGAAAATGACCTAAATGTTCAACCAATGACACAAAATCACTTACTGGATGAACAAGATTGGTTAAAAACCCAAATTGGATTAGAATATGCCTAGGGAGGACGAAAATGACCTAAATGTGGAACCAATGACACAAAATCACGTATTGGATGCACTAGATTGGTCAAAAACCCTAATTGGATTAGAATAAGCCTAGCGAGGACGAAAATGACCTAAATGTTCAACCAATGACACAAAATGACAAAAAATCACATATTGGATGCACAAGTTTGGTTAAAAACCCTAATTGGATTAGAATAACCCTAGGGAAGACGAAAATGACCTAAATGTTCAACCAATGACACAAAATCACTTATTGGATGCACAAGAATTGTTAAAAACCCACATTGGATTAGAATATTCCTAGTGAGGACGAAAATGACCTAAATGTGGAACCAATGACACAAAATCACACATTGGATG
Organism: Cicer chorassanicum; assembly: GCA_037974735.1. Taxonomy (NCBI): domain Eukaryota; kingdom Viridiplantae; phylum Streptophyta; class Magnoliopsida; order Fabales; family Fabaceae; genus Cicer; species Cicer chorassanicum. The sequence continues at coordinate 23,458,314 of JBBPBP010000002.1, forward strand.
CACTAGATTGGTTGAAAACCCTAATTGGATTAAAATAAGCTTAGGGAGGACAAAATTGACCTAAATAATCAACCAATGACACAAAATCACTTACTGGATGAACAAGATTGGTTAATAACCCACATTGGATTAGAATATGCCTAGGGAGGACGAAAATGACCTAAATGTGGAACCAATGACACAAAATCACATATTGGATGCACAAGATTGGTTTTAAACCCTAATTGGATTAAATGAAGCTTAGGGAGAACGAAAATGACCTAAATGTGGAACCAATGACACAAAATCCCACATTGGATGCACTAGATTGGTTGAAAACCCTAATTGGATTAAAATAAGCTTAGGGAGGACAAAATTGACCTAAATAATCAACCAATGACACAAAATCACATACTGGATGAACAACATTGGTTAATAACCCACATTGGATTAGAATATGCCTAGGGAGGACAAAAATGACCTAAATGTGGAACCAATGACACAAAATCACATATTGGATGCACAAGATTGGTTTTAAACCCTAATTGGATTAAAAGAAGCTTAGGGAGGACGAAAATGACCTAAATAATAAACCAATGACACAAAATCACTTATTGGATGCACAAGATTGGTTAAAAACCTTAATTGGATTAGAATAAGCCTAGGGAGGACAAAAATGACCTAATTGTTCAACCAATGACACAAAATGACACAAAATCACATATTAGATGCACAAGACTGGTTAAAAACCCTAATTGGATTAGAATAAGCCTGGCGAGGACGAAAATAACCTAAATGTTCAACCAATGACACAAAATGACAAAAAATCACATATTGGACGCCCAAGTTTGGTTAAAAACCGTAATTGGATTAGACTAACTCTAGGGAGGACGAAAATGACCTAAATGTTCAACCAATGACACAAAATCACTTACTGGATGAACAAGATTGGTTAAAAACCCACATTGGATTAGAATAAGCCTAGCGAAGACGAAAATGACCTAAATGTTCAACCAATGACACAAAATCCCTTATTGGATGCACAAGATTGGTTAAAAACCAACATTGGATTAGAATATTCCTAGTGAGGACAAAAATGACCTAAATGTGGAACCAATGACCCAAAATCACATATTGGATGCACAAGATTGGTTTTAAACCCTTATTAAATTAAAAGAAGCTTAGGAAGGACGAAAATAACCTTAATAATCAACCAATGACACAAAATCACATATCAAATGCACAAGATTGGCTAATAACCCTAATTGGATTAGAATAAGACTAACGAGGACAAAAATGACCTAAATGTTCAACCAATGATAGAAAATGACACAAAATCACTTATTTGATGCACAAGATTGGTTAAAAACCCAAATTCAATTAGAATATGCCTAGGGAGGACGAAAATGACCTAAATGTGGAACCAATGACACAAAATCACACATTGGATGCACTAGATTGGTAGAAAACCCTAATTGGATTAAAATAAGCTTAGGGAGGACAAAATTGACCTAAATAATCAACCAATGACACAAAATCACTTACTGGATGAACAAGATTGGTTAAAAACCCACATTAGATTAGAATATTCCTAGGGAGGACGAAAATGACCTAAATGTGGAACCAATGACACAAAATGACATATTGGATGCACAAGATTGGTTTTAAACCCTAATTGGATTAAAAGCTGCTTAGGGAGGACGAAAATGACCTAAATAATAAACCAATGATACAAAATCACTTATTGGATGCACAAGATTGGTTAAAAACCTTAATTGGATTAGAATAAACCTAGGGAGGACGAAAGTGACCTAAGTGTTCAACGAATGACACAAAATGACACAAAATCACAAATTGGATGTACAAGATTGGTTAAAAACCCTAATTGGATTAGAATATGCCTAGCAAGGACGAAAATAACATAAATGTTCAACAAATGACACAAAATGACAAAAAATCACATATTGGACGCCCAAGTTTGGTTAAAAACCGTAATTGGATTAGAATAACCCTAGGGAGGACGAAAATGACCTAAATGTTCAACCAATGACACAAAATCACTTACTGGATGAACAAGATTGGTTAAAAACCCACATTGGATTAGAATATGCCTAGGGAGGACGAAAATGACCTAAATGTGGAACCAATGACACAAAATCACATATTGGATGCACAAGATTGGTTAAAAACCCTAATTGGATTAGAATAAGCCTAGCGAGGATGAAAATGACCTAAATGTTCAACCAATGACACAAAATCACTTATTATATGCACAAGATTGGTTAAGAACCCTAATTGGATTAGAATAAGCCTTGGGAGGACGAAAATGACCTAAATATGCAACCAATGACAGAAAATCACTTATTATATGCACAAGATTGGTTAAAAGCCCAAATTGGATTATAATAAGACTAGGGAGGACGAAAGTGACCTAATGGTGCAACCAATGACACAAAATCACGTATTGGATGCACTAGATTGGTCAAAAACCCTAATTGGATTAGAATAAGCCTAGCGAGGACGAAAATGACCTAAATGTTCAACCAATGACACAAAATGACAAAAAATCACATATTGGATGCACAAGTTTGGTTAAAAACCCTAATTGGATTAGAATAACCCTAGGGAAGACGAAAATGACCTAAATGTTCAACCAATGACACAAAATCACTTATTGGATGCACAAGAATTGTTAAAAACCCACATTGGATTAGAATATTCCTAGTGAGGACGAAAATGACCTAAATGTGGAACCAATGACACAAAATCACACATTGGATGCACTAGATTGGTTGAAAACCCTAATTGGATTAAAATAAGCTTAGGGAGGACAAAATTGACCTAAATAATCAACCAATGACACAAAATCACTTACTGGATGAACAAGATTGGTTAATAACCCACATTGGATTAGAATATGCCTAGGGAGGACGAAAATGACCTAAATGTGGAACCAATGACACAAAATCACATATTGGATGCACAAGATTGGTTTTAAACCCTAATTGGATTAAATGAAGCTTAGGGAGAACGAAAATGACCTAAATGTGGAACCAATGACACAAAATCCCACATTGGATGCACTAGATTGGTTGAAAACCCTAATTGGATTAAAATAAGCTTAGGGAGGACAAAATTGACCTAAATAATCAACCAATGACACAAAATCACATACTGGATGAACAACATTGGTTAATAACCCACATTGGATTAGAATATGCCTAGGGAGGACAAAAATGACCTAAATGTGGAACCAATGACACAAAATCACATATTGGATGCACAAGATTGGTTTTAAACCCTAATTGGATTAAAAGAAGCTTAGGGAGGAC
>JBBPBP010000002.1:23461634-23477092 GCA_037974735.1 Cicer chorassanicum
TGGTTAAAAACCCTAATTGGATTAGAATAAGCCTGGCGAGGACGAAAATAACCTAAATGTTCAACCAATGACACAAAATGACAAAAAATCACATATTGGACGCCCAAGTTTGGTTAAAAACCGTAATTGGATTAGACTAACTCTAGGGAGGACGAAAATGACCTAAATGTTCAACCAATGACACAAAATCACTTACTGGATGAACAAGATTGGTTAAAAACCCACATTGGATTAGAATAAGCCTAGCGAAGACGAAAATGACCTAAATGTTCAACCAATGACACAAAATCCCTTATTGGATGCACAAGATTGGTTAAAAACCAACATTGGATTAGAATATTCCTAGTGAGGACAAAAATGACCTAAATGTGGAACCAATGACCCAAAATCACATATTGGATGCACAAGATTGGTTTTAAACCCTTATTAAATTAAAAGAAGCTTAGGAAGGACGAAAATGACCTTAATAATCAACCAATGACACAAAATCACATATCAAATGCACAAGATTGGCTAATAACCCTAATTGGATTAGAATAAGACTAACGAGGACAAAAATGACCTAAATGTTCAACCAATGATAGAAAATGACACAAAATCACTTATTTGATGCACAAGATTGGTTAAAAACCCAAATTCAATTAGAATATGCCTAGGGAGGACGAAAATGACCTAAATGTGGAACCAATGACACAAAATCACACATTGGATGCACTAGATTGGTAGAAAACCCTAATTGGATTAAAATAAGCTTAGGGAGGACAAAATTGACCTAAATAATCAATAAATGACACAAAATCACTTACTGGATGAACAAGATTGGTTAAAAACCCACATTAGATTAGAATATTCCTAGGGAGGACGAAAATGACCTAAATGTGGAACCAATGACACAAAATGACATATTGGATGCACAAGATTGGTTTTAAACCCTAATTGGATTAAAAGCTGCTTAGGGAGGACGAAAATGACCTAAATAATAAACCAATGATACAAAATCACTTATTGGATGCACAAGATTGGTTAAAAACCTTAATTGGATTAGAATAAACCTAGGGAGGACGAAAGTGACCTAAGTGTTCAACGAATGACACAAAATGACACAAAATCACAAATTGGATGTACAAGATTGGTTAAAAACCCTAATTGGATTAGAATATGCCTAGCAAGGACGAAAATAACATAAATGTTCAACAAATGACACAAAATGACAAAAAATCACATATTGGACGCCCAAGTTTGGTTAAAAACCGTAATTGGATTAGAATAACCCTAGGGAGGACGAAAATGACCTAAATGTTCAACCAATGACACAAAATCACTTACTGGATGAACAAGATTGGTTAAAAACCCACATTGGATTAGAATATGCCTAGGGAGGACGAAAATGACCTAAATGTGGAACCAATGACACAAAATCACATATTGGATGCACAAGATTGGTTAAAAACCCTAATTGGATTAGAATAAGCCTAGCGAGGATGAAAATGACCTAAATGTTCAACCAATGACACAAAATCACTTATTATATGCACAAGATTGGTTAAGAACCCTAATTGGATTAGAATAAGCCTTGGGAGGACGAAAATGACCTAAATATGCAACCAATGACAGAAAATCACTTATTATATGCACAAGATTGGTTAAAAGCCCAAATTGGATTATAATAAGACTAGGGAGGACGAAAGTGACCTAATGGTGCAACCAATGACACAAAATCACGTATTGGATGCACTAGATTGGTCAAAAACCCTAATTGGATTAGAATAAGCCTAGCGAGGACGAAAATGACCTAAATGTTCAACCAATGACACAAAATGACAAAAAATCACATATTGGATGCACAAGTTTGGTTAAAAACCCTAATTGGATTAGAATAACCCTAGGGAAGACGAAAATGACCTAAATGTTCAACCAATGACACAAAATCACTTATTGGATGCACAAGAATTGTTAAAAACCCACATTGGATTAGAATATTCCTAGTGAGGACGAAAATGACCTAAATGTGGAACCAATGACACAAAATCACACATTGGATGCACTAGATTGGTTGAAAACCCTAATTGGATTAAAATAAGCTTAGGGAGGACAAAATTGACCTAAATAATCAACCAATGACACAAAATCACTTACTGGATGAACAAGATTGGTTAATAACCCACATTGGATTAGAATATGCCTAGGGAGGACGAAAATGACCTAAATGTGGAACCAATGACACAAAATCACATATTGGATGCACAAGATTGGTTTTAAACCCTAATTGGATTAAATGAAGCTTAGGGAGAACGAAAATGACCTAAATGTGGAACCAATGACACAAAATCCCACATTGGATGCACTAGATTGGTTGAAAACCCTAATTGGATTAAAATAAGCTTAGGGAGGACAAAATTGACCTAAATAATCAACCAATGACACAAAATCACATACTGGATGAACAACATTGGTTAATAACCCACATTGGATTAGAATATGCCTAGGGAGGACAAAAATGACCTAAATGTGGAACCAATGACACAAAATCACATATTGGATGCACAAGATTGGTTTTAAACCCTAATTGGATTAAAAGAAGCTTAGGGAGGACGAAAATGACCTAAATAATAAACCAATGACACAAAATCACTTATTGGATGCACAAGATTGGTTAAAAACCTTAATTGGATTAGAATAAGCCTAGGGAGGACAAAAATGACCTAAGTGTTCAACCAATGACACAAAATGACACAAAATCACATATTAGATGCACAAGATTGGTTAAAAACCCTAATTGGATTAGAATAAGCCTGGCGAGGACGAAAATAACATAAATGTTCAACAAATGACACAAAATGACAAAAAATCACATATTGGACGCCCAAGTTTGGTTAAAAACCGTAATTGGATTAGAATAACCCTAGGGAGGACGAAAATGACCTAAATGTTCAACCAATGACACAAAATCACTTACTGGATGAACAAGATTGGTTAAAAACCCACATTGGATTAGAATATGCCTATGGAGGACGAAAATGACCAAAATGTGGAACCAATGACACAAAATCACATATTGGATGCACAAGATTGGTTAAAAACCCTAATTGGATTAGAATAAGCCTAGCGAGGATGAAAATGACCTAAATGTTCAACCAATGACACAAAATCACTTATTATATGCACAAGATTGGTTAAGAACCCTAATTGGATTAGAATAAGCCTTGGGAGGACGAAAATGACCTAAATGTGCAACCAATGACAGAAAATCACTTATTATATGCACAAGATTGGTTAAAAACCCAAATTGGATTATAATAAGACTAGGGAGGACGAAAGTGACCTAAAGGTGCAACCAATGACACAAAATCACGTATTGGATGCACTAGATTGGTCAAAAACCCTAATTGGATTAGAATAAGCCTAGCGAGGACGAAAATGACCTAAATGTTCAACCAATGACACAAAATGACAAAAAATCACATATTGGATGCACAAGTTTGGTTAAAAACCCTAATTGGATTAGAATAACCCTAGGGAAGACGAAAATGACCTAAATGTTCAACCAATGACACAAAATCACTTATTGGATGCACAAGAATTGTTAAAAACCCACATTGGATTAGAATATTCCTAGTGAGGACGAAAATGACCTAAATGTGGAACCAATGACGCAAAATCACATATTGGATGCACAAGAGTGGTTTTAAACCCTAATTGGATTAAAAGAAGCTTAGGAAGGACGAAAATGACCTAAATAATCAACTAATGACACAAAATCACATATAAGATGCACAAGATTGGCTAAGAACCCTAATTGGATTAGAATAAGACTAGCGAGGACAAAAATGACCTAAATGTTCAACCAATGACAGAAAATGACACAAAATCACTTATTTGATGCACAAGATTGGTTAAAAACCCAAATTCGATTAGAATATGCCTAGGGAGAACGAAAATGACCTAAATGTGGAACCAATGACACAAAATCCCACATTGGATGCACTAGATTGGTTGAAAACCCTAATTGGATTAAAATAAGCTTAGGGAGGACAAAATTGACCTAAATAATCAACCAATGACACAAAATCACATACTGGATGAACAACATTGGTTAATAACCCACATTGGATTAGAATATGCCTAGGGAGGACAAAAATGACCTAAATGTGGAACCAATGACACAAAATCACATATTGGATGCACAAGATTGGTTTTAAACCCTAATTGGATTAAAAGAAGCTTAGGGAGGACAAAAATGACCTAAATAATAAACCAATGACACAAAATCACTTATTGGATGCACAAGATTGGTTAAAAACCTTAATTGGATTAGAATAAGCCTAGGGAGGACAAAAATGACCTAATTGTTCAACCAATGACACAAAATGACACAAAATCACATATTAGATGCACAAGATTGGTTAAAAACCCTAATTGGATTAGAATAAGCCTGGCGAGGACGAAAATAACCTAAATGTTCAACCAATGACACAAAATGACAAAAAATCACATATTGGACGCCCAAGTTTGGTTAAAAACCGTAATTGGATTAGACTAACTCTAGGGAGGACGAAAATGACCTAAATGTTCAACCAATGACACAAAATCACTTACTGGATGAACAAGATTGGTTAAAAACCCACATTGGATTAGAATATGCCTAGGGAGGACGAAAATGACCTAAATGTGGAACCAATGACACAAAATCACATATTGGATGCACAAGATTGGTTTTAAACCCTAATTGGATTAAAAGAAGCTTACGGAGGACGAAAATGACCTAAATAATAAACCAATGACACAAAATCACATATTGGATGCACAAAATTGGTTAAAAACCCTAATTGGATTAGAATAAGCCTAGCGAGGATGAAAATGACCTAAATGTTCAACCAATGACACAAAATCACTTATTATATGCACAAGATTGGTTAAGAACCCTAATTGGATTAGAATAAGCCTTGGGAGGACGAAAATGACCAAAATGTGCAACCAATGACACAAAATCACTTATTATATGTACAACATTGGTTAAAAACCCAAATTGGATTATAATAAGACTAGGGAGGATGAAAGTGACCTAAATGTGCAAACAATGAGACAAAATCACGTATTGGATGCACTAGATTGGTTAAAAACCCTAATTGGATTAGAATAAGCCTAGCGAGGACGAAAATGACCTAAATGTTCAACCAATGAAACAAAATGACAAAAAATCACATATTGGATGCACAAGTTTGGTTAAAAACCCTAATTGGATTAGAATAACCCTAGGGAAGACGAAAATGACCTAAATGTTCAACCAATGACACAAAATCACTTATTGGATACACAAGATTGGTTAAAAACCCACATTGGATTAGAATATTCCTAGTGAGGACGAAAATGACCTAAATGTGGAACCAATGACACAAAATCACATATTGGATGCACAAGATTGGTTTTAAACCCTAATTGGATTAAAAGAAGCTTAGGAAGGACGAAAATGACCTAAATAATCAACCAATGACACAAAATCACATATCAGATGCACAAGACTGGCTAATAACCCTAATTGGATTAGAATAAGACTAGCGAGGACAAAAATGACCTAAATGTTCGACCAATGACAGAAAATGACACAATATCACTTATTTGATGCACAAGATTGGTTAAAAATCCAAATTCGATTAGAATACGCCTAGGGAGGACGAAAATGATCTAAATGTGGAACCAATGACACAAAATCACACGTTGGATGCACTAGAATTGTTGAAAACCCTAATTGGATTAGAATAAGCTTAGGGAGGACGAAAATGACCTAAATGTTTAACCAATGACACAAAATCACTTATTGGATGCACAAGATTGGTTAAAAATCCACATTGGATTAGAATATGCATAGGGAGGACGAAAATGACCTAAATGTGGAACAAATGACACAAAATCACATATTGGATGCACAAGATTGGTTTTAAACCCTAATTGGATTAAAAGATGCTTAGGGAGGACGAAAATGACCTAAATAATCAACCAATGACACAAAATCACTTATTGGATGCACAAGATTGGTTAAAAACCCTAATTGGATTAGAATAATCCTAGCGAGGATGAAAATTACCTAAATGTTCAACCAATTACACAAGATCACTTATTATATGCACAAGATTGGTTAAAAACCCTAACTGGATTAGAATAAGACAAGGGAAGAAGAAAGTGACCTAAATGTGCAACCAATGACACAAAATCACATATTGGATGCACTAGATTGGTTAAAAACCCTAATTGGATTAGAATATGCCTAAGGAGGACGAAAATGACCTAAATGTTCAACCCATGACACAAAATCACATATTGGATGCACAAGATTGGTTAAAAACCCTAATTGGATTAGAATAAGCCTAGCGAGGACGAAAATGACCTAAATGTTTAACCAATGACACAAAATGACACAAAATCACTTATTGGATGCACAAGATTGGTTAAAACCCTAATTAAATTAGAATAAGCCAAGCGAGGACGAAAATGACCTAAATGTTCAACCAATGACACAAACTGACACAAAATCACATATTGGATGCACAAGATTGGTTTTAAACCCTAATTGGATTAAAAGAAGCTTAGAGAGGACGAAAATGACCTAAATAATCAACCAATGACACAAAATCACTTATTGGATGCACAAGATTGGTTCAAAACCCTAATTAGATTAGAATAAGCCTAGGGAGGACAAAAATGACCTAACTGTTCAACCCATGACACAAAATGACACAAAACCACATATTGGTTGCACAAGATTGGTGAAAAACCCTCATTGGGTTAGAATAAGCCTAGCGAGGATGAAAATGACCTAAATGTTCAACCAATGACACAAAATCACTTATTATATGCACAAGATTGGTTAAAAACCGTAATTGGATTAGAATAAGCCTAGGGAGGACGAAAATGACCTAAATGTGCAACCAATGACACAAAATAACTTATTATATGCACAAGATTGGTTAAAAACCCTAACTGGATTAGAATAAGACAAGGGAAGAAGAAAGTGACCTAAATGTGCAACCAATGACACAAAATCACATATTGGATGCACTAGATTGGTTAAAAACCCTAATTGGATTAGAATATGCCTAGGGAGGACGAAAATGACCTAAATGTTCAACCCATGACACAAAATCACATATTGGATGCACAAGATTGGTTAAAAACCCTAATTGGATTAGAATAAGCCTAGCGAGGACGAAAATGACCTAAATGCTTAACCAATGACACAAAATGACACATTGGATGCACTAGATTGGTTAAAACCCTAATTAAATTAGAATAAGCCAAGCGAGGACGAAAATGAACTAAATGTTCAACCAATGACACAAACTGACACAAAATCACTTATTGGATGCACATGATTGGTTCAAAACCCTAATTGGATTAAAATAAGCTTAGGGGGGATGAAAATGACCTAAATAATCAACCCATGACACAAAATCACTTATTTGATTTAGAAGATTGGTTAAAAACCCTAATTTGATTAGAATAAGCCTAGGGAGGACGAAAATGACATAAATGTTCAACCCATCACACAAAATGACACAAAATCACATATTGGATGCACAAGATTGGTTAAAAACCCAAATTGGATTAGAATATGCCTAGGGAGGACGAAAATGACCTGAACGTGGAACCAATGACACAAAATCACATATTGGATACACTAGATTGGTTGAAAACCCTAATTGGACTAAAATAAGCTTAGGGAGGACAAAAATGACCTAAATAATCAACCAATGACACAAAATCACTTATTGGATGCACAAGATTGATTAAAAACCCTAATTGGATTAAAATAAGCCTAGGGAGTACGAAAATGACCAAAATGTTTAACCAATGACTCAAAATCACTTATTGGTTGCATAAGATTGGTTAAAAACCCACATTGGATTAGAATATGCCTAGGGAGGACAAAAAATGACCTAAATGTGGAACAAATGACACAAAATCGCATATTGGATGCACAAGATTGGTTTTAAACCCAAATTGGTTTAAAAGAAGCTTAAGGAGGACGAAAATGACCTAAATAATCAACCAATGACACAAAATCACTTATTGGATGCACAAGATTGGTTAAAAACCCTAATTGGATTAGAATAAGCTTAGGGAGGACGAAAATGACCTAAGTGTTCAACCAATGACACAAAATTACACAAAATCACATATTGGATGGACAAGATTGGTTAAAAACCCTAATTGGATTAGAATAAGCCTAGCGAGGATGAAAATGACTTAAATGTTCAACCAATGACACAAAATCACTTATTATATGCAGAAGATTTGTTAAAAACCCTAACTGGATTAGAATAAGCCTAGAGAGGATGAAAATGACCTAAACGTGGAACCAATGACACAAAATCACATATTGGATGGACAAGATTGGTTAAAAACCCTAATTGGATTAGAATAAGCCTAGGGAGGATGAAAATGATCTAAATGTTCAACCAATGACACAAAATCACTTATTGGATGCACAAGATTGGTTAAAACCCTAATTAAATTAGAATAAGCCAAGCGAGGACGAAAATGACCTAAATGTTCAACCAATGACACAAACTAACACAAAATCACTTATTGGATGCACATGATTGGTTCAAAACCCTAATTGGATTAAAATAAGCTTAGGGGGGGATGAAAATGACCTAAATAATCAACCCATGACACAAAATCACTTATTTGATTCAGAAGACTGGTTAAAAACCCTAATTGGATTAGAATAAGCCTAGGGAGGACGAAAATGACCTAAATGTTCAACCCATCACACAAAATGACACAAAATCACATATTGGACGCACAAGATTGGTTAAAAACCCTAATTGGATAAGAATAAGCCTAGCGAGGACAAAAATGACCTAAATGTTCAACCAATTGCACAAAATCACTTATTAGATGCACAAGATTGGTTTTAAACCCAAATTAATTTAAAAGAAGCTTAAGGAGGACGAAAATGACCTAAATAATCAACCAATGACACAAAATCACTTATTGGATGCACATGATTGGTTCAAAACCCTAATTGGATTAAAATAAGCCTAGCGAGGATGAAAATGACCTAAATGTTCAACCAATGACACAAAATCACTTATCATATGCACAAGATTTGTTAAAAACCCTAACTAGATTAGAATAAGCCTAGAGAGGATGAAAATGACTTAAATGTGCAACCAATGACACAAAATCACTTATTATATGCACAAGATTGGTTAAAAACCCTAATTGGATTAGAATAAGACTAGGGAAGATGAAAGTGACCAAAATGTGCAACCAATGACACAAAATCACATATTGGATGCACTAGATTGGTTAAAAACCCTAATTGGATTAGAATAAGCCTAGGGAGGACGAAAATGACCTAAATGTTCAACCCATCACACAAAATGACACAAAATCACATATTGGATGCAGAAGATTGGTTAAAAACCCTAGTTGGATTAGAATAAGCCTAGCGTGGACGAAATGACCTAAATGTTCAACCCATCACACAAAATCACATATTGGATGAACAAGATTGGTTAAAAACCCTAATTGGATTAGAATAAGCCTAGCGAGGACGAAAATGACCTAAATGTTCAACGAATGACACAAAATGACACAAAATCTCTTATTGGATGCACAAGATTGGTTAAAACCCAAATTGGATTAGAATATGCCTAGGGAGGAAGAAAATGACCTAAATGTGCAACCAATGACACAAAATCACAAATTGGATGCACTAGATAAATTGAAAACCCTAATTGGATTAAAATAAGCTTAGGGAGGACAAAAATGAGCTAAATAATCAACCAAGTACACAAAATCGCTTATTCGATGCACAAGATTGGTTAAAAACCCTAATTGGATTAGAATAAGCCTAGGGAAGACGAAAATGACCTAAGTGTTCAATCAATGACACAAAATGACGCAAAATCACATATTGGATGCACAAGTTTGGTTAAAAACCCTAATTGGATTAGAATAAGCCTAGGGAGGACGAAAATGACCTAAGTGTTCAACCAATGACACAAAATGATACAAAATCACATATTGGATGCACAAGTTTGGTTAAAAACTCTAATTGGATTAGAATAACCCTAGGGAGGACGAATATGACCTAAATGTTCAACCAATGACACAAAATCACTTATTGGATGCACAAGATTGGTTCAAAACCCACATTGGATTAGAATATGCCTAGGGAGGACGAAAATGACCTAAATATGGAACCAATGACACAAAATCATATATTGGATGCACAAGATTGGTTTTAAACCCTAATTGGATTAAAAGAAGCTTAGGGAGTACGAAAATGACCTAAATAATCAACCAATGACAAAAAATCATTAATTGGATGCACAAGATTGGTTAAAAACACTAATTGAATTAGAATGAGCCTAGGGAGGACGAAAATAACCTAAGTGTTCAACCAATGACACAAAATGACACAAAATCACATATTGGATGCACAATATTTGTTAAAAACCCTAATTGGATTAGAATAAGCCTAGGGAGGACGAAAACGACCTAAATGTGCAACCAATGACACAAAATCACTTATTATATGCACAAGATTAGTTAAAAACCCTAATTGGATTAGAATAAGACTAGGGAGGACGAAAGAGACCAAAATGTGCAACCAATGACACAAAATCACATATTGGATGCACTAGATTGGTTTAAAACCCTAATTGGATTAGAATAAGCCTAGGGAGGACGAAAAATGACTTAAATGTTCAATCCATCACACAAAATGACACAAAATCACATATTGGATGCACAACATTGGTCAAAAACCCTAATTGGATTAGAATAAGCCTAGCGAGGACGAAAATGACCTAAATGTTCAACGAATGACACAAAATGACACAAAATCTCTTATTGGATGCACAAGATTGGTTAAAACCCAAATTGGATTAGAATATGCCTAGGGAGGACAAAAATGACCTAAATGTGGAACCAATGACACAAAATCACATATTAAATGCACTAGATAATTTTGAAAACCCTAATTGGATTAAAATAAGCTTAGGGAGGACAAAAATGAGCTAAATAATCAACCAATTACACAAAATTGCTTATTCGACGCACAAGATTGGTTAAAAATCCTAATTGGATTAGAATAAACCTAGGGAGGACGAAAATGACCTAAGTGTTCAACCAATGACACAAAATGACACAAAATCACATATTTGATGCACAAGTTTGGTTAAAAACCCTAATTGGATTAGAATAAGCCTAGCGCGGACGAAAATGACCTAATTGTTCAACCAATGACACAAAATCACTTATTGGATGCACAAGATTGGTTCAAAACCCACATTGTATTAGAATATGCCTAGGGAGGACGAAAATGACCTAAATATCGAACCAATGACACAAAATCACATATTGGATGCACAAGATTGGTGTTAAACCCTAATTGGATTAAAAGAAGCTTAGGGAGTACGAAAATGACCTAAATAATCAACCAATGACAAAAAATCACTAATTGGATGCACAAGATTGGTTAAAAACCCTAATTGAATTAGAATGAGCCTAGGGAGGACGAATATGACCTAAGTGTTCAACCAATGACACAAAATGACACAAAATCACATATTGGATGCACAAGATTTGTTAAAAACCCTAATTGGATTAGAATAAGCCTAGGGAGGACGAAAATGACCTAAATGTGCAACCAATGACACAAAATCACTTATTATATGCACAAGATTGGTTAAAAACCCTAATTCGATTAGAATAAGACTAGGGAGGACGAAAGAGACCAAAATGTGCAACCAATGACACAAAATCACATATTGGATGCACTAGATTGGTTAAAAACCCTAATTGGATTAGAATAAGCCTAGGGAGGACGAAAATGACTTAAATGTTCAACCCATCACACAAAATGACACAAAATCACATATTGGATGCACAAGATTGGTTAAAAACCCTAATTGGATTAGAATAAGCCTAGCGAGGACGAAAATGACCTAAATGTTCAACGAATGACACAAAATGACACAAAATCTCTTATTGGATACACAAGATTGGTTAAAACCCAAATTGGATTAGAATATGCCTAGGGAGGAAGAAAATGACCTAAATGTGCAACCAATGACACAAAATCACATATTGGATGCACTAGATAAATTGAAAACCCTAATTGGATTAAAATAAGCTTAGGGAGGACAAAAATGAGCTAAATAATCAACCAAGGACACAAAATCGCTTATTCGATGCACAAGATTGGTTAAAAACCCTAATTGGATTAGAATAAGCCTAGGGAAGACGAAAATGACCTAAGTGTTCAATCAATGACACAAAACGACACAAAATCACATATTGGATGCACAAGTTTGGTTAAAAACCCTAATTGGATTAGAATAAGCCTAGGGAGGACGAAAATGACCTAAGTGTTCAACCAATGACACAAAATGATACAAAATCACATATTGGATGCACAAGTTTGGTTAAAAACCCTAATTGGATTACAATAAGCTTAGCGAGGACGAAAATGACCTAAATGTTCAACCAATGACACAAAATGACAAAAAATCACATATTGGATGCACAAGTTTGGTTAAAAACTCTAATTGGATTAGAATAACCCTAGGGAGGACGAAAATGACCTAAATGTTCAACCAATGACACAAAATCACTTATTGGATGCACAAGATTGGGTTAAAACCCACATTGGATTAGAATATGCCTAGGGAGGACGAAAATGAGCTAAATATGGAACCAATGACACAAAATCACATATTGGATGCACAAGATTGGTTTTAAACCCTAATTGGATTAAAAGAAGCTTAGGGAGTACGAAAATGACCTAAATAATCAACCAATGACAAAAAATCACTAATTGGATGCACAAGATTGGTTAAAAACACTAATTGAATTAGAATGAGCCTAGGGAGGACGAAAATGACCTAAGTGTTCAACCAATGACACAAAATGACACAAAATCACATATTGGATGCACAAGATTTGTTAAAAACCCTAATTGGATTAGAATAAGCCTAGGGAGGACGAAAATGACCTAAATGTGCAACCAATGACACAAAATCACTTATTATATGCACAAGATTGGTTAAAAACCCTAATTGGATTAGAATAAGACTAGGGAGGACGAAAGAGACCAAAATGTGCAACCAATGACACAAAATCACATATTGGATGCACTAGATTGGTTAAAAACCCTAATTGGTTTAGAATAAGCCTAGGGAGGACGAAAATGACTTACCATCACACAAAATGACACAAAATCACATATTGGATGCACAAGATTGGTTAAAAACCCTAATTGGATTAGAATAAGCCTAGCGAGGACGAAAATGACCTAAATGTTCAACGAATGACACAAAATGACACAAAATCTCTTATTGGATGCACAAGATTGGTTAAAACCCAAATTGGAATAGAATATGCTTAGGGAGGACAAAAATGACCTAAATGTGGAACCAATGACACAAAATCACATATTGGATGCACTAGATAATTTGAAAACCCTAATTGGATTAAAATAAGCTTAGGGAGGACAAAAATGAGCTAAATAGTCAACCAAGGACACAAAATCACATATTTGATGCACAAGTTTGGTTAAAAACCCTAATTGGATTAGAATAAGCCTAGCGCGGACGAAAATGACCTAAATGTTCAACCAATGACACAAAATGACAAAAAATCACATATTGGATGCACAAGTTTGGTTAAAAACTCTAATTGGATTAGAATAACCCTAGGGAGGACGAAAATGACCTAAATGTTCAACCAATGACACAAAATCACTTATTGGATGCACAACATTGGTTCAAAACCCACATTGGATTAGAATATGCCTAGGGAGGACGAAAATGAACTAAATATGGAACCAATGACACAAAATCACATATTGGATGCAAAAGATTGGTTTTAAACCCTAATTGGATTAAAAGAAGCTTAGGGAGTACGAAAATGACCTAAATAATCAACCAATGACAAAAAATCACTAATTGGATACACAAGATTGGTTAAAAACACTAATTGAATTAGAATGAGCCTAGGGAGGACGAAAATGACCTAAGTGTTCAACCAATGACACAAAATGACACAAAATCACATATTGGATGCACAAGATTGGTTAAAACCCAAATTGGATTAGAATATGCCTAGGGAGGAAGAAAATGACCTAAATGTGCAACCAATGACACAAAATCACATATTGGATGCACTAGATAAATTGAAAACCCTAATTGGATTAAAATAAGCTTAGGGAGGACAAAAATGAGCCAAATAATCAACCAAGGACACAAAATCGCTTATTCGATGCACAAGATTGGTTAAAAACCCTAATTGGATTAGAATAAGCCTAAGGAAGACGAAAATGACCTAAGTGTTCAATCAATGACACAAAATGACACAAAATCACATATTGGATGTACAAGTTTGGTTAAAAACCCTAAATGGATTAGAATAAGCCTAGCGAGTACGAAAATGACCTAAATGTTCAACCAATGACACAAAATGACAAAAAATCACATATTGGATGCACAAGTTTGGTTAAAAACCCTAATTGGATTAGAATAACCCTAGGGAGGACGAAAATGACCTAAATGTTCAACCAATGACACAAAGTCACTTATTGGATGCACAAGATTGGTTCAAAACCCACATTGGATTAGAATAAGACTAGGGAGGACGAAAGTGACCAAAATGTGCAACCAATGACACAAAATCACATATTGGATGCACTAGATTGGTTTTAAATGCTAATTGGATTAAAAGAAGCTTAAGGAGGACGAAAATGACCTAAATAATCAACCAATGACACAAAATCACTTATTGGATGCACTAGATAAATTGAAAACCCTAATTGGATTAAAATAAGCTTAAGGAGGACAAAAATGAGCTAAATAATCAACCAATGACACAAAATAGCTTTTTCGATGCACAAGATTGGTTAAAAACCCTAATTGGATTAGAATAAACCTAGGGAGGACGAAAATGACCTAAGTGTTCAATCAATGACACAAAATGACACAAAATCACATATTGGATGCACTAGATTGGTTAAAAACCCTAATTGGATTAGAATAACCCTAGGGAGGACGAAAATGACCTAAATGTTCAACCAATGACACAAAATCACTTATTGGATGCACAAGATTGGTTCAAACCCACATTGGATTAGAATAAGACTAGGGAGGACGAAAGTCACCAAAATGTGCAACCAATGACATAAAATCACATATTGGATGCACTAGATTGGTTTTAAATGCTAATTGGATTAAAAGAAGCTTAAGGAGGACGAAAAAATAACCTAAATAATCAACCAATGACACAAAATCACTTATTGGATGCACTAGATAAATTGAAAACCCTAATTGGATTAAAATAAGCTTAGGGAGGACAAAAATGAGCTAAATAATCAACCAATGACACAAAATCGCTTATTCGATGCACAAGATTGGTTAAAAACCCTAATTGGATTAGAATAAGCCTAGGGAGGA
>JBBPBP010000002.1:23480992-23503115 GCA_037974735.1 Cicer chorassanicum
CCTAGGGAGGACGAAAATGACCTAAGTGTTCAACCAATGACACAAAATGACACAAAATCACATATTTGATGCACAAGTTTGGTTAAAAACCCTAATTGGATTAGAATAAGCCTAGCGAGGACGAAAATGACCTAAATGTTCAACGAATGACACAAAATGACACAAAATCTCTTATTGGATGCACAAGATTGGTTAAAACCCAAATTGCATTAGAATATGCCTAGGGAGGACAAAAATGACCTAAATGTGGAACCAATGACACAAAATCACATATTGGATGCACTAGATAAATTGAAAACCCTAATTGGATTAAAATAAGCTTAGGGAGGACAAAAATGAGCTAAATAATCAACCAATGACACAAAATTGCTTATTCGACGCACAAGATTGGTTAAGAACCCTAAATGGATTAGAATAAACCTAGGGAGGACGAAAATGACCTAAGTGTTCAACCAATGACACAAAATGACACAAAATCACATATTTGATGCACAAGTTTGGTTAAAAACCCTAATTGGATTAGAATAAACCTAGCGAGGACGAAAATGACCTAAATGTTCAACCAATGACACAAAATGACAAAAAATCACATATTGGATGCACAAGTTTGGTTAAATACTCTAATTGGATTAGAATAACCCTAGGGAGGACGAAAATGACCTAAATGTTCAACCAATGACACAAAATTACTTATTGGATGCACAAGATTGGTTCAAAACCCACATTGGATTAGAATATGCCTAGGGAGGACGAAAATGTCCTAAATATGGAACCAATGACACAAAATCACATATTGGATGCACAAGATTGGTGTTAAACCCTAATTGGATTAAAAGAAGCTTAGGGAGTACGAAAATGACCTAAATAATCAACCAATGACAAAAAATCACTAATTGGATGCACAAGATTGGTTAAAAACCCTAAGTGAATTAGAATGAGCCTAGGGAGGACGAAAATGACCTAAGTGTTCAACCAATGACACAAAATCACATATTGGATGCACAAGATTTATTAAAAACCCTAATTGGATTAGAATAAGCCTAGGGAGGACGAAAATGACCTAAATGTGCAACCAATGACACAAAATCACTTATTATATGCACAAGATTGGTTAAAAACCCTAATTGGATTAGAATAAGACTAGGGAGGACGAAAGAGACCAAAATGTGCAACCAATGACACAAAATCACATATTGGATGCACTAGATTGGTTAAAAACCCTAATTGGATTAGAATAAGCTTAGGGAGGACGAAAATGACTTAAATGTTCAACCCATCACACAAAATGACACAAAATCACATATTGGATGCACAAGATTGGTTAAAAACCCTAATTGGATTAGAATAAGCCTAGCGAGGACGAAAATGACCTAAATGTTCAACGAATGACACAAAATGACACAAAATCTCTTATTGGATGCACAAGATTGGTTAAAACCCAAATTGGATTAGAATATGCCTAGGGAGGACAAAAATGACCTAAATGTGGAACCAATGACACAAAATCACATATTGGATGCACTAGATAAATTGAAAACCCTAATTGGATTAAAATAAGCTTAGGGAGGACAAAAATGAGCTAAATAATCAACCAATGACACAAAATTGCTTATTCGACGCACAAGATTGGTTAAAAACCCTAATTGGATTAGAATAAACCTAGGGAGGACGAAAATGACCTAAGTGTTCAACCAATGACACAATATGACACAAAATCACATATTTGATGCACAAGTTTGGTTAAAAACCCTAATTGGATTAGAATAAGCCTAACGAGGACGAAAATGACCTAAATGTTCAACCAATGACACAAAATGACAAAAAATCACATATTGGATGCACAAGTTTGGTTAAAAACTCTAATTGGATTAGAATAACCCTTGGGAGGACGAAAATGACATAAATGTTCAACCAATGACACAAAATCACTTACTGGATGCACAAGATTGGTTCAAAACCCACATTGGATTAGAATATGCCTAGGGAGGACGAAAATGACCTAAATATGGAACCAATGACACAAAATCACATATTGGATGCACAAGATTGGTGTTAAACCCTAATTGGATTAAAAGAAGCTTACGGAGTACGAAAATGACCTAAATAATCAACCAATGACAAAAAATCATTAATTGGATGCACAAGATTGGTTAAAAACCCTAATTGAATTAGAATGAGCCTAGGGAGGACGAAAATGACCTAAGTGTTCAACCAATGACACAAAATCACATATTTGATGCACAAGATTTGTTAAAAACCCTAATTGGATTAGAATAAGCCTAGGGAGGACGAAAATGACCTAAATGTGCAACCAATGACACAAAATCACTTAATATATGCACAAGATTGGTTAAAAACCCTAATTCGATTAGAATAAGACTAGGGAGGACGAAAGAGACCAAAATGTGCAACCAATGACACAAAATCACATATTGGATGCACAAGATTGGTTAAAAACCCTAATTGGATTAGAATAAGCCTAGCGAGGACGAAAATGACCTAAATGTTCAACGAATGACACAAAATGACACAAAATCTCTTATTGGATGCACAAGATTGGTTAAAACCCAAATTGGATTAGAATATGCCTAGGGAGGAAGAAAATGACCTAAATGTGCAACCAATGACACAAAATCACATATTGGATGCACTAGATAAATTGAAAACCCTAATTGGATTAAAATAAGCTTAGGGAGGACAAAAATGAGCTAAATAATCAACGAAGGACACAAAATCGCTTATTCGATGCACAAGATTGGTTAAAAACCCTAATTGGATTAGAATAAGCCTAGGGAGGACGAAAATGACTTAAATGTTCAACCCATCACACAAAATGACACAATATAACATATTGGATGCACAAGATTGGTTAAAAACCCTAATTGGATTAGAATAAGACTGGGGAGGACGAAAGAGACCAAAATGTGCAACCAATGACACAAAATCACATATTGGATGCACTAGATTGGTTAAAAACCCTAATTGGATTAGATAAAGCCTAGGGAGGACGAAAATGACTTAAATGTTCAACCCATCACACAAAATGACACAATATCACATATTTGATGCACAAGTTTGGTTAAAAACCCTAATTGGATTAGAATAAGCCTAGCGAGGACGAAAATGACCTAAATGTGCAACCAATGACACAAAATCACTTATTATATGCACAAGATTTGTTAAAAACCCTAATTGGATTAGAATAAGACTGGGGAGGACGAAAGAGACCAAAATGTGCAACCAATGACACAAAATCACATATTGGATGCACTAGATTGGTTAAAAACCCTAATTGGATTAGAATAAGCCTAGGGAGGACGAAAATGACTTAAATGTTCAACCCATCACACAAAATGACACAATATCACATATTGGATGCACAAGATTGGTTAAAAACCCTAATTGGATTAGAATAACCCTAGGGAGGACGAAAATGACCTAAATGTTCAACCAATGACACAAAATCACTTATTGGAAGCGCAAGATTGGTTCAAAACCCACATTGGATTAGAATAAGACTAGGGAGGACGAAAGTGACCAAAATGTGCAATTAATGACACAAAATCACATATTGGATGCACTAGATTGGTTTTAAACGCTAATTGGATTAAAAGAAGCTTAAGGAGGACCAAAATGACCTAAATAATCAACCAATGACACAAAATCACTTATTGGATGCACTAGATAAATTGAAAACCCTAATTGGATTAAAATAAGCTTAGGGAGGACAAAAATGAGCTAAATAATCAACCAATGACACAAAATCGCTTATTCGATGCACAAGATTTGTTAAAAACCCTAATTGGATTAGAATAAGCCTAGGGAGGACGAAAATGACCTAAGTGTTCAATCAATGACACAAAATGACACAAAATCAAATATTGGATGCACAAGATTAGTTAAAAACCCTAATTGGAATAGAATAAGCCTAGCGAGGACAAAATGACCTAAATGTTCAACCAATTGCACAAAATGACACAAAATCACTTATTGGATGCACAAGATTGGTTAAAAACCCAAATTGGATTAGAATATGCCTAGGGAGGACAAAAATGACCTAAATGTGGAACCAATGACACAAAATCATATATTGGATGCACTAGATAAATTGAAAACCCTAATTGGATTAAAATAAGCTTAGGGAGGACAATAATGAGCTAAATAATCAACCAATGACACAAAATTGCTAATTCGACGCACAAGATTGGTTAAAAACCCTAATTGGATTAGAATAAACCTAGGGAGGACGAAAATGACCTAAGTGTTCAACCAATGACACAATATGACACAAAATCACATATTTGATGCACAAGTTTGGTTAAAAACCCTAATTGGATTAGAATAAGCCTAACGAGGACGAAAATGACCTAAATGTTCAACCAATGACACAAAATGACAAAAAATCACATATTGGATGCACAAGTTTGGTTAAAAACTCTAATTGGATTAGAATAACCCTTGGGAGGACGAAAATGACATAAATGTTCAACCAATGACACAAAATCACATACTGGATGCACAAGATTGGTTCAAAACCCACATTGGATTAGAATATGCCTAGGGAGGACGAAAATGACCTAAATATGGAACCAATGACACAAAATCACATATTGGATGCACAAGATTGGTGTTAAACCCTAATTGGATTAAAAGAAGCTTACGGAGGACAAAAATGAGCTAAATAATCAACCAATTACACAAAATTGCTTATTCGACGCACAAGATTGGTTAAAAATCCTAATTGGATTAGAATAAACCTAGGGAGGACGAAAATGACCTAAGTGTTCAACCAATGACACAAAATGACACAAAATCACATATTTGATGCACAAGTTTGGTTAAAAACCCTAATTGGATTAGAATAAGCCTAGCGCGGACGAAAATGACCTAATTGTTCAACCAATGACACAAAATCACTTATTGGATGCACAAGATTGGTTCAAAACCCACATTGTATTAGAATATGCCTAGGGAGGACGAAAATGACCTAAATATCGAACCAATGACACAAAATCACATATTGGATGCACAAGATTGGTGTTAAACCCTAATTGGATTAAAAGAAGCTTAGGGAGTACGAAAATGACCTAAATAATCAACCAATGACAAAAAATCACTAATTGGATGCACAAGATTGGTTAAAAACCCTAATTGAATTAGAATGAGCCTAGGGAGGACGAATATGACCTAAGTGTTCAACCAATGACACAAAATGACACAAAATCACATATTGGATGCACAAGATTTGTTAAAAACCCTAATTGGATTAGAATAAGCCTAGGGAGGACGAAAATGACCTAAATGTGCAACCAATGACACAAAATCACTTATTATATGCACAAGATTGGTTAAAAACCCTAATTGGATTAGAATAAGACTGGGGAGGACGAAAGAGACCAAAATGTGCAACCAATGACACAAAATCACATATTGGATGCACTAGATTGGTTAAAAACCCTAATTGGATTAGAATAAGCCTAGGGAGGACGAAAATGACTTAAATGTTCAACCCATCACACAAAATGACACAATATCACATATTGGATGCACAAGATTGGTTAAAAACCCTAATTGGATTAGAATAAGCCTAGCGAGGACGAAAATGACCTAAATGTGCAACCAATGACACAAAATCACTTATTATATGCACAAGATTGGTTAAAAACCCTAATTGAATTAGAATAAGACTGGGGAGGACGAAAGAGACCAAAATGTGCAACCAATGACACAAAATCACATATTGGATGCACTAGATTGGTTAAAAACCCTAATTGGATTAGAATAAGCCTAGGGAGGACGAAAATGACATAAATGTTCAACCCATCACACAAAATGACACAATATCACATATTGGATGCACAAGATTGGTTAAAAACCCTAATTGGATTAGAATAACCCTAGGGAGGACGAAAATGACCTAAATGTTCAACCAATGACACAAAATCACTTATTATATGCACAAGATTGGTTAAAAACCCTAATTGGATTAGAATAAGACTGGGGAGGACGAAAGAGAGCAAAATGTGCAACCAATGACACAAAATCACATATTGGATGCACTAGATTGGTTAAAAACCCTAATTGGATTAGAATAAGCCTAGGGAGGACGAAAATGACCTAAATGTTCAACCAATGACACAAAATGACAAAAAATCACATATTGGATGCACAAGTTTGGTTAAAAACTCTAATTGGATTAGAATAACCCTAGGGAGGACGAAAATGACCTAAATGTGGAACCAATGACACAAAATCACTTATTGGATGCACAAGATTGATTCAAAACCCACATTGGATTCGAATATGCCTAGGGAGGACGAAAATGACCTAAATATGGAACCAATGACACAAGATCACATATTGGATGCAGAAGATTGGTTTTAAACCCTAATTGGATTAAAAGAAGCTTAGGGAGTACGAAAATGACCTAAATAATCAACCAGTGACAAAAAATCACTAATTGGATGCACAAGATTGGTTAAAAACCCTAATTGAATTAGAATGAGCCTAGGGAGGACGAAAATGACCTAAGTGTTCAACCAATGACACAAAATCACATATTGGATGCACAAGATTTGTTAAAAACCCTAATTGGATTAGAATAAGCCTAGGGAGGACGAAAATGACCTAAATGTGCAACCAATGACACAAAATCACTTATTATATGCACAAGATTGGTTAAAAACCCTAATTGGATTAGAATAAGACTGGGGAGGACGAAAGAGACCAAAATGTGCAACCAATGACACAAAATCACATATTGGATGCACTAGATTGGTTAAAAACCCTAATTGGATTAGAATAAGCCTAGGGAGGACGAAAATGACTTAAATGTTCAACCCATCACACAAAATGACACAATATCACATATTGGATGCACAAGATTGGTTAAAAACCCTAATTAGATTAGAATAACCCTAGGGAGGACGAAAATGACCTAAATGTTCAACCAATGACACAAAATCACTTATTGGATGCACAAGATTGGTTCAAAACCCACATTGGATTAGAATAAGACTAGGGAGGACGAAAGTGACCAAAATGTGCAATTAATGACACAAAATCACATATTGGATGCACTAGATTGGTTTTAAACGCTAATTGGATTAAAAGAAGCTTAAGGAGGACCAAAATGACCTAAATAATCAACCAATGACACAAAATCACTTATTGGATGCAATAGATAAATTGAAAACCCTAATTGGATTAAAATAAGCTTAGGGAGGACAAAAATGAGCTAAATAATCAACCAATGACACAAAATCGCTTATTCGATGCACAAGATTGGTTAAAAACCCTAATTGGATTAGAATAAGCCTAGGGAGGACGAAAATGACCTAAGTGTTCAATCAATGACACAAAATGACACAAAATCAAATATTGGATACACAAGATTAGTTAAAAACCCTAATTGGAATAGAATAAGCCTAGCGAGGACAAAATGACCTAAATGTTCAACCAATTGCACAAAATGACACAAAATCACTTATTGGATGCACAAGATTGGTTAAAAACCCAAATTGGATTAGAATATGCCTAGGGAGGACAAAAATGACCTAAATGTGGAACCAATGACACAAAATCACATATTGGATGCACTAGATAAATTGAAAACCCTAATTGGATTAAAATAAGCTTAGGGAGGACAAAAATGAGCTAAATAATAAACCAATGACACAAAATTGCTAATTCGACGCACAAGATTGGTTAAAAACCCTAGTTGGATTAGAATAAACCTAGGGAGGACGAAAATGACCTAAGTGTTCAACCAATGACACAAAATGAAACAAAATCACATATTTGATGCACAAGTTTGGTTAAAAACCCTAATTGGATTAGAATAAGCCTAGCGAGGACGAAAACGACCTAAATGTGCAACCAATGACACAAAATCACTTATTATATGCACAAGATTGGTTAAAAACCCTAATTGGATTAGAATAAGACTGGGGAGGACGAAAGAGACCAAAATGTGCAACCAATGACACAAAATCACATATTGGATGCACTAGATTGGTTAAAAACCCTAATTGGATTAGAATAAGCCTAGGGAGGACGAAAATGACTTAAATGTTCAACCCATCACACAAAATGACACAATATCACATATTGGATGCACAAGATTGGTTAAAAACCCTAATTAGATTAGAATAACCCTAGGGAGGACGAAAATGACCTAAATGTTCAACCAATGACACAAAATCACTTATTGGATGCACAAGATTGGTTCAAAACCCACATTGGATTAGAATAAGACTAGGGAGGACGAAAGTGACCAAAATGTGCAATTAATGACACAAAATCACATATTGGATGCACTAGATTGGTTTTAAACGCTAATTGGATTAAAAGAAGCTTAAGGAGGACCAAAATGACCTAAATAATCAACCAATGACACAAAATCACTTATTGGATGCACTAGATAAATTGAAAACCCTAATTGGATTAAAATAAGCTTAGGGAGGACAAAAATGAGCTAAATAATCAACCAATGACACAAAATCGCTTATTCGATGCACAAGATTGGTTAAAAACCCTAATTGGATTAGAATAAGCCTAGGGAGGACGAAAATGACCTAAGTGTTCAATCAATGACACAAAATGACACAAAATCAAATATTGGATACACAAGATTAGTTAAAAACCCTAATTGGAATAGAATAAGCCTAGCGAGGACAAAATGACCTAAATGTTCAACCAATTGCACAAAATGACACAAAATCACTTATTGGATGCACAAGATTGGTTAAAAACCCAAATTGGATTAGAATATGCCTAGGGAGGACAAAAATGACCTAAATGTGGAACCAATGACACAAAATCACATATTGGATGCACTAGATAAATTGAAAACCCTAATTGGATTAAAATAAGCTTAGGGAGGACAAAAATGAGCTAAATAATAAACCAATGACACAAAATTGCTAATTCGACGCACAAGATTGGTTAAAAACCCTAGTTGGATTAGAATAAACCTAGGGAGGACGAAAATGACCTAAGTGTTCAACCAATGACACAAAATGAAACAAAATCACATATTTGATGCACAAGTTTGGTTAAAAACCCTAATTGGATTAGAATAAGCCTAGCGAGGACGAAAACGACCTAAATGTGCAACCAATGACACAAAATCACTTATTATATGCACAAGATTGGTTAAAAACCCTAATTGGATTAGAATAAGACTGGGGAGGACGAAAGAGACCAAAATGTGCAACCAATGACACAAAATCACATATTGGATGCACTAGATTGGTTAAAAACCCTAATTGGATTAGAATAAGCCTAGGGAGGACGAAAATGACTTAAATGTTCAACCCATCACACAAAATGACACAATATCACATATTGGATGCACAAGATTGGTTAAAAACCCTAATTGGATTAGAATAAGCCTAGCGAGGACGAAAATGACCTAAATGTTCAACCAATGACACAAAATGACAAAAAATCACATATTGGATGCACAAGTTTGGTTAAAAACTCTAATTGGATTAGAATAACCCTAGGGAGGGCGAAAATGACCTAAATGTTCAACCAATGACACAAAATCACTTATTATATGCACAAGATTGGTTAAAAACCCTAATTGGATTAGAATAAGACTGGGGAGGACGAAAGAGACCAAAATGTGCAACCAATGACACAAAATCACATATTGGATGCACTAGATTGGTTAAAAACCCTAATTGGATTAGAATAAGCCTAGGGAGGACGAAAATGACTTAAATGTTCAACCCATCACACAAAATGACACAATATCACATATTGGATGCACAAGATTGGTTAAAAACCCTAATTGGATTAGAATAAGCCTAGCGAGGACGAAAATGACCTAAATGTGCAACCAATGACACAAAATCACTTATTATATGCACAAGATTGGTTAAAAACCCTAATTGAATTAGAATAAGACTGGGGAGGACGAAAGAGACCAAAATGTGCAACCAATGACACAAAATCACATATTGGATGCACTAGATTGGTTAAAAACCCTAATTGGATTAGAATAAGCCTAGGGAGGACGAAAATGACTTAAATGTTCAACCCATCACACAAAATGACACAATATCACATATTGGATGCACAAGATTGGTTAAAAACCCTAATTGGATTAGAATAACCCTAGGGAGGACGAAAATGACCTAAATGTTCAACCAATGACACAAAATCACTTATTGGATGCACAAGATTGGTTCAAAACCCACATTGGATTAGAATAAGACTAGGGAGGACGAAAGTGACCAAAATGTGCAATTAATGACACAAAATCACATATTGGATGCACTAGATTGGTTTTAAACGCTAATTGGATTAAAAGAAGCTTAAGGAGGACGAAAATGACCTAAATAATCAACCAATGACACAAAATCACTTATTGGATGCACTAGATAAATTGAAAACCCTAATTGGATTAAAATAAGCTTAGGGAGGACAAAAATGAGCTAAATAATCAACCAATGACACAAAATCGCTTATTCGATGCACAAGATTGGTTAAAAACCCTAATTGGATTAGAATAAGCCTAGGGAGGACGAAAATGACCTAAGTGTTCAATCAATGACACAAAATGACACAAAATCAAATATTGGATACACAAGATTAGTTAAAAACCCTAATTGGAATAGAATAAGCCTAGCGAGGACAAAATGACCTAAATGTTCAACCAATTGCACAAAATGACACAAAATCACTTATTGGATGCACAAGATTGGTTAAAAACCCAAATTGGATTAGAATATGCCTAGGGAGGACAAAAATGACCTAAATGTGGAACCAATGACACAAAATCACATATTGGATGCACTAGATAAATTGAAAACCCTAATTGGATTAAAATAAGCTTAGGGAGGACAAAAATGAGCTAAATAATAAACCAATGACACAAAATTGCTAATTCGACGCACAAGATTGGTTAAAAACCCTAATTGGATTAGAATAAACCTAGGGAGGACGAAAATGACCTAAGTGTTCAACCAATGACACAAAATGAAACAAAATCACATATTTGATGCACAAGTTTGGTTAAAAACCCTAATTGGATTAGAATAAGCCTAGCGAGGACGAAAATGACCTAAATGTGCAACCAATGACACAAAATCACTTATTATATGCACAAGATTGGTTAAAAACCCTAATTGGATTAGAATAAGACTGGGGAGGACGAAAGAGACCAAAATGTGCAACCAATGACACAAAATCACATATTGGATGCACTAGATTGGTTAAAAACCCTAATTGGATTAGAATAAGCCTAGGGAGGACGAAAATGACTTAAATGTTCAACCCATCACACAAAATGACACAATATCACATATTGGATGCACAAGATTGGTTAAAAACCCTAATTGGATTAGAATAAGCCTAGCGAGGACGAAAATGACCTAAATGTTCAACCAATGACACAAAATGACAAAAAATCACATATTGGATGCACAAGTTTGGTTAAAAACCCTAATTGGATTAGAATAAGACTGGGGAGGACGAAAGAGACCTAAATGTTCAACCAATGACACAAAATCACTTATTGGATGCACAAGATTGGTTCAAAACCCACATTGGATTAGAATATGCCTAGGGAGGATGAAAATGACCTAAATGTTCAACCCATCACACAAAATGACACAAAATCACATATTGGATGCACAAGATTGGTTAAAAACCCTAATTGGATTAGAATAAGCCTAGCGAGGACGAAAATGACCTAAATGTTCAACGAATGACACAAAATGACACAAAATCTCTTGTTGGATGCACAAGATTGGTTAAAACCCAAATTGAATTAGAATATGCCTAGGGAGGACAAAAATTACCTAAATGTGGAACCAATGACACAAAATCACATATTGGATGCACTAGATAAATTGAAAACCCTAATTGGATTAAAATAAGCTTAGGGAGGACAAAAATGAGCTAAATAATCAACCAATGACACAAAATTGCTTATTCGATGCACAAGATTGGTTAAAAACCCTAATTGGATTAGAATAAACCTTGGGAGGACGAAAATGACCTAAGTGTTCAACCAATGACACAAAATGACACAAAATCACATATTTGATGCACAAGTTTGGTTAAAAACCCTAATTGGATTAGAATAAGCCTAGCGAGGCCGAAAATGACCTAAATTTTCAACCAACGACACAAAATGACAAAAAATCACATATTGGATGCACAAGTTTGGTTAAAAACTCTAATTGGATTAGAATAACCCTAGGGAGGACGAAAATGACCTAAATGTTCAACCAATGACACAAAATCACTTATTGGATGCACAAGATTGGTTCAAAACCCACATTGGATTAGAATAAGACTAGGGAGGACGAAAATGACCTAAATATGGAACCAATGACACAAAATAACATATTGGATGCACAAGATTGGTTTTAAACCCTAATTGGATTAAAAGAAGCATAGGGAGTACGAAAATGACCTAAATAATCAACCAATGACAAAAAATACTAATTGGATGCACAAGATTGGTTAAAAACCCTAATTGAATTAGAATAGGCCTAGGGAGGACGAAAATGACCTAAGTGTTCAACCAATGACACAAAATGACACAAAATCACATATTGGATGCACAAGATTTGTTAAAACCCCTAATTGGATTAGAATAAGCCTAGGGAGGACGAAAATGACCTAAATGTGCAACCAATGACACAAAATCACTTATTATATGCACAAGATTGGTTAAAAACCCTAATTGGATTAGAATAAGACTAGGGAGGACCAAAGAGACCAAAATGTGCAACCAATGACACAAAATCACATATTGGATGCACTACATTGGTTAAAAACCCTAATTGGATTAGAATAAGCCTAGGGAGGACGAAAATGACTTAAATGTTCAACCCATCACACAAAATGACACAAAATCACATATTGGATGCACAAGATTGGTTAAAAACCCTAATTGGATTAGAATAAGCCTAGCGAGGACGAAAATGACCTAAATGTTCAACGAATGACACAAAATGACACAAAATCTCTTATTGGATGCACAAGATTGGTTAAAACCCAAATTGGATTAGAATATGCCTAGGGAGGACGAAAATGACCTAAATGTGCAACCAATGACACAAAATCACATATTGGATGCACTAGATAAATTGAAAACCCTAATTCGATTAAAATAAGCTTAGGGAGGACAAAAATGAGCTAACTAATCAACCAATGACACAAAATCGCTTATTCGATGCACAAGATTGGTTAAAAACCCTAATTGGATTAGAATAAGCCTAGGGAGGACGAAAATGACCTAAGTGTTCAATCAATGACACTAAATGACACAAAATCACATATTGGATGCACAAGTTTGGTTAAAAACCCTAATTAAATTAGAATAAGCCTAGCGAGGACGAAAATGACCTAAATGTTCAACCAATGACACAAAATGACAAAAAATCACATATTGGATGCACAAGTTTGGTTCAAAACCCTAATTGGATTAGAATAACCCTAGGGAGGACGAAAATGACCTAAATGTTCAACCAATGACACAAAATCACTTATTGGATGCACAAGATTGGTTCAAAACCCACATTGGATTAGAATAAGACTAGGGAGGACGAAAGTGACCACAATGTGCAACCAATAACACAAAATCACATATTGGATGCACTAGATTGGTTAAAAACCCTAATTGGATTTGAATAAGCCTAGGGAGGACGAAAATGACCTAAATGTTCAACCCATCACACAAAATGACACAAAATCACATATTGGATGCACAAGATTAGTTAAAAACCCTAATTGGAATAGAATAAGCCTAGCGAGGACGAAAATGACCTAAATGTTCAACCAATTGCACAAAATGACACAAAATCACTTATTGGATGCACAAGATTGGTTAAAAACCCAAATTGGATTAGAATATGCCTAGGGAGGACGAAAATGACTTGAACTTGGAACCAATGACACAAAATCACATATTGGATGCATTAGATTGGTTGAAAACCCAAATTGGACTAAAATAAGCTTAGGGAGGACAAAAATGACCTAAGTAATCAACCAATGACACAAAATCACTTATTGGATGCACATGATTGATTAAAAACCCTAATAGGATTAGAATATGCCTAGGGAGGACGAAAATGACCTAAATGTTTAACCAATGACACAAAATCACTTATTGGATGCACAAGATTGGTTAAAAACCCACATTGGATTAGAATATGCCTAGGGAGGACGAAAATGACCTAAATGTGGAACAAATGACACAAAATCACATATTGGATGCACAAGATTGGTTTTAAACCCTAATTGGATTAAAAGAAGCTTAAGGAGGACGAAAATTACCTAAATAATCAACCAATGACACAAAATCACTTATTGGATGCACAAGATTGGTTAAAAACCCTAATTGGATTAGAATAAGCCTAGGGAGGACGAAAATGACGTAAGTGTTCAACCAATGACACAAAATGACACAAAATCACATATTGGATGGACAAGATTGGTTAAAAACCCTAATTGGATTAAAATAAACCTAGCAAGGATGAAAATGACCTAAATGTTCAACCAATGACACAAAATCCCTTATTATATGCAGAAGATTTCTTAAAAACCCTAACTGGATTAGAATAAGCCTATGGAGGATAAATTGACTTAAATGTGCAACCAATGACACAAAATCACTTATTATATGCACAAGATTGGTTAAAAACCCTAATTGGATTAGAATAAGACTAAGGAAGATGAAAGTGACCAAAATGTGCAACCAATGACACAAAATCACATATTGGATGCACTAGATTGGTTAAAAACCCTAATTGGATTAGAATAAGCCTAGGGAGGACGAAAATGACCTAAATGTTCAACCAATAACAAAAAATGACACAAAATCACATATTGGATGCACAAGATTGGTTAAAAACCCTAATTGGATTAGAATAAGCCTAGTGAGGACGAAAATGACCTAAATGTTCAACGAATGACACAAAATGACAACAAATCTCTTGTTGGATGCACAAGTTTGGTTAAAAACTCTAATTGGATTAGAATAACCCTAGGGAGGACGAAATAGACCTAAATGTGGAACCAATGACACAAAATCACTTATTGGATGCACAAGATTGGTTCAAAACCCACATTGGATTAGAATATGCCTAGGGAGGACGAAAATGACCTAAATATGGAACCAATGACACAAGATCACATATTGGATGCACAAGATTGGTTTTAAACCCTAATTGGATTAAAAGAAGCTTAGGGAGTACGAAAATGACCTAAATAATCAACCAGTGACAAAAAATCACTAATTGGATGCACAAGATTGGTTAAAAACCCTAATTGAATTAGAATGAGCCTAGGGAGGACAAAAATGACCTAAGTGTTCAACCAATGACACAAAATGACATAAAATCACATATTGGATGCACAAGATTTGTTAAAAACCCTAATTGGATTAGACTAAGCCTAGGGAGGACGAAAATGACCTAAATGTGCAACCAATGACACAAAATCACTTATGATATGCACAAGATTGGTTAAAAACCCTAATTGGATGAGAATAAGACTAGGGAGGACGAAAGAGACCACAATGTGCAACCAATGACACAAAATCACATATTGGATGCACTAGATTGGTTAAAAACCCTAATTGGATTAGAATAAGCCTAGGGAGGACGAAAATGACTTAAATGTTCAACCCATCACACTAAATGACACAAAATCACATATTGGATGCACTAGATTGGTTAAAAACCCTAATTGGATTTGAATAAGCCTAGGGAGGACGAAAATGACCTAAAAAATGTTCAACCCATCACACAAAATGACACAAAATCACATATTGGATGCACAAGATTAGTTAAAAACCCTAATTGGAATAGAATAAGCCTAGCGAGGACGAAAATGACCTAAATGTTCAACCAATTGCACAAAATGACACAAAATCACTTATTGGTTGCACAAGATAGGTTAAAAACCCAAATTGGATTAGAATATGCCTAGGGAGGAGGAAAATGACATGAACTTGGAACCAATGACACAAAATCACATATTTGATGCACTAGATTGGATGAAAACCCTAATTGGATTAAAATAAGCTTAGGGAGGACAAAAATGACCTAAGTAATTAACCAATGACACAAAATCACTTATTGGATGCACAAGATTGATTAAAAACCCTAATTGGATTAGAATAAGCCTAGGGAGGACGAAAATGACCTAAATGTTTAACCAATGACACAACATCACTTATTGGATGCACAATATTGGTTAAAAACCCACATTGGATTAGAATATGCCTAAGAAGGACGAAAATGACCTAAATGTGGAACAAATGACACAAAATCACATATTGAATGCACAAGATTGGTTTTAAACCCTAATTGGATTAAAAGAAGCTTAGGGAGTACGAAAATGACCTAAATAATCAACCAGTGACAAAAAATCACTAATTGGATGCACAAGATTGGTTAAAAACCCTAATTGAATTAGAATGAGCCTAGGGAGGACGAAAATGACCTAAGTGTTCAACCAATGACACAAAATGACATAAAATCACATATTGGATGCACAAGATTTGTTAAAAACCCTAATTGGATTAGAATAAGCCTAGGGAGGACGAAAATGACCTAAATGTGCAACCAATGACACAAAATCACTTATGATATGCACAAGATTGGTTAAAAACCCTAATTGGATTAGAATAAGACTAGGGAGGACGAAAGAGACCAAAATGTGCAACCAATGACACAAAATCACATATTGGATGCACTAGATTGGTTAAAAACCCTAATTGGACTAGAATAAGCCTAGGGAGTACGAAAATGATTTAAATGTTCAACCCATCACACTAAATGACACAAAATCACATATTGGATGCACAAGATTGGTTAAAAACCCTAATTGGATTAGAATAAGCCTAGCGAGGACGAAAATGACCTAAATGTTCAACGAATGACACAAAATGACACAAAATCTCTTATTTGATGCACAAGATTCGTTAAAACCCAAATTGGATTAGAATATGCCTAGGGAGGACGAAAATGACCTGAACGTGGAACCAATGACACAAAATCACATATTGGATGCGTTAGATTGGTTGAAAATCCTAATTGGACTAAAATAAGCTTAGGGAGGACAAAAATGACCTAAATAATCAACCAATGATACAAAATCACTTATTGGATGCACAAGATTGATTAAAAACCCTAATTGGATTAGAATAAGCCTAGGGAGGACGAATTGACCTAAATGTTTAACGAATGACACAAAATCACTTATTGGATGCACAAGATTGGTTAAAAACCCACATTGGATTAGAATATGCCTAGGGAGGACGAAAATGATCTAAATGTGGAACAAATGACACAAAATCACATATTGGATGCACAAGATTGGTTTTAAACCCTAATTGGATTAAAAGAAGCTAAACGAGGACGAAAATGACCTAAATAATCAACCAATGACACAAAATCACTTATTGGATGCACAAGATTGGTTAAAAACCCTAATTGGATTAGAATAAGCCTAGGGAGGACGAAAATGAACCTAAGTGTTCAACCAATGACACAAAATCACATATTGGATGGACAAGATTGGTTAAAAACCCTAATTGGATTAGAATAAGCCTAGCGAGGATGAAAATGACCTAAATGTTCAACCAATGACACAAAATCATTTATTATATGCAGAAGATTTGTTAAAAACCCTAACTGGATTAGAATAAGCCTATGGAGGATGAAATTGACTTAAATGTGCAACCAATGACACAAAATCACTTATTATATGCACAAGATTGGTTAAAAACCCTAATTTGATTAGAATAAGACTAGGGAAGATGAAAGTGACCAAAATGTGCAACCAATGACACAAAATCACATATTGGATGCACTAGATTGGTTAAAAACCCTAATTGGATTTGAATAAGCCTAGGGAGGACGAAAATGACCTAAATGTTCAACCCATCACACAAAATGACACAAAATCACATATTGGATGCACAAGATTAGTTAAAAACCCTAATTGGAATAGAATAAGCCTAGCGAGGACGAAAATGACCTAAATGTTCAACCAATTGCACAAAATGACACAAAATCACTTATTGGATGCACAAGATTGGTTAAAAACCCAAATTGGATAAGAATATGCCTAGGGAGGACGAAAATGACCTGAACTTGGAACCAATGACACAAAATCACATATTGGATGCATTAGATTGGTTGAAAACCCAAATTGGACTAAAATAAGCTTAGGGAGGACAAAAATGACCTAAGTAATCAACCAATGACACAAAATCACTTATTGGATGCACATGATTGATTAAAAACCCTAATAGGATTAGAATAAGCCTAGGGAGGACGAAAATGACCTAAATGTTTAACCAATGACACAAAATCACTTATTGGATGCACAAGATTGGTTAAAAACCCACATTGGATTAGAATATGCCTAGGGAGGATTAAAATGACTTAAATGTGGAACAAATGACACAAAATCACATATTGGATGCACAAGATTGGTTTTAAACCCTAATTGGATTAAAAGAAGCTTAAGGAGGACGAAAATTACCTAAATAATCAACCAATGACACAAAATCACTTATTGGATGCACAAGATTGGTTAAAAACCCTAATTGGATTAGAATAAGCCTAGGGAGGACGAAAATGACCTAAGTGTTCAACCAATGACACAAAATGACACAAAATCACATATTGGATGGACAAGATTGGTTAAAAACCCTAATTGGATTAAAATAAACCTAGGAAGGATGAAAATGACCTAAATGTTCAACCAATGACACAAATCCCTTATTATATGCAGAAGATTTCTTAAAAACCCTAACTTGATTAGAATAAGCCTATGGAGGATGAAATTGACTTAAATGTGCAACCAATGACACAAAATCACTTATTATATGCACAAGATTGGTTAAAAACCCTAATTGGATTAGAATAAGACTAAGGAAGATGAAAGTGACCAAAATGTGCAACCAATGACACAAAATCACATATTGGATGCACTAGATTGGTTAAAAACCTTTATTGGATTAGAATAAGCCTAGGGAGGACGAAAATGACCTAAATGTTCAACCAATCACAAAAAATGACACAAAATCACATATTGGATGCACAAGATTGGTTAAAAACCCTAATTGGATTAGAATAAGCCTAGTGAGGACGAAAATGACCTAAATGTTCAACGAATGGCACAAAATGACAACAAATCTCTTGTTGGATGCACAAGTTTGGTTAAAAACTCTAATTGGATTAGAATAACCCTAGGGAGGACGAAAATGACCTAAATGTGGAACCAATGACACAAAATCACTTATTGGATGCACAAGATTGGTTCAAAACCCACATTGGATTAGAATATGCCTAGGGAGGACGAAAATGACCTAAATATGGAACCAATGACACAAGATCACATATTGGATGCACAAGATTGGTTTTAAACCCTAATTGGATTAAAAGAAGCTTAGGGAGTACGAAAATGACCTAAATAATCAACCAGTGACAAAAAATCACTAATTGGATGCACAAGATTGGTTAAAAACCCTAATTGAATTAGAATGAGCCTAGGGAGGACGAAAATGACCTAAGTGTTCAACCAATGACACAAAATGACATAAAATCACATATTGGATGCACAAGATTTGTTAAAAACCCTAATTGGATTAGAATAAGCCTAGGGAGGACGAAAATGACCTAAATGTGCAACCAATGACACAAAATCACTAATGATATGCACAAGATTGGTTAAAAACCCTAATTGGATTAGAATAAGACTAGGGAGGACGAAAGAGACCACAATGTGCAACCAATGACACAAAATCACATATTGGATGCACTAGATTGGTTAAAAACCCTAATTGGATTAGAATAAGCCTAGGGAGGATGAAAATGACTTAAATGTTCAACCCATCACACTAAATGACACAAAATCACATATTGGATGCACTAGATTGGTTAAAAACCCTAATTGGATTTGAATAAGCCTAGGGAGGAAGAAAATGACCTAAAAAATGTTCAACCCATCACACAAAATGACACAAAATCACATATTGGATGCACAAGATTAGTTAAAAACCCTAATTGGAATAGAATAAGCCTAGCGAGGACGAAAATGACCTAAATGTTCAACCAATTGCACAAAATGACACAAAATCACTTATTGGTTGCACAAGATAGGTTAAAAACCCAAATTGGATTAGAATATGCCTAGGGAGGAGGAAAATGACATGAACTTGGAACCAATGACACAAAATCACATATTTGATGCACTAGATTGGTTGAAAACCCTAATTGGATTAAAATAAGCTTAGGGAGAACAAAAATGACCTAAGTAATTAACCAATGACACAAAATCACTTATTGGATGCACAAGATTGATTAAAAACCCTAATTGGATTAGAATAAGCCTAGGGAGGACGAAAATGACCTAAATGTTTAACCAATGACACAACATCACTTATTGGATGCACAATATTGGTTAAAAACCCACATTGGATTAGAATATGCCTAAGAAGGACGAAAATGACCTAAATGTGGAACAAATGACACAAAATCACATATTGAATGCACAAGATTGGTTTTAAACCCTTATTGGATTAAAAGAAGCTTAAGGAGGACAAAAATTACCTAAATAATCAACCAATGACACAAAATCACTTATTGGATGCACAAGATTGGTTAAAAACCCTAATTGGATTAGAATAAGCCTAGGGAGGACGAAAATGACCTAAGTGTTCAACCAATGACACAAAATCACACAAAATCACATATTGGATGGACAAGATTGGTTAAAAACCCTAATTGGATAAGAATAAGCCTAGCGAGGATGAAAATGACCTAAATGTTCAACCAATGACACAAAATCATTTATTATATGCAGAAGATTTGTTGAAAACCCTAACTGGATTAGAATAAGCCTAGGGAGGATGAAAATTACTTAAATGTGCAAGCAATGACACAAAATCACTTATTATATGCACAAGATTGGTTAAAATCCCTAATTGGATTAGAATAAGACTAGGGAGGTCGAAAGTGACCAAAATGTACAACCAATGACACAAAATCACATATTGGATGCACTAGATTGGTAAAAAACCCTAATTGGATTAGAATAAGCCTAGGGAGGACGAAAATGACCTAAATGTTCAACACATCACACAAAATGACACAAAATCACATATTGGACGCACAAGATTGGGTAAAAACCCTAATTGGATTAGAATAAGCCTAGCGAGGACGAAAATGACCTAAATGTTCAACCAATTGCACAAAATGACACAATATCACTTATTGGATGCACAAGATTGGTTAAAAACCCAAATTGGATTAGAATATGCCTAGGGAGGACGAAAATGACCTAAACGTGGAACCAATGACACAAAATCACAAATTATATGCACAAGATTGGTTAGAATCCTAATTGGATTAGAATAAGACTAGGGAGGACGAAAGTGACCAAAATGTGCAACCAATGACACAAAATCACATATTGGATGCATTAGATTGGTTAAATACCCTAATTGGATTTGAATAAGCCTAGGGAGGACGAAAATGACCTAAATGTTCAACCCATCACACAAAATGACACAAAATCACATATTGGATGCACAAGATTGGTTAAAAACCCTAATTGGATTAGAATAAGCCTAGCGAGGAGGAAAATGACCGAAATGTTCAACCAATTGCACAAAATGACACAATATCACTTATTGGATGCCTAAGATTGGTTAAAAACCCAAATTGGATTAGAATATGCCTAGGGAGGACGAAAATGACCTGAACGTGGAACCAATGACACAAAATCACATATTGGATGCGTTAGATTGGTTGAAAATCCTAATTGGACTAAAATAAGCTTAGGGAGGACAAAAATGACCTAAATAAT
The DNA here is from genome assembly GCA_037974735.1 of Cicer chorassanicum. Classification (NCBI taxonomy): domain Eukaryota; kingdom Viridiplantae; phylum Streptophyta; class Magnoliopsida; order Fabales; family Fabaceae; genus Cicer; species Cicer chorassanicum. Next base: position 23,502,845 of record JBBPBP010000002.1, read on the forward strand.
CAACCAATGATACAAAATCACTTATTGGATGCACAAGATTGATTAAAAACCCTAATTGGATTAGAATAAGCCTAGGGAGGACGAATTGACCTAAATGTTTAACGAATGACACAAAATCACTTATTGGATGCACAAGATTGGTTAAAAACCCACATTGGATTAGAATATGCCTAGGGAGGACGAAAATGATCTAAATGTGGAACAAATGACACAAAATCACATATTGGATGCACAAGATTGGTTTTAAACCCTAATTGGATTAAAAGAAGCT
>JBBPBP010000002.1:23503125-23530946 GCA_037974735.1 Cicer chorassanicum
AACCAATGACACAAAATCACATATTGGATGCACTAGATTGGTTAAAAACCCTAATTGGATTAGAATAAGCCTAGGGAGGATGAAAATGACTTAAATGTTCAACCCATCACACTAAATGACACAAAATCACATATTGGATGCACTAGATTGGTTAAAAACCCTAATTGGATTTGAATAAGCCTAGGGAGGAAGAAAATGACCTAAAAAATGTTCAACCCATCACACAAAATGACACAAAATCACATATTGGATGCACAAGATTAGTTAAAAACCCTAATTGGAATAGAATAAGCCTAGCGAGGACGAAAATGACCTAAATGTTCAACCAATTGCACAAAATGACACAAAATCACTTATTGGTTGCACAAGATAGGTTAAAAACCCAAATTGGATTAGAATATGCCTAGGGAGGAGGAAAATGACATGAACTTGGAACCAATGACACAAAATCACATATTTGATGCACTAGATTGGTTGAAAACCCTAATTGGATTAAAATAAGCTTAGGGAGAACAAAAATGACCTAAGTAATTAACCAATGACACAAAATCACTTATTGGATGCACAAGATTGATTAAAAACCCTAATTGGATTAGAATAAGCCTAGGGAGGACGAAAATGACCTAAATGTTTAACCAATGACACAACATCACTTATTGGATGCACAATATTGGTTAAAAACCCACATTGGATTAGAATATGCCTAAGAAGGACGAAAATGACCTAAATGTGGAACAAATGACACAAAATCACATATTGAATGCACAAGATTGGTTTTAAACCCTTATTGGATTAAAAGAAGCTTAAGGAGGACAAAAATTACCTAAATAATCAACCAATGACACAAAATCACTTATTGGATGCACAAGATTGGTTAAAAACCCTAATTGGATTAGAATAAGCCTAGGGAGGACGAAAATGACCTAAGTGTTCAACCAATGACACAAAATCACACAAAATCACATATTGGATGGACAAGATTGGTTAAAAACCCTAATTGGATAAGAATAAGCCTAGCGAGGATGAAAATGACCTAAATGTTCAACCAATGACACAAAATCATTTATTATATGCAGAAGATTTGTTGAAAACCCTAACTGGATTAGAATAAGCCTAGGGAGGATGAAAATTACTTAAATGTGCAAGCAATGACACAAAATCACTTATTATATGCACAAGATTGGTTAAAAACCCTAATTGGATTAGAATAAGACTAGGGAGGTCGAAAGTGACCAAAATGTACAACCAATGACACAAAATCACATATTGGATGCACTAGATTGGTAAAAAACCCTAATTGGATTAGAATAAGCCTAGGGAGGACGAAAATGACCTAAATGTTCAACACATCACACAAAATGACACAAAATCACATATTGGACGCACAAGATTAGGTAAAAACCCTAATTGGATTAGAATAAGCCTAGCGAGGACGAAAATGACCTAAATGTTCAACCAATTGCACAAAATGACACAATATCACTTATTGGATGCACAAGATTGGTTAAAAACCCAAATTGGATTAGAATATGCCTAGGGAGGACAAAAATAACCTGAACGTGGAACCAATGACACAAAATCACTTATTGGATGCACAAGATTGGTTAAAAACCCAAATTGGATTAGAATATGCCTAGGGAGGACGAAAATGACCTAAACGTGGAACCAATGACACAAAATCACAAATTATATGCACAAGATTGGTTAGAATCCTAATTGGATTAGAATAAGACTAGGGAGGACGAAAGTGACCAAAATGTGCAACCAATGACACAAAATCACATATTGGATGCATTAGATTGGTTAAATACCCTAATTGGATTTGAATAAGCCTAGGGAGGACGAAAATGACCTAAATGTTCAACCCATCACACAAAATGACACAAAATCACATATTGGATGCACAAGATTGGTTAAAAACCCTAATTGGATTAGAATAAGCCTAGCGAGGAGGAAAATGACCGAAATGTTCAACCAATTGCACAAAATGACACAATATCACTTATTGGATGCCTAAGATTGGTTAAAAACCCAAATTGGATTAGAATATGCCTAGGGAGGACGAAAATGACCTGAACGTGGAACCAATGACACAAAATCACATATTGGATGCGTTAGATTGGTTGAAAATCCTAATTGGACTAAAATAAGCTTAGGGAGGACAAAAATGACCTAAATAATCAACCAATGATACAAAATCACTTATTGGATGCACAAGATTGATTAAAAACCCTAATTGGATTAGAATAAGCCTAGGGAGGACGAATTGACCTAAATGTTTAACGAATGACACAAAATCACTTATTGGATGCACAAGATTGGTTAAAAACCCACATTGGATTAGAATATGCCTAGGGAGGACGAAAATGATCTAAATGTGGAACAAATGACACAAAATCACATATTGGATGCACAAGATTGGTTTTAAACCCTAATTGGATTAAAAGAAGCTTAAGGAGGACGAAAATGACCTAAATAATCAACCAATGACACAAAATCACTTATTGGATGCACAAGATTGGTTAAAAACCCTAATTGGATTAGAATAAGCCTAGGGAGGACGAAAATGAACCTAAGTGTTCAACCAATGACACAAAATCACATATTGGATGGACAAGATTGGTTAAAAACCCTAATTGGATTAGAATAAGCCTAGCGAGGATGAAAATGACCTAAATGTTCAACCAATGACACAAAATCATTTATTATATGCAGAAGATTTGTTAAAAACCCTAACTGGATTAGAATAAGCCTATGGAGGATGAAATTGACTTAAATGTGTAACCAATGACACAAAATCACTTATTATATGCACAAGATTGGTTAAAAACCCTAATTTGATTAGAATAAGACTAGGGAAGATGAAAGTGACCAAAATGTGCAACCAATGACACAAAATCACATATTGGATGAACTAGATTGGTTAAAAACCCTAATTGGATTAGAATAAGCCTAGGGAGGACGAAAATGACCTAAATGTTCAACCCATCACACAAAATGACACAAAATCACATATTGGATGCACAAGATTGGTTAAAAACCCTAATTGGATTAGAATAAGCCTAGCGAGGACGAAAATGACCTAAATGTTCAACGAATGACACAAAATGACACAAAATCTCTTATTGGATGCACAAGATTGGTTAAAACCCAAATTATATTAGAATATGCCTAGGGAGGACGAAAATGACCTAAATGTGGAACCAATGACATAAAATCACATATATGATGCACTAGATAAATCGAAAACCCTAATTGGATTAAAATAAGCTTAGGGAGGAAAAAAATGAGCTAAATAATCAACCAATGACACAAAATCGCTTATTCGATGCACTAGATTAGTTAAAAACCCTAATTGGATTATAATAATTCTAGGGAGGACGAAAATGACCTAACTTTTCAACCAATAACACAAAATCACATATTGGATGCACATGTTTGGTTAAAAACCCTAATTGGATTACAATAAGCCTAGCGAGGACGAAAATGACCTAAATGTTCAACCAATGACACAAAATGACAAAAAATCACATATTGGATGCACATGTTTGGTTTAAAACCCTAATTGGATTAGAATAACCCTACGGATGACGAAAATGACCTAAATGTTCAACCAATGACACAAAATCACTTATTGGATGCACAAGATTGGTTCAAAATCCACATTGGATTAGAATAAGACTAGGGAGGACGAAAGTGACCAAAATGTTCAACCAATGACACAAAATCACATATTGGATGCACTAGATTGGTTAAAAACCCTAATTGGATTTGAATAAGCCTAGGGAGGACGAAAATGACCTAAATGTTCAACCCATCACACAAAATGACACAAAATCACATATTGGATGCACAAGATTAGTTAAAAACCCTAATTGGAATAGAATAACCCTAGCGAGGACGAAAATGACCTAAATGTTCAACCAATTGCACAAAATGACACAAAATCACTTATTGGATGCACAAGATTGGTTAAAAACCCAAATTGGATTAGAATATGCCTAGGGAGGACGAAAATGACTTGAACTTGGAACCAATGACACAAAATCACATATTGGATGCACTAGATTGGTTGAAAACCCAAATTGGACTAAAATAAGCTTAGGGAGGACAAAAATGACCTAAGTAATCAACCAATGACACAAAATCACTTAATGGATGCACAAGATTGATTAAAAACCATAATTGGATTAGAATAAGCCTAGGGAGGACGAAAATGACCTAAATGTTTAACCAATGACACAAAATCACTTATTGGATGCACAAGATTGGTTAAAAACCCACATTGGATTAGAATATGCCTAGGGAGGACGAAAATGACCTAAATGTGGAACAAATGACACAAAATCACATATTGCATGCACAAGATTGGTTTTAAACCCTAATTGGATTAAAAGAAGCTTAAGGAGGACGAAAATGACCTAAATAATCAACCAATGACACAAAATCACTTATTGGATGCACAAGATTGGTTAAAAACCCTAATTGGATTAGAATAGGCCTAGGGAGGACGAAAATGACCTAAGTGTTCAACCAATGACACAAAATGACACAAAATCACATATTGGATGGACAAGATTGGTTAAAAACCCTAATTGGATTAGAATAAACCTAGCGAGGATGAAAATGACTTAAATGTTCAACCAATGACACAAAATCCCTTATTATATGCAGAAGATTTCTTAAAAACCCTAACTGGATTAGAATAAGCCTATGGAAGATGAAATTGACTTATATGTGCAACCAATGACACAAAATCACTTATTATATGCACAAGATTGGTTAAAAACCCTAATTGGATTAGAATAAGACTAAGGAAGATGAAAGTGATCAAAATGTGCAACCAATGACACAAAATCACATATTGGATGCACTAGATTGGTTAAAAACCCTAATTGGATTAGAATAAGCCTAGGGAGGACGAAAATGACCTAAATAATCAACCAATCACAAAAAATGACACAAAATCACATATTGGATGCACAAGATTGGTTAAAAACCCTAATTGGACTAGAATAAGCCTAGCGAGGACGAAAATGATCTAAATGTTCAACGAATGACACAAAATGACAACAAATCTCTTATTGGATGCACAAGTTTGGTTAAAAACTCTAATTGGATTAGAATAACCCTAGGGAGGACGAAAATGACCTAAATGTTTAACCAATGACACAAAATCACTTATTGGATGCACAAGATTGGTTCAAAACCCACATTGGATTAGAATATGCCTAGGGAGGACGAAAATGACCTAAATATGGAACCAATGACACAAGATCACATATTGGATGCACAAGATTGGTTTTAAACCCTAATTGGATTAAAAGAAGCTTAGGGAGTACGAAAATGACCTAAATAATCTACCAGTGACAAAAAATCACTAATTGGATGCACAAGATTGGTTAAAAACCCTAATTGAATTAGAATGAGCCTAGGGAGGACGAAAATGACCTAAGTGTTCAACCAATGACACAAAATGACATAAAATCACATATTGGATGCACAAGATTTGTTAAAAACCCTAATTGGATTAGAATAAGCCTAGGGAGGACGAAAATGACCTAAATGTGCAACCAATGACACAAAATCACTTATGATATGCACAAGATTGGTTAAAAACCCTAATTGGATTAGAATAAGACTAGGGAGGACGAAAGAGACCAAAATGTGCAACCAATGACACAAAATCACATATTGGATGCACTAGATTGGTTAAAAACCCTAATTGGACTAGAATAAGCCTAGGGAGTACGAAAATGATTTAAATGTTCAACCCATCACACTAAATGACACAAAATCACATATTGGATGCACAAGATTGGTTAAAAACCCTAATTGGATTAGAATAAGCCTAGCGAGGACGAAAATGACCTAAATGTTCAACGAATGACACAAAATGACACAAAATCTCTTATTTGATGCACAAGATTCGTTAAAACCCAAATTGGATTAGAATATGCCTAGGGAGGACGAAAATGACCTAAATGTGCAACCAATGACACAAAATCACATATTGGATGCACTAGATAAATTGAAAACCTGAATTGGATTAAAATAAGCTTAGGGAGGACAACAATGAGCTAAATAATCAACCAATGACACAAAATCGCTTATTCGATGCACAAGATTGGTTAAAAACCCTAATTGGATTAGAATAAGCCTAAGGAGGACGAAAATGACCTAATGTTCAATCAATGACACAAAATGACACAAAATCACATATTGGATGCACAAGTTTTGTTAAAAACCCTAATTGGATTAGAATAAGCCTAGCGAGGACGAAAATGACCTAAATGTTCAACCAATGACACAAAATCACTTATTGGATGCACAAGATTGGTTCAAAACCCACATTGGATTAGAATAAGACTAGGGAGGACGAAAGTGACCAAAATGTGCAACCAATGACACAAAATCACATATTGGATGCACTAGATTGGTTAAAAACCCTAATTGGATTTGAATAAGCCTAGGGAGGACGAAAATGACCTAAAAAATGTTCAACCCATCACACAAAATGACACAAAATCACATATTGGATGCACAAGATTAGTTAAAAACCCTAATTGGAATAGAATAAGCCTAGCGAGGACGAAAATGACCTAAATGTTCAACCAATTGCACAAAATGACACAAAATCACTTATTGGTTGCACAAGATAGGTTAAAAACCCAAATTGGATTAGAATATGCCTAGGGAGGAGGAAAATGACATGAACTTGGGACCAATGACACAAAATCACATATTTGATGCACTAGATTGGTTGAAAACCCTAATTGGATTAAAATAAGCTTAGGGAGGACAAAAATGACCTAAGTAATTAACCAATGACACAAAATCACTTATTGGATGAACAAGATTGATTAAAAACCCTATTTGGATTAGAATAAGCCTAGGGAGGACGAAAATGACCTAAATGTTTAACCAATGACACAACATCACTTATTGGATGCACAATATTGGTTAAAAACCCACATTGGAATAGAATATGCCTAGGAAGGACGAAAATGACCTAAATGTGGAACAAATGACACAAAATCACATATTGAATGCACAAGATTGGTTTTAAACCCTTATTGGATTAAAAGAAGCTTAAGGAGGACAAAAATTACCTAAATAATCAACCAATGACACAAAATCACTTATTGGATGCACAAGATTGGTTAAAAACCCTAATTGGATTAGAATAAGCCTAAGGAGGACGAAAATGAACCTAAGTGTTCAACCAATGACACAAAATCACATATTGGATGGACAAGATTGGTTAAAAACCCTAATTGGATTAGAATAAGCCTAGCGAGGATGAAAATGACCTAAATGTTCAACCAATGACACAAAATCATTTATTATATGCAGAAGATTGGTTAAAAACCCTAATTGGATTAGAATAAGACTAGGGAGGACGAAAGAGACCAAAATGTGCAACCAATGACACAAAATCACATATTGGATGCACTAGATTGGTTAAAAACCCTAATTGGATTAGAATAAGCCTAGGGAGGACGAAAATGATTTAAATGTTCAACCCATCACACTAAATGACACAAAATCACATATTGGATGCACAAGATTGGTTAAAAACCCTAATTGGATTAGAATAAGCCTAGCGAGGACGAAAATGACCTAAATGTTCAACGAATGACACAAAATGACACAAAATCTCTTATTTGATGCACAAGATTCGTTAAAACCCAAATTGGATTAGAATATGCCTAGGGAGGACGAAAATGACCTGAACGTGGAACCAATGACACAAAATCACATATTGGATGCGTTAGATTGGTTGAAAATCCTAATTGGACTAAAATAAGCTTAGGGAGGACAAAAATGACCTAAATAATCAACCAATGATACAAAATCACTTATTGGATGCACAAGATTGATTAAAAACCTTAATTGGATTAGAATAAGCCTAGGGAGGACGAATTGACCTAAATGTTTAACGAATGACACAAAATCACTTATTGGATGCACAAGATTGGTTAAAAACCCACATTGGATTAGAATATGCCTAGGGAGGACGAAAATGATCTAAATGTGGAACAAATGACACAAAATCACATATTGGATGCACAAGATTGGTTTTAAACCCTAATTGGATTAAAAGAAGCTTAAGGAGGACGAAAATGACCTAAATAATCAACCAATGACACAAAATCACTTATTGGATGCACAAGATTGGTTAAAAACCCTAATTGGATTAGAATAAGCCTAGGGAGGACGAAAATGTCCTAAATGTTCAACCAATGACACAAAATCACACAAAATCACATATTGGATGGACAAGATTGGTTAAAAACCCTAATTGGATTAGAATAAGCCTAGCGAGGATGAAAATGACCTAAATGTTCAACCAATGACACAAAATCACTTATTATATGCAGAAGATTTGTTAAAAACCCTAACTGGATTAGAATAAGCCTAGGGAGGATGAAAATGACTTAAATGTGCAACCAATGACACAAAATCACTTATTATATGCACAAGATTGGTTAAAAACCCTAATTGGGTTAGAATAAGACTAGGGAGGTCGAAAGTGACCAAAATGTACAACCAATGACACAAAATCACATATTGGATGCACTAGATTGGTAAAAAACCCTAATTGGATTAGAATAAGCCTAGGGAGGACAAAAATGACCTAAATGTTCAACACATCACACAAAATGACACAAAATCACATATTGGACGCACAAGATTGGGTAAAAACCCTAATTGGATTAGAATAAGCCTAGCGAGGACGAAAATGACCTAAATGTTCAACCAATTGCACAAAATGACACAATATCACTTATTGGATGCACAAGATTGGTTAAAAACCCAAATTGGATTAGAATATGCCTAGGGAAGACGAAAATGACCTGAACGTGGAACCAATGACACAAAATCACTTATTGGATGCACAAGATTGGTTAAAAACTCAAATTGGATTAGAATATGCCTAGGGAGGACGAAAATGACCTAAACGTGGAACCAATGACACAAAATCACAAATTATATGCACAAGATTGGTTAAAAACCCTAATTGGATTAGAATAAGACTAGAGAGGACGAAAGTGACCAAAATGTGCAACCAATGACACAAAATCACATATTGGATGCATTAGATTGGTTAAAAACCCTAATTGGATTTGAATAACCCTAGGGAGGACGAATATGACCTAAATGTTCAACCCATCACACAAAATCACATATTGGATGCACAAGATTGGTTAAAAACCCTAATTGGATTAGAATAAGCCTAGCGAGGAGGAAAATGACCGAAATGTTCAACCAATTGCACAAAATGACACAATATCACTTATTGGATGCACAAGATTGGTTAAAAACCCAAATTGGATTAGAATATGCCTAGGGAGGACGAAAATGACCTGAACGTGGAACCAATGACACAAAATCACATATTGGATGCGTTAGATAGGTTGAAAATCCTAATTGGACTAAAATAAGCTTAGGGAGGACAAAAATGACCTAAATAATCAACCAATTATACAAAATCATTTATTGGATGCACAAGATTGATTAAAAACCCTAATTGGATTAGAATAAGCCTAGGGAGGACGAATTGACCTAAATGTTTAACCAATGACACAAAATCACTTATTGGATGCACAAGATTGGTTAAAAACCCACATTGGATTAGAATATGCCTAGGGAGGACCAAAATGATCTAAATGTGGAACAAATGACACAAAATCACATATTGGATGCACAAGATTGGTTTTAAACCCTAATTGGATAAAAAGAAGCTTAAGGAGGACGAAAATGACCTAAATAATCAACAAATGACACAAAATCACTTATTGGATGCACAAGATTGGTTAAAAACCCTAATTGGATTAGAATAAGCCTAGGGAGGACGAAAATGAACCTAAGTGTTCAACCAATGACACAAAATCACATATTGGATGGACAAGATTGGTTAAAAACCCTAATTGGATTAGAATAAGCCTAGCGAGGATGAAAGTGACCTAAATGTTCAACCAATGACACAAAATCATTTATTATATGCAGAAGATTTGTTAAAAACCCTAACTGGATTAGAATAAGCCTATGGAGGATGAAATTGACTTAAATGTGCAACCAATGACACAAAATCACTTATTATATGCACAAGATTGGTTCAAAACCCTAATTTGATTAGAATAAGACTAGGGAAGATGAAAGTGACCAAAATGTGCAACCAATGACACAAAATCACATATTGCATGAACTAGATTGGTTAAAAACCCTAATTGGATTAGAATAAGCCTAGGGAGGACGAAAATGACTTAAATGTTCAACCCATCACACAAAATGACACAAAATCACATATTGGATGCACAAGATTGGTTAAAAACCCTAATTGGATTAGAATAAGCCTAGCGAGGACGAAAATGACCTAAATGTTCAACGAATGACACAAAATGACACAAAATCTCTTATTGGATGCACAAGATTGGTTAAAACCCAAATTATATTAGAATAAGCCTAGGGAGGACGAAAATGACCTAAATGTTCAACCCATCACACAAAATGACACAAAATCACATATTGGATGCACAAGATTGGTTAAAAACCCTAATTGGATTAGAATAAGCCTAGCGAGGACGAAAATGACCTAAATGTTCAACGAATGACACAAAATGACACAAAATCTCTTATTGGATGCACAAGATTGGTTAAAACCCAAATTATATTAGAATATGCCTAGGGAGGACGAAAATGACCTAAATGTGGAACCAATGACACAAAATCACATATTGGATGCACTAGATAAATTGAAAACCCTAATTGGATTAAAATAAGCTTAGGGAGGAAAAAAATGAGCTAAATAATCAACCAATGACACAAAATCGCCTATTCGATGCACTAGATTAGTTAAAAACCCTAATTGGATTAGAATAATTCTAGGGAGGACGAAAACGACCTAACTGTTCAACCAATGACACAAAATCACATATTGGATGCACATGTTTGGTTAAAAACCCTAATTGGATTACAATAAGCCTAGCGAGGATGAAAATGACCTAAATGTTCAACCAATGACACAAAATCACTTATTATATGCAGAAGATTTGTTAAAAACCCTAACTGGATTAGAATAAGCCTAGGGAGGATGAAAATGACTTGAATGTGCAACCAATGACACAAAATCACTTATTATATGCACAAGATTGGTTAAAAACCCTAATTGGGTTAGAATAAGACTAGGGAGGTCGAAAGTGACCAAAATGTACAACCAATGACACAAAATCACATATTGGATGCACTAGATTGGTAAAAAACCCTAATTGGATTAGAATAAGCCTAGGGAGGACAAAAATGACCTAAATGTTCAACACATCACACAAAATGACACAAAATCACATATTGGACGCACAAGATTGGGTAAAAACCCTAATTGGATTAGAATAAGCCTAGCGAGGACGAAAATGACCTAAATGTTCAACCAATTGCACAAAATGACACAATATCACTTATTGGATGCACAAGATTGGTTAAAAACCCAAATTGGATTAGAATATGCCTAGGGAGGACGAAAATGACCTGAACGTGGAACCAATGACACAAAATCACTTATTGGATGCACAAGATTGGTTAAAAACCCAAATTGGATTAGAATATGCCTAGGGAGGACGAAAATGACCTAAACGTGGAACCAATGACACAAAATCACAAATTATATGCACAAGATTGGTTAAAAACCCTAATTGGATTAGAATAAGACTAGAGAGGACGAAAGTGACCAAAATGTGCAACCAATGACACAAAATCACATATTGGATGCATTAGATTGGTTAAAAACCCTAATTGGATTTGAATAAGCCTAGGGAGGACGAAAATGACCTAAATGTTCAACCCATCACACAAAATGACACAAAATCACATATTGGATGCACAAGATTGGTTAAAAACCCTAATTGGATTAGAATAAGCCTAGCGAGGAGGAAAATGACCGAAATGTTCAACCAATTGCACAAAATGACACAATATCACTTATTGGATGCACAAGATTGGTTTAAAACCCAAATTGGATTAGAATATGCCTAGGGAGGACGAAAATGACCTAAACGTGGAACCAATGACACAAAATCACAAATTATATGCACAAGATTGGTTAAAAACCCTAATTGGATTAGAATAAGACTAGAGAGGACGAAAGTGACCAAAATGTGCAACCAATGACACAAAATCACATATTGGATGCATTAGATTGGTTAAAAACCCTAATTGGATTTGAATAAGCCTAGGGAGGACGAAAATGACCTAAATGTTCAACCCATCACACAAAATGACACAAAATCACATATTGGATGCACAAGATTGGTTAAAAACCCTAATTGGATTAGAATAAGCCTAGCGAGGAGGAAAATGACCGAAATGTTCAACCAATTGCACAAAATGACACAATATCACTTATTGGATGCACAAGATTGGTTTAAAACCCAAATTGGATTAGAATATGCCTAGGGAGGACGAAAATGACCTGAACGTGGAACCAATGACACAAAATCACATATTGGATGCGTTAGATAGGTTGAAAATCCTAATTGGACTAAAATAAGCTTAGGGAGGACAAAAATGACCTAAATAATCAACCAATTATACAAAATCACTTATTGGATGCACAAGATTGATTAAAAACCCTAATTGGATTAGAATAAGCCTAGGGAGGACGAATTGACCTAAATGTTTAACTAATGACACAAAATCACTTATTGGATGCACAAGATTGGTTAAAATCCCACATTGGATTAGAATATGCCTAGGGAGGACGAAAATGATCTAAATGTGGAACAAATGACACAAAATCACATATTGGATGCACAAGATTGGTTTTAAACCCTAATTGGATTAAAAGAAGCTTAAGGAGGACGAAAATGACCTAAATAATCAACCAATGACACAAAATCACTTATTGGATGCACAAGATTGGTTAAAAACCCTAATTGGATTAGAATAAGCCTAGGGAGGACGAAAATGAACCTAAGTGTTCAACCAATGACACAAAATCACATATTGGATGGACAAGATTGGTTAAAAACCCTAATTGGATTAGAATAAGCCTAGCGAGGATGAATGTGACCTAAATGTTCAACCAATGACACAAAATCATTTATTATATGCAGAAGATTTGTTAAAAACCCTAACTGGATTAGAATAAGCCTATGGAGGATGAAATTGACTTAAATGTGCAACCAATGACACAAAATCACTTATTATATGCACAAGATTGGTTCAAAACCCTAATTTGATTAGAATAAGACTAGGGAAGATGAAAGTGACCAAAATGTGCAACCAATGACACAAAATCACATATTGGATGAACTAGATTGGTTAAAAACCCTAATTGGATTAGAATAAGCCTAGGGAGGACGAAAATGACCTAAATGTTCAACCCATCACACAAAATGACACAAAATCACATATTGGATGCACAAGATTGGTTAAAAACCCTAATTGGATTAGAATAAGCCTAGCGAGGACGAAAATGACCTAAATGTTCAACGAATGACACAAAATGACACAAAATCTCTTATTGGATGCACAAGATTGGTTAAAACCCAAATTATATTAGAATATGCCTAGGGAGGACGAAAATGACCTAAATGTGGAACCAATGACACAAAATCACATATTGGATGCACTAGATAAATTGAAAACCCTAATTGGATTAAAATAAGCTTAGGGAGGAAAAAAATGAGCTAAATAATCAACCAATGACACAAAATCGCCTATTCGATGCACTAGATTAGTTAAAAACCCTAATTGGATTAGAATAATTCTAGGGAGGACGAAAACGACCTAACTGTTCAACCAATGACACAAAATCACATATTGGATGCACATGTTTGGTTAAAAACCCTAATTGGATTACAATAAGCCTAGCGAGGATGAAAATGACCTAAATGTTCAACCAATGACACAAAATCACTTATTATATGCAGAAGATTTGTTAAAAACCCTAACTGGATTAGAATAAGCCTAGGGAGGATGAAAATGACTTGAATGTGCAACCAATGACACAAAATCACTTATTATATGCACAAGATTGGTTAAAAACCCTAATTGGGTTAGAATAAGACTAGGGAGGTCGAAAGTGACCAAAATGTACAACCAATGACACAAAATCACATATTGGATGCACTAGATTGGTAAAAAACCCTAATTGGATTAGAATAAGCCTAGGGAGGACAAAAATGACCTAAATGTTCAACACATCACACAAAATGACACAAAATCACATATTGGACGCACAAGATTGGGTAAAAACCCTAATTGGATTAGAATAAGCCTAGCGAGGACGAAAATGACCTAAATGTTCAACCAATTGCACAAAATGACACAATATCACTTATTGGATGCACAAGATTGGTTAAAAACCCAAATTGGATTAGAATATGCCTAGGGAGGACGAAAATGACCTGAACGTGGAACCAATGACACAAAATCACTTATTGGATGCACAAGATTGGTTAAAAACCCAAATTGGATTAGAATATGCCTAGGGAGGACGAAAATGACCTAAACGTGGAACCAATGACACAAAATCACAAATTATATGCACAAGATTGGTTAGAATCCTAATTGGATTAGAATAAGACTAGGGAGGACGAAAGTGACCAAAATGTGCAACCAATGACACAAAATCACATATTGGATGCATTAGATTGGTTAAAAACCCTAATTGGATTTGAATAAGCCTAGGGAGGACGAAAATGACCTAAATGTTCAACCAATTGCACAAAATGACACAATATCACTTATTGGATGCACAAGATTGGTTAAAAACCCAAATTGGATTAGAATATGCCTAGGGAGGACGAAAATGACCTGAACGTGGAACCAATGACACAAAATCACTTATTGGATGCACAAGATTGGTTAAAAACCCAAATTGGATTAAAATATGCCTAGGGAGGACGAAAATGACCTAAACGTGGAACCAATGACACAAAATCACAAATTATATGCACAAGATTGGTTAAAAACCCTAATTGGATTAGAATAAGACTAGAGAGGACGAAAGTGACCAAAATGTGCAACCAATGACACAAAATCACATATTGGATGCATTAGATTGGTTAAAAACCCTAATTGGATTTGAATAAGCCTAGGGAGGACGAAAATGACCTAAATGTTCAACCCATCACACAAAATGACACAAAATCACATATTGGATGCACAAGATTGGTTAAAAACCCTAATTGGATTAGAATAAGCCTAGCGAGGAGGAAAATGACCGAAATGTTCAACCAATTGCACAAAATGACACAATATCACTTATTGGATGCACAAGATTGGTTTAAAACCCAAATTGGATTAGAATATGCCTAGGGAGGACGAAAATGACCTGAACGTGGAACCAATGACACAAAATCACATATTGGATGCGTTAGATAGGTTAAAAATCCTAATTGGACTAAAATAAGCTTAGGGAGGACAAAAATGACCTAAATAATCAACCAATTATACAAAATCACTTATTGGATGCACAAGATTGATTAAAAACCCTAATTGGATTAGAATAAGCCTAGGGAGGACGAATTGACCTAAATGTTTAACCAATGACACAAAATCACTTATTGGATGCACAAGATTGGTTAAAATCCCACATTGGATTAGAATATGCCTAGGGAGGACGAAAATGATCTAAATGTGGAACAAATGACACAAAATCACATATTGGATGCACAAGATTGGTTTTAAACCCTAATTGGATTAAAAGAAGCTTAAGGAGGACGAAAATGACCTAAATAATCAACCAATGACACAAAATCACTTATTGGATGCACAAGATTGGTTAAAAACCCTAATTGGATTAGAATAAGCCTAGGGAGGACGAAAATGAACCTAAGTGTTCAACCAATGACACAAAATCACATATTGGATGGACAAGATTGGTTAAAAACCCTAATTGGATTAGAATAAGCCTAGCGAGGATGAATGTGACCTAAATGTTCAACCAATGACACAAAATCATTTATTATATGCAGAAGATTTGTTAAAAACCCTAACTGGATTAGAATAAGCCTATGGAGGATGAAATTGACTTAAATGTGCAACCAATGACACAAAATCACTTATTATATGCACAAGATTGGTTCAAAACCCTAATTTGATTAGAATAAGACTAGGGAAGATGAAAGTGACCAAAATGTGCAACCAATGACACAAAATCACATATTGGATGAACTAGATTGGTTAAAAACCCTAATTGGATTAGAATAAGCCTAGGGAGGACGAAAATGACCTAAATGTTCAACCCATCACACAAAATGACACAAAATCACATATTGGATGCACAAGATTGGTTAAAAACCCTAATTGGATTAGAATAAGCCTAGCGAGGACGAAAATGACCTAAATGTTCAACGAATGACACAAAATGACACAAAATCTCTTATTGGATGCACAAGATTGGTTAAAACCCAAATTATATTAGAATATGCCTAGGGAGGACGAAAATGACCTAAATGTGGAACCAATGACACAAAATCACATATTGGATGCACTAGATAAATTGAAAACCCTAATTGGATTAAAATAAGCTTAGGGAGGAAAAAAATGAGCTAAATAATCAACCAATGACACAAAATCGCCTATTCGATGCACTAGATTAGTTAAAAACCCTAATTGGATTAGAATAATTCTAGGGAGGACGAAAATGACCTAACTGTTCAACCAATGACACAAAATCACATATTGGATGCACATGTTTGGTTAAAAACCCTAATTGGATTACAATAAGCCTAGCGAGGATGAAAATGACCTAAATGTTCAACCAATGACACAAAATCACTTATTATATGCAGAAGATTTGTTAAAAACCCTAACTGGATTAGAATAAGCCTAGGGAGGATGAAAATGACTTAAATGTGCAACCAATGACACAAAATCACTTATTATATGCACAAGATTGGTTAAAAACCCTAATTGGGTTAGAATAAGACTAGGGAGGTCGAAAGTGACCAAAATGTACAACCAATGACACAAAATCACATATTGGATGCACTAGATTGGTAAAAAACCCTAATTGGATTAGAATAAGCCTAGGGAGGACAAAAATGACCTAAATGTTCAACACATCACACAAAATGACACAAAATCACATATTGGACGCACAAGATTGGGTAAAAACCCTAATTGGATTAGAATAAGCCTAGCGAGGACGAAAATGACCTAAATGTTCAACCAATTGCACAAAATGACACAATATCACTTATTGGATGCACAAGATTGGTTAAAAACCCAAATTGGATTAGAATATGCCTAGGGAGGACGAAAATGACCTGAACGTGGAACCAATGACACAAAATCACTTATTGGATGCACAAGATTGGTTAAAAACCCAAATTGGATTAGAATATGCCTAGGGAGGACGAAAATGACCTAAACGTGGAACCAATGACACAAAATCACAAATTATATGCACAAGATTGGTTAAAAACCCTAATTGGATTAGAATAAGACTAGAGAGGACGAAAGTGACCAAAATGTGCAACCAATGACACAAAATCACATATTGGATGCATTAGATTGGTTAAAAACCCTAATTGGATTTGAATAACCCTAGGGAGGACGAAAATGACCTAAATGTTCAACCCGTCACACAAAATGACACAAAATCACATATTGGATGCACAAGATTGGTTAAAAACCCTAATTGGATTAGAATAAGCCTAGCGAGGAGGAAAATGACCGAAATGTTCAACCAATTGCACAAAATGACACAATATCACTTATTGGATGCACAAGATTGGTTAAAATCCCACATTGGATTAGAATATGCCTAGGGAGGACGAAAATGATCTAAATGTGGAACAAATGACACAAAATCACATATTGGATGCACAAGATTGGTTTTAAACCCTAATTGGATTAAAAGAAGCTTAAGGAGGACGAAAATGACCTAAATAATCAACCAATGACACAAAATCACTTATTGGATGCACAAGATTGGTTAAAAACCCTAATTGGATTAGAATAAGCCTATGGAGGATGAAAATGAACCTAAGTGTTCAACCAATGACACAAAATCACATATTGGATGGACAAGATTGGTTAAAAACCCTAATTGGATTAGAATAAGCCTAGCGAGGATGAAAGTGACCTAAATGTTCAACCAATGACACAAAATCATTTATTATATGCAGAAGATTTGTTAAAAACCCTAACTGGATTAGAATAAGCCTATGGAGGATGAAATTGACTTAAATGTGCAACCAATGACACAAAATCACTTATTATATGCACATGATTGGTTCAAAACCCTAATTTGATTAGAATAAGACTAGGGAAGATGAAAGTGACCAAAATGTGCAACCAATGACACAAAATCACATATTGGATGAACTAGATTGGTTAAAAACCCTAATTCGATTAGAATAAGCCTAGGGAGGACGAAAATGACCTAAATGTTCAACCCATCACACAAAATGACACAAAATCACATATTGGATGCACAAGATTGGTTAAAAACCCTAATTGGATTAGAATAAGCCTAGCGAGGACGAAAATGACCTAAATGTTCAACGAATGACACAAAATGACACAAAATCTCTTATTGGATGCACAAGATTGGTTAAAACCCAAATTATATTAGAATATGCCTAGGGAGGACGAAAATGACCTAAATGTGGAACCAATGACACAAAATCACATATTGGATGCACTAGATAAATTGAAAACCCTAATTGGATTAAAATAAGCTTAGGGAGGAAAAAAATGAGCTAAATAATCAACCAATGACACAAAATCGCCTATTCGATGCACTAGATTAGTTAAAAACCCTAATTGGATTAGAATAATTCTAGGGAGGACGAAAATGACCTAACTGTTCAACCAATGACACAAAATCACATATTGGATGCACATGTTTGGTTAAAAACCCTAATTGGATTACAATAAGCCTAGCGAGGATGAAAATGACCTAAATGTTCAACCAATGACACAAAATCACTTATTATATGCAGAAGATTTGTTAAAAACCCTAACTGGATTAGAATAAGCCTAGGGAGGATGAAAATGACTTGAATGTGCAACCAATGACACAAAATCACTTATTATATGCACAAGATTGGTTAAAAACCCTAATTGGGTTAGAATAAGACTAGGGAGGTCGAAAGTGACCAAAATGTACAACCAATGACACAAAATCACATATTGGATGCACTAGATTGGTAAAAAACCCTAATTGGATTAGAATAAGCCTAGGGAGGACAAAAATGACCTAAATGTTCAACACATCACACAAAATGACACAAAATCACATATTGGACGCACAAGATTGGGTAAAAACCCTAATTGGATTAGAATAAGCCTAGCGAGGACGAAAATGACCTAAATGTTCAACCAATTGCACAAAATGACACAATATCACTTATTGGATGCACAAGATTGGTTAAAAACCCAAATTGGATTAGAATATGCCTAGGGAGGACGAAAATGACCTGAACGTGGAACCAATGACACAAAATCACTTATTGGATGCACAAGATTGGTTAAAAACCCAAATTGGATTAGAATATGCCTAGGGAGGACGAAAATGACCTAAACGTGGAACCAATGACACAAAATCACAAATTATATGCACAAGATTGGTTAGAATCCTAATTGGATTAGAATAAGACTAGGGAGGACGAAAGTGACCAAAATGTGCAACCAATGACACAAAATCACATATTGGATGCATTAGATTGGTTAAAAACCCTAATTGGATTTGAATAAGCCTAGGGAGGACGAAAATGACCTAAATGTTCAACCCATCACACAAAATGACACAAAATCACATATTGGATGCACAAGATTGGTTAAAAACCCTAATTGGATTAGAATAAGCCTAGCGAGGAGGAAAATGACCGAAATGTTCAACCAATTGCACAAAATGACACAATATCACTTATTGGATGCACAAGATTGGTTAAAAACCCAAATTGGATTAGAATATGCCTAGGGAGGACGAAAATGACCTGAACGTGGAACCAATGATACAAAATCACATATTGGATGCGTTAGATTGGTTGAAAATCCTAATTGGACTAAAATAAGCTTAGGGAGGACAAAAATGACCTAAATAATCAACCAATGATACAAAATCACTTATTGGATGCACAAGATTGATTAAAAACCCTAATTGGATTAGAATAAGCCTAGGGAGGACGAATTGACCTAAATGTTTAACGAATGACACAAAATCACTTATTGGATGCACAAGATTGGTTAAAAACCCACATTGGATTAGAATATGCCTAGGGAGGACGAAAATGATCTAAATGTGGAACAAATGACACAAAATCACATATTGGATGCACAAGATTGGTTTTAAACCCTAATTGGATTAAAAGAAGCTTAAGGAGGACGAAAATGACCTAAATAATCAACCAATGACACAAAATCACTTATTGGATGCACAAGATTGGTTAAAAACCCTAATTGGATTAGAATAAGCCTAGGGAGGACGAAAATGAACCTAAGTGTTCAACCAATGACACAAAATCACATATTGGATGGACAAGATTGGTTAAAAACCCTAATTGGATTAGAATAAGCCTAGCGAGGATGAATGTGACCTAAATGTTCAACCAATGACACAAAATCATTTATTATATGCAGAAGATTTGTTAAAAACCCTAACTGGATTAGAATAAGCCTATGGAGGATGAAATTGACTTAAATGTGCAACCAATGACACAAAATCACTTATTATATGCACAAGATTGGTTCAAAACCCTAATTTGATTAGAATAAGACTAGGGAAGATGAAAGTGACCAAAATGTGCAACCAATGACACAAAATCACATATTGGATGAACTAGATTGGTTAAAAACCCTAATTGGATTAGAATAAGCCTAGGGAGGACGAAAATGACCTAAATGTTCAACCCATCACACAAAATGACACAAAATCACATATTGGATGCACAAGATTGGTTAAAAACCCTAATTGGATTAGAATAAGCCTAGCGAGGACGAAAATGACCTAAATGTTCAACGAATGACACAAAATGACACAAAATCTCTTATTGGATGCACAAGATTGGTTAAAACCCAAATTATATTAGAATATGCCTAGGGAGGACGAAAATGACCTAAATGTGGAACCAATGACACAAAATCACATATTGGATGCACTAGATAAATTGAAAACCCTAATTGGATTAAAATAAGCTTAGGGAGGAAAAAAATGAGCTAAATAATCAACCAATGACACAAAATCGCTTATTCGATGCACTAGATTAGTTAAAAACCCTAATTGGATTAGAATAATTCTAGGGAGGACGAAAATGACCTAACTGTTCAACCAATGACACAAAATCACATATTGGATGCACATGTTTGGTTAAAAACCCTAATTGGATTACAATAAGCCTAGCGAGGATGAAAATGACCTAAATGTTCAACCAATGACACAAAATCACTTATTATATGCAGAAGATTTGTTAAAAACCCTAATTGGATTAGAATAAGCCTAGGGAGGACGAAAATGAACCTAAGTGTTCAACCAATGACACAAAATCACATATTGGATGGACAAGATTGGTTAAAAACCCTAATTGGATTAGAATAAGCCTAGCGAGGATGAAAGTGACCTAAATGTTCAACCAATGACACAAAATCATTTATTATATGCAGAAGATTTGTTAAAAACCCTAACTGGATTAGAATAAGCCTATGGAGGATGAAATTGACTTAAATGTGCAACCAATGACACAAAATCACTTATTATATGCACAAGATTGGTTCAAAACCCTAATTTGATTAGAATAAGACTAGGGAAGATGAAAGTGACCAAAATGTGCAACCAATGACACAAAATCACATATTGGATGAACTAGATTGGTTAAAAACCCTAATTGGATTAGAATAAGCCTAGGGAGGACGAAAATGACCTAAATGTTCAACCCATCACACAAAATGACACAAAATCACATATTGGATGCACAAGATTGGTTAAAAACCCTAATTGGATTAGAATAAGCCTAGCGAGGACGAAAATGACCTAAATGTTCAACGAATGACACAAAATGACACAAAATCTCTTATTGGATGCACAAGATTGGTTAAAACCCAAATTATATTAGAATATGCCTAGGGAGGACGAAAATGACCTAAATGTGGAACCAATGACACAAAATCACATATTGGATGCACTAGATAAATTGAAAACCCTAATTGGATTAAAATAAGCTTAGGGAGGAAAAAAATGAGCTAAATAATCAACCAATGACACAAAATCGCTTATTCGATGCACTAGATTAGTTAAAAACCCTAATTGGATTAGAATAATTCTAGGGAGGACGAAAATGACCTAACTGTAAAACCAATGACACAAAATCACATATTGGATGCACATGTTTGGTTAAAAACCCTAATTGGATTACAATAAGCCTAGCGAGGATGAAAATGACCTAAATGTTCAACCAATGACACAAAATCACTTATTATATGCAGAAGATTTGTTAAAAACCCTAACTGGATTAGAATAAGCCTAGGGAGGATGAAAATGACTTAAATGTGCAACCAATGACACAAAATCACTTATTATATGCACAAGATTGGTTAAAAACCCTAATTGGGTTAGAATAAGACTAGGGAGGTCGAAAGTGACCAAAATGTACAACCAATGACACAAAATCACATATTGGATGCACTAGATTGGTAAAAAACCCGAATTGGATTAGAATAAGCCTAGGGAGGACAAAAATGACCTAAATGTTCAACACATCACACAAAATGACACAAAATCACATATTGGACGCACAAGATTGGGTAAAAACCCTAATTGGATTAGAATAAGCCTAGCGAGGACGAAAATGACCTAAATGTTCAACCAATTGCACAAAATGACACAATATCACTTATTGGATGCACAAGATTGGTTAAAAACCCAAATTGGATTAGAATATGCCTAGGGAGGACGAAAATGACCTGAACGTGGAACCAATGACACAAAATCACTTATTGGATGCACAAGATTGGTTAAAAACCCAAATTGGATTAGAATATGCCTAGGGAGGACGAAAATGACCTAAACGTGGAACCAGTGACACAAAATCACAAATTATATGCACAAGATTGGTTAAAAACCCTAATTGGATTAGAATAAGACTAGGGAGGACGAAAGTCACCAAAATGTGCAACCAATGACACAAAATCACATATTGGATGCATTAGATTGGTTAAAAACCCTAATTGGATTTGAATAACCCTAGGGAGGACGAAAATGACCTAAATGTTCAACCCATCACACAAAATGACACAAAATCACATATTAAATGCACAAGATTGGTTAAAAACCCTAATTGGATTAGAATAAGCCTAGCGAGGAGGAAAATGACTGAAATGTTCAACCAATTGCACAAAATGACACAATATCACTTATTGGATGCACAAGATTGGTTAAAAACCCAAATTGGATTAGAATATGCCTAGGGAGGACGAAAATGACCTGAACGTGGAACCAATGACACAAAATCACATATTGGATGCGTTAGATTGGTTGAAAATCCTAATTGGACTAAAATAAGCTTAGGGAGGAAAAAAATGACCTAAATAATCAACCAATTATACAAAATCACTTATTGGATGCACAAGATTGATTAAAAACCCTAATTGGATTAGAATAAGCCTAGGGAGGACGAATTGACCTAAATGTTTAACCAATGACACAAAATCACTTATTGGATGCACAAGATTGGTTAAAAACCCACATTGGATTAGAATATGCCTAGGGAAGACGAAAATGATCTTAATGTGGAACAAATGACACAAAATCACATATTGGATGCACAAGATTGGTTTTAAACCCTAATTGGATTAAAAGAAGCTTAAGGAGGACGAAAATGACCTAAATAATCAACCAATGACACAAAATCACTTATTGGATGCACAAGATTGGTTAAAAACCCTAATTGGATTAGAATAAGCCTAGGGAGGACGAAAATGAACCTAAGTGTTCAACCAATGACACAAAATCACATATTGGATGGACAAGATTGGTTAAAAACCCTAATTGGATTAGAATAAGCCTAGCGAGGATGAAAGTGACCTAAATGTTCAACCAATGACACAAAATAATTTATTATATGCAGAAGATTTGTTAAAAACCCTAACTGGATTAGAATAAGCCTATGGAGGATGAAATTGACTTAAATGTGCAACCAATGACACAAAATCACTTATTATATGCACAAGATTGGTTAAAAACCCTAATTTGATTAGAATAAGACTAGGGAAGATGAAAGTGACCAAAATGTGCAACCAATGACACAAAATCACATATTGGATGAACTAGATTGGTTAAAAACCCTAATTGGATTAGAATAAGCCTAGGGAGGACGAAAATGACCTAAATGTTCAACCCATCACACAAAATGACAGAAAATCACATATTGGATGCACAAGATTGGTTAAAAACCCTAATAGGATTAGAATAAGCCTAGCGAGGACGAAAATGACCTAAATGTTCAACGAATGACACAAAATGACACAAAATCTCTTATTGGATGCACAAGATTGGTTAAAACCCAAATTATATTAGAATATGCCTAGGGAGGACGAAAATGACCTAAATGTGGAACCAATGACACAAAATCACATATTGGATGCACTAGATAAATTGAAAACCCTAATTGGATTAAAATAAGCTTAGGGAGGAAAAAAATGAGCTAAATAATCTACCAATGACACAAAATCGCTTATTCGATGCACTAGATTAGTTAAAAACCCTATTTGGATTAGAATAATTCTAGGGAGGACGAAAATGACCTAACTGTTCAACCAATGACACAAAATCACATATTGGATGCACATGTTTGGTTAAAAACCCTAATTGGATTACAATATGCCTAGCGAGGACGAAAATGACCTAAATGTTCAACCAATGACACAAAATGACAAAAAATCACATATTGGATGCACAAGTTTGGTTAAAAACCCTAATTGGATTAGAATAACCCTACAGATGACGAAAATGACCTAAATGTTCAACCAATGACACAAAATCACTTATTGGATGCACAAGATTGGTTCAAAACCCACATTGGATTAGAATAAGACTAGGGAGGACGAAAGTGACCAAATTGTTCAACCAATGACACAAAATCACATATTGGATGCACTAGATTGGTTAAAAACCCTAATTGGATTTGAATAAGCCTAGGGAGGACGAAAATGAACTAAATGTTCAACCCATCACACAAAATGACACAAAATCACATATTGGATGCACAAGATTAGTTAAAAACCCTAATTGGAATAGAATAACCCTAGCGAGGACGAAAATGACCTAAATGTTCAACCAATTGCACAAAATGACACAAAATCACTTATTGGATGCACAAGATTGGTTAAAAACCCAAATTGGATTAGAATATGCCTAGGGAGGACGAAAATGACCTGAACTTGGAACCAATGACACAAAATCACATATTGGATGCACTAGATTGGTTGAAAACCCAAATTGGACTAAAATAAGCTTAGGGAGGACAAAAATGACCTAAGTAATCAACCAATGACACAAAATCACTTATTGGATGCACAAGATTGATTAAAAACCCTAATTGGATTAGAATAAGGCTAGGGAGGACGAAAATGACCTAAATGTTTAACCAATGACACAAAATCACTTATTGGATACAAGATTGGTTAAAAACCCACATTGGATTAGAATATGCCTAGAGAGGACGAAAATGACGTAAATGTGGAACAAATGACACAAAATCACATATTGAATGCACAAGATTGGTTTTAAACCCTTATTGGATTAAAAGAAGCTTAAGGAGGACAAAAATGACCTAAATAATCAACCAATGACACAAAATCACTTATCGGATGCACAAGATTGGTTAAAAACCCTAATTGGATTAGAATAAGCCTAGGGAGGACGAAAATGACCTAAGTGTTCAACCAATGACACAAAATCAGACAAAATCACATATTGGATGGACAAGATTGGTTAAAAACCCTAATTGGATTAGAATAAGCCTAGCGAGGATGAAAATGACCTAAATGTTCAACCAATGACACAAAATCACTTATTATATGCAAAAGATTTGTTAAAAACCCTAACTGGATTAGAATAAGCATAGAGAGGATGAAAATGACTTAAATGTGCAACAAATGACACAAAATCACTTATTATATGCACAAGATTGGTTAAAAACCCTAATTGGATTAGAATAAGACTAGGGAGGTCGAAAGTGACCAATATGTACAACCAATGACACAAAATGACATATTGGATGCACTAGATTGGTAAAAAACCCTAATTGGATTAGAATAAGCCTAGGGAGGACGAAAATGACCTAAATGTTCAACCCATCACACAAAATGACACAAAATCACATATTGGATGCACAAGATTGGGTAAAAACCCTAATTGGATTAGGATAAGCCTAGCGAGGACGAAAATGACCTAAATGTTCAACCAATTGCACAAAATGACACATTATCATTTATTGGATGCACAAGATTGGTTAAAAACCCAAATTGGATTAGAATATGCCTAGGGAGGACGAAAATGACCTGAACGTGGAACCAATGACACAAAATCACTTATTGGATGCACAAGATTGGTTAAAAACCCAAATTGGATTAGAATATGCCTAGGGAGGAAGAAAATGACCTAAACGTGGAACCAATGACACAAAATCACAAATTATATGCACAAGATTGGTTAAAAACCCTAATTGGATTAGAATAAGACTAGGGAGGACGAAAGTGACCAAAATGTGCAACCAATGACACAAAATCACATATTGGATGCATTAGATTGGTTAAAAACCCTAATTCGATTTGAATAAGCCTAGGGAGGACGAAAATGACCTAAATGTTCAACCCATCACACAAAATGACACAAAATCACATATTGGATGCACAAGATTGGTTAAAAACCCTAATTGGATTAGAATAAGCCTAGCGAGGACGAAAATGACCTAAATGTTCAACCAATTGCACAAAATGACACAATATCACTTATTGGATGCACAAGATTGGTTAAAAACCCAAATTGGATTAGAATATGCCTAGGGAGGACGAAAATGACCTGAACGTGGAACCAATGACACAAAATCACATATTGGATGCACTAGATTGGTTGAAAACCCTAATTGGACTAAAATAAGCTTAGGGAGGAAAAAAATGACCTAAATAATCAACCAATGACACAAAATCACTTATTGGATGCACAAGATTGATTAAAAACCCTAATTGGATTAGAATAAGCCTAGGGAGGACGAATTGACGTAAATGTTTAACCAATGACACAAAATCACTTATTGGATGGACAAGATTGGTTAAAAACCCACATTGGATTAGAATATGCCTAGGGAGGACGAAAATGACCTAAATGTGGAACAAATGACACAAAATCACATATTGGATGCACAAGATTGGTTTTAAACCCTAATTGGATTAAAAGAAGCTTAAGGAGGACAAAAATGACCTAAATAATCAACCAATGACACAAAATCACTTATTGGATGAACAAGATTGGTTAAAAACCCTAATTGGATTAGAATAAGCCTAGGGAGGACGAAAATGAACCTAAGTGTGCAACCAATGACACAAAATCACATATTGGATGCACTAGATTGGTTAAAAACCCTAATTGGATTTGAATAAGCCTAGGGAGGACGAAAATGACCTAAATGTTCAACCCATCACACAAAATGACACAAAATCACATATTGGATGCACAAGATTAGTTAAAAACCCTAATTGGAATAGAATAAGCCTAGCGAGGACGAAAATGACCTAAATGTTCAACCAATTGCACAAAATGACACAAAATCACTTATTGGATGCACAAGATTGGTTAAAAACCCAAATTGGAT
>JBBPBP010000002.1:23535533-23554664 GCA_037974735.1 Cicer chorassanicum
GACGAAAATGACCTAAATGTTCAACCCATCACACAAAATGACAAAAAATCACATATTGGATGCACAAGATTAGTTAAAAACCCTAATTGGAATAGAATAAGCCTAGCGAGGACGAAAATGACCTAAATGTTCAACCAATTGCACAAAATGACACAAAATCATTTATTGGATGCACAAGATTGGTTAAAAACCCAAATTGGATTAGAATATGCCTAGGGAGGACGAAAATGATTTGAACTTGGAACCAATTGCACAAAATCACATTTTGGATTCACTAGATTGGTTGAAAACCCAAATTGGACTAAAATAAGCTTAGGGAGGACAAAAATGACCTAAGTAATCAACCATAACACAAAATCACTTATTGGATGCACAAGATTGATTAAAAACCCTAATTGGATTAGAATAAGCCTAGGGAGGACGAATATGACCTAAATGTTTAACCAATGACACAAAATCACTTATTGGATGCACAAGATTGGTTAAAAACCCACATTGGATTAGAATATTCCTAGGGAGGACGAAAATGACCTAAATGTGGAACAAATGACACAAAATCACATATTGGATGCACAAGATTTGTTTTAAATCCTAATTGGATTAAAAGAAGCTTAAGGAGGACGAAAATGACCTAATTAATCAACCAATGACACAAAATCACTTATTGGATACACAAGATTGGTTAAAAACCCTAATTCGATTAGAATAAGCCTAGGGAGGACGAAAATGACCTAAGTGTTCAACCAATGACACAAAATGACACAAAATCACATATTGGATGGACAAGATTGGTTAAAAACCCTAATTGGATTAGAATAAGCCTAGCGAGGATGAAAATGACCTAAATGTTCAACCAATGACACAAAATCACTTATTATATGCAGAAGATTTGTTAAAAACCCTAACTGGATTAGAATAAGCCTATGGAGGATGAAATTGACTTAAATGTGCAACCAATGACACAAAATCACTAATTGGATGCACAAGATTGGTTAAAAACCCTAATTGGATTAGAATAAGACTAAGGAAGATGAAAGTGACCAAAATGTGCAACCAATGACACAAAATCACATATTGGATGCACTAGATTGGTTAAAAACCCTAATTGGATTAGAATAAGCCTAGGGAGGACGAAAATGACCTAAATGTTCAACCCATCACACAAAATGACACAAAATCACATATTGGATGCACAAGATTGGTTAAAAACCCTAATTGGATTAGAATAAGCCTAGCGAGGACGAAAATGACCTAAATGTTCAACGAATGACACAAAATGACACAAAATCTCTTATTGGATGCACAAGATTGGTTAAAACCCAAATTATATTAGAATATGCCTAGGGAGGACGAAAATGACCTAAATGTGGAACCAATGACACAAAATCACATATTGGATGCACTAGATAAATTGAAAACCCTAATTGGATTAAAATAAGCTTAGGGAGGAAAAAAATGAGCTAAATAATCTACCAATGACACAAAATCGCTTATTCGATGCACTAGATTAGTTAAAAACCCTATTTGGATTAGAATAATTCTAGGGAGGACGAAAATGACCTAACTGTTCAACCAATGACACAAAATCACATATTGGATGCACATGTTTGGTTAAAAACCCTAATTGGATTACAATATGCCTAGCGAGGACGAAAATGACCTAAATGTTCAACCAATGACACAAAATGACAAAAAATCACATATTGGATGCACAAGTTTGGTTAAAAACCCTAATTGGATTAGAATAACCCTACAGATGACGAAAATGACCTAAATGTTCAACCAATGACACAAAATCACTTATTGGATGCACAAGATTGGTTCAAAACCCACATTGGATTAGAATAAGACTAGGGAGGACGAAAGTGACCAAATTGTTCAACCAATGACACAAAATCACATATTGGATGCACTAGATTGGTTAAAAACCCTAATTGGATTTGAATAAGCCTAGGGAGGACGAAAATGAACTAAATGTTCAACCCATCACACAAAATGACACAAAATCACATATTGGATGCACAAGATTAGTTAAAAACCCTAATTGGAATAGAATAACCCTAGCGAGGACGAAAATGACCTAAATGTTCAACCAATTGCACAAAATGACACAAAATCACTTATTGGATGCACAAGATTGGTTAAAAACCCAAATTGGATTAGAATATGCCTAGGGAGGACGAAAATGACTTGAACTTGGAACCAATGACACAAAATCACATATTGGATGCACTAGATTGGTTGAAAACCCAAATTGGACTAAAATAAGCTTAGGGAGGACAAAAATGACCTAAGTAATCAACCAATGACACAAAATCACTTAATGGATGCACAAGATTGATTAAAAACCATAATTGGATTAGAATAAGCCTAGGGAGGACGAAAATGACCTAAATGTTTAACCAATGACACAAAATCACTTATTGGATGCACAAGATTGGTTAAAAACCCACATTGGATTAGAATATGCCTAGGGAGGACGAAAATGACCTAAATGTGGAACAAATGACACAAAATCACATATTGGATGCACAAAATTTGTTTTAAATCCTAATTGGATTAAAAGAAGCTTAAGGAGGACGAAAATGACCTAAATAATCAACCAATGACACAAAATCACTTATTGGATACACAAGATTGGTTAAAAACCCTAATTCGATTAGAATAAGCCTAGGGAGGACGAAAATGACCTAAATGTTCAACCCATCACACAAAATGACACAAAATCACATATTGGATACACAAGATTAGTTAAAAACCCTAATTGGAATAGAATAAGCCTAGCGAGGACGAAAATGACCTAAATGTTCAACCAATTGCACAAAATGACACAAAATCACTTATTGGATGCACAAGATTAGTTAAAAACCCAAATTGGATTAGAATATGCCTAGGGAGGACGAAAATGACCTGAACTTGGAACCAATGACACAAAATCACATATTGGATGCACTAGATTGGTTAAAAACCCACATTGGATTAGAATATGCCTAGGGAGGACGAAAATGACCTAAATGTGGAACAAATGACACAAAATCACATATTGGATTCACAAGATTGGTTTTAAACCCTAATTGGATTAAAAGAAGCTTAAGGAGGACGAAAATGACCTAAATAATCAACCAATGACACAAAATCACTTATTGGATGCACAAGTTTGGTTAAAAACCCTAATTGGATTAGAATAACCCTAGGGAGGACGAAAAGACCTAAATGTTCAACCAATGACACAAAATCACTTATTGGATGCACAAGATTGGTTAAAAACCCAAATTGGATTAAAATATGCCTAGGGAGGACGAAAATGACCTAAACGTGGAACCAATGACACCAAATCACATATTGGATGCACTATATTGGTTGAAAACCCTAATTCGATTAAAATAAGCTTAGGGAGGACAAAAATGACCTAAATAATCAACCAATGACACAAAATCACTTATTGGATGCACAAGATTGATTAAAAACCCTAATTGGATTAGGATAAACCTAGGGAGGACGAAAATGACCTGAATGTTTAACCAATCACACAAAATCACTTATTGGATGCACAAGATTGGTTAAAAACCCACATTGGATTAGAATATGCCTAGGGAGGACGAAAATGACCTAAATGTGGAACAAATGAAACAAAATCACATATTTGATGCACCAGATTGGTTTTAAACCCTAATTGGATTAAAAAAAGCTTAAGGAGGACGAAAATGACCTAAATAATCAACCAATAACACAAAATCACTTATTGGATGCACAAGATTGGTTAAAAACCCTAATTGGATTAGAATAAGCCTAGGGAGGACGAAAATGACCTAAGTGTTCAACCAATGACACAAAATCACATATTGGATGGACAAGATTGCTTAAAAACCCTAATTGGATTAGAATAAGCCTAGTGAGGATGAAAATGACCTAAATGTTCAACCAATGACACAAAATCACTTATTATATGCAGAAGATTTGTTAAAAGCCCTAACTGGATTAGAATAAGCCTATGGAGGATGAAATTGACTTAAATGTGCAACCAATGACACAAAATCACTTATTATATGCACAAGATTGGTTAAAAACCCTAATTGGATTAGAATAAGACTAAGGAAGATGAAAGTGACCAAAATGTGCAACCAATGACACAAAATCACATATTGGATGCACTAGATTGGTTAAAAACCCTAATTGGATTAGAATAAGCCTAGGGAGGACGAAAATGACCTGAACTTGGAACCAATGACACAAAATCACATATTGGGTGCACTAGATTGGTTGAAAACCCTAATTGGATTAAAATAAGCTTAGGGAGGACAAAAATGACCTAAGTAATTAACCAATGACACAAAATAACTTATTGGATGCACAAGATCGATTAAAAACCCTAATTGGATTAGAATAAGCCTAGGGAGGACGAAAATGACCTAAATGTGCAACCAATGACACAAAATCACATATTGGATGCACTAGATAAATTGAAAACCCTAATTGGATTAAAATAAGCTTAGGTAGGACAAAAATGAGCTAAATAATCAACCAATGACACAAAATCGCTTATTCAATGCACAAGATTGGTTAAAAACCCTAATTGGATTAGAATAAGCCTAGGGAGGACGAAAATATCCTAAGTGTTCAATCAATGACACAAAATTACACAAAATCACATATTGGATGCACAAGTTTGGTTAAAAACCCTAATTGGATTAGAATAAGCCTAGCGAGGACGAAAATGACCTAAATGTTCAACCAATGACACAAAATGACAAAAAATCACATATTGGATGCACAAGTTTGGTTCAAAACCCTAATTGGATTAGAATAACCCTAGGGAGGACGAAAATGACCTAAATGTTCAACCAATGACACAAAATCACTTATTGGATGCACAAGATTGGTTCAAAACCCACATTGTATTAGAATTAGACTAGGGAGGACGAAAGTGACCAAAATGTGCAACCAATGACACAAAATCACATATTGGATGCACTAGATTGGTTAAAAACCCTAATTGGATTTGAATAAGCCTAGGGAAGACGAAAATGACCTAAATGTTCAACCCATCACACAAAATGACAAAAAATCACATATTGGATGCACAAGATTAGTTAAAAACCCTAATTGGAATAGAATAAGCCTAGCGAGGACGAAAATGACCTAAATGTTCAACCAATTGCACAAAATGACACAAAATCATTTATTGGATGCACAAGATTGGTTAAAAACCCAAATTGGATTAGAATATGCCTAGGGAGGACGAAAATGACCTGAACTTGGAACCAATTGCACAAAATCACATATTGGATTCACTAGATTGGTTGAAAACCCAAATTGGACTAAAATAAGCTTAGGGAGGACAAAAATGACCTAAGTAATCAACCAATGACACAAAATCACTTATTGGATGCACAAGATTGATTAAAAACCCTAATTGGATTAGAATAAGCCTAGGGAGGACGAAAATGACCTAAATGTTTAACCAATGACACAAAATCACTTATTGGATGCACAAGATTGGTTAAAAACCCACATTGGATTAGAATATGCCTAGGGAGGACGAAAATGACCTAAATGTGGAACAAATGACACAAAATCACATATTGGATGCACAAAATTTGTTTTAAATCCTAATTGGATTAAAAGAAGCTTAAGGAGGACGAAAATGACCTAAATAATCAACCAATGACACAAAATCACTTATTGGATACACAAGATTGGTTAAAAACCCTAATTCGATTAGAATAAGCCTAGGGAGGACGAAAATGACCTAAGTGTTCAACCAATGACACAAAATGACACAAAATCACAAATTGGATGCACAAGATTGGTTAAAAACCCTAATTGGATTAGAATAAGCCTAGCGAGGATGAAAATGACCTAAATGTTCAACCAATGACACAAAATCACTTATTATATGCAGAAGATTTGTTAAAAACCCTAACTGGATTAGAATAAGCCTATGGAGGATGAAATTGACTTAAATGTGCAACCAATGACACAAAATCACTTATTATATGCACAAGATTGGTTAAAAACCCTAATTGGATTAGAATAAGACTAAGGAAGATGAAAGTGACCAAAATGTGCAACCAATGACACAAAATCACATATTGGATGCACTAGATTAGTTAAAAACCCTAATTGGATTAGAATAAGCCTAGGGAGGACGAAAATGACCTAAATGTTCAACCCATCACACAAAATGACACAAAATCACATATTGGATGCACAAGATTGGTTAAAAACCCTAATTGGATTAGAATAAGCCTAGCGAGGACGAAAATGACCTAAATGTTCAACGAATAACACAAAATGACACAAAATCTCTTATTGGATGCACAAGTTTGGTTAAAAACTCTAATTGGATTAGAATAACCCTAGGGAGGACGAAAATGACCTAAATGTTCAACCAATGACACAAAATCACTTATTGGATGCACAAGATTGGTTCAAAACCCACATTGGATTAGAATATGCCTAGGGAGGACGAAAATCACCTAAATATGGAACCAATGACACAAGATCACATATTGGATGCACAAGATTGGTTTTAAACCCTAATTGGATTAAAAGAAGCTTAGGGAGTACGAAAATGACCTAAATAATCAACCAGTGACAAAAAATCACTAATTGGATGCACAAGATTGGTTAAAAACCCTAATTGAATTAGAATGAGCCTAGGGAGGACGAAAATGACCTAAGTGTTCAACCAATGACACAAAATGACACAAAATCACATATTGGATGCACAAGATTTGTTAAAAACCCTAATTGGATTAGAATAAGCCTAGGGTGGACGAAAATGACCTAAATGTGCAACCAATGACACAAAATCACTTATTATATGCACAAAATTGGTTAAAAACCCTAAATGGATTATAATAAGACTAGGGAGGACGAAAGAGACCAAAATGTGCAACCAATGACACAAAATCACATATTTGATGCACAAGATTGGTTTTAAACCCTAATTGGATTAAAAAAAGCTTAAGCAGGACGAAAATGACCTAAATAATCAACCAATAACACAAAATCACTTATTGGATGCACAAGATTGGTTAAAAACCCTAATTGGATTAGAATAAGCCTAGGGAGGACGAAAATGACCTAAGTGTTCATTCAATGACACAAAATCACTTATTATATGCAGAAGATTTGTTAAAAACCCTTACTGGATTAGAATAAGCCTATGGAGGATGAAATTGACTTAAATTTGCAACTAATGACACAAAATCACTTATTATATGCACAAGATTGGTTAAAAACCCTAATTGGATTAGAATAAGACTAGGGAAGACGAAAGTGACCAAATGTGCAACCAATGACACAAAATCACATATTGGATGCACTAGATTGGTTAAAAACCCTAATTGGATTAGAATAAGCCTAGGGAGGACGAAAATGACCTAAATAATCAACCAATGACACAAAATCACTTATTGGATGCACAAGATTGATTAAAAACCCTAATTGGAATAGAATAAGCCTAGGGAGGACGAAAATCACCTAAATGTTTAACCAATGACACAAAATCACTTATTGGATGCACAAGATTGGTTAAAAACCCTAATTGGATTAGAATAAGCCTTGGGAGGACGAAAATGACCTAAGTGTTCTACCAATGACACAAAATGACACAAAATCACATATTGCATGGACAAGATTGGTTAAAAACACTAATTGGATTAGAATAAGCCTAGCGAGGATGAAAATGACCTAAATGTTCAACCAGTGACACAAAATCACTTATTATATGCACAAGATTTGTTAAAAACCCTAATTGGATTAGAATAAGCCTAGGGAGGATGAAAATGACTTATATGTGCAACCAATGACCCAAAATCACTTATTATATGCACAAGATTGGTTAAAAACCCTTATTGAATTAGAATAAGACTGGGGAAGACGAAAGTGACCAAAATGTGCAACCAATGACACAAAATCACATATTGGATGCACTAGATTGGTTAAAAACCCTAATTGGATTAGAATAAACCTAGGGAGGACGAAAATGACCTAAGTGTTTAACCAATGACACAACATCACACAAAATCACATATTTGGTGCACAAGATTGGTTAAAAACCCTAATTGGATTAGAATAAGCCTAGGGAGGACGAAAATGACCTGAACTTGGAACCAATGACACAAAATCACATATTGGATGCACTAGATTGGTTGAAAACCCTAATTGGATTAAAATAAGCTTAGGGAGGACAAAAATGACCTAAGTAATTAACCAATGACACAAAATAACTTATTGGATGCACAAGATTGATTAAAAACCCTAATTGGATTAGAATAAGCCTAGGGAGGACGAAAATGACCTAAATGTGCAACCAATGACACAAAATCACATATTGGATGCACTAGATAAATTGAAAACCCTAATTGGATTAAAATAAGCTTAGGTAGGACAAAAATGAGCTAAATAATCAACCAATGACACAAAATCGCTTATTCAATGCACAAGATTGGTTAAAAACCCTAATTGGATTAGAATAAGCCTAGGGAGGACGAAAATATCCTAAGTGTTCAATCAATGACACAAAATTACACAAAATCACATATTGGATGCACAAGTTTTGTTAAAAACCCTAATTAGATTAGAATAAGCCTAGCGAGGACGAAAATGACCTAAATGTTCAACCAATGACACAAAATGACAAAAAATCACATATTGGATGCACAAGTTTGGTTCAAAACCCTAATTGGATTAGAATAACCCTAGGGAGGACGAAAATGACCTAAATGTTCAACCAATGACACAAAATCACTTATTGGATGCACAAGATTGGTTCAAAACCCACAATGGATTAGAATTAGACTAGGGAGGACGAAAGTGACCAAAATGTGCAACCAATGACACAAAATCACATATTGGATGCACTAGATTGGTTAAAAACCCAAATTGGATTTGAATAAGCCTAGGGAGGACGAAAATGACCTAAATGTTCAACCCATCACACAAAATGACAAAAAATCACATATTGGATGCACAAGATTAGTTAAAAACCCTAATTGGAATAGAATAAGCCTAGCGAGGACGAAAATGACCTAAATGTTCAACCAATTGCACAAAATGACACAAAATCATTTATTGGATGCACAAGATTGGTTAAAAACCCAAATTGGATTAGAATATGCCTAGGGAGGACGAAAATGATTTGAACTTGGAACCAATTGCACAAAATCACATTTTGGATTCACTAGATTGGTTGAAAACCCAAATTGGACTAAAATAAGCTTAGGGAGGACAAAAATGACCTAAGTAATCAACCATAACACAAAATCACTTATTGGATGCACAAGATTGATTAAAAACCCTAATTGGATTAGAATAAGCCTAGGGAGGACGAATATGACCTAAATGTTTAACCAATGACACAAAATCACTTATTGGATGCACAAGATTGGTTAAAAACCCACATTGGATTAGAATATTCCTAGGGAGGACGAAAATGACCTAAATGTGGAACAAATGACACAAAATCACATATTGGATGCACAAGATTTGTTTTAAATCCTAATTGGATTAAAAGAAGCTTAAGGAGGACGAAAATGACCTAATTAATCAACCAATGACACAAAATCACTTATTGGATACACAAGATTGGTTAAAAACCCTAATTCGATTAGAATAAGCCTAGGGAGGACGAAAATGACCTAAGTGTTCAACCAATGACACAAAATGACACAAAATCACATATTGGATGGACAAGATTGGTTAAAAACCCTAATTGGATTAGAATAAGCCTAGCGAGGATGAAAATGACCTAAATGTTCAACCAATGACACAAAATCACTTATTATATGCAGAAGATTTGTTAAAAACCCTAACTGGATTAGAATAAGCCTATGGAGGATGAAATTGACTTAAATGTGCAACCAATGACACAAAATCACTAATTGGATGCACAAGATTGGTTAAAAACCCTAATTGGATTAGAATAAGACTAAGGAAGATGAAAGTGACCAAAATGTGCAACCAATGACACAAAATCACATATTGGATGCACTAGATTGGTTAAAAACCCTAATTGGATTAGAATAAGCCTAGGGAGGACGAAAATGACCTAAATGTTCAACCCATCACACAAAATGACACAAAATCACATATTGGATGCACAAGATTGGTTAAAAACCCTAATTGGATTAGAATAAGCCTAGCGAGGACGAAAATGACCTAAATGTTCAACGAATAACACAAAATGACACAAAATCTCTTATTGGATGCACAAGTTTGGTTAAAAACTCTAATTGGATTAGAATAACCCTAGGGAGGACGAAAATGACCTAAATGTTCAACCAATGACACAAAATCACTTATTGGATGCACAAGATTGGTTCAAAACCCACATTGGATTAGAATATGCCTAGGGAGGACGAAAATCACCTAAATATGGAACCAATGACACAAGATCACATATTGGATGCACAAGATTGGTTTTAAACCCTAATTGGATTAAAAGAAGCTTAGGGAGTACGAAAATGACCTAAATAATCAACCAGTGACAAAAAATCACTAATTGGATGCACAAGATTGGTTAAAAACCCTAATTGAATTAGAATGAGCCTAGGGAGGACGAAAATGACCTAAGTGTTCAACCAATGACACAAAATGACACAAAATCACATATTGGATGCACAAGATTTGTTAAAAACCCTAATTGGATTAGAATAAGCCTAGGGTGGACGAAAATGACCTAAATGTGCAACCAATGACACAAAATCACTTATTATATGCACAAAATTGGTTAAAAACCCTAAATGGATTATAATAAGACTAGGGAGGACGAAAGAGACCAAAATGTGCAACCAATGACACAAAATCACATATTTGATGCACAAGATTGGTTTTAAACCCTAATTGGATTAAAAAAAGCTTAAGCAGGACGAAAATGACCTAAATAATCAACCAATAACACAAAATCACTTATTGGATGCACAAGATTGGTTAAAAACCCTAATTGGATTAGAATAAGCCTAGGGAGGACGAAAATGACCTAAGTGTTCATTCAATGACACAAAATCACTTATTATATGCAGAAGATTTGTTAAAAACCCTTACTGGATTAGAATAAGCCTATGGAGGATGAAATTGACTTAAATTTGCAACTAATGACACAAAATCACTTATTATATGCACAAGATTGGTTAAAAACCCTAATTGGATTAGAATAAGACTAGGGAAGACGAAAGTGACCAAATGTGCAACCAATGACACAAAATCACATATTGGATGCACTAGATTGGTTAAAAACCCTAATTGGATTAGAATAAGCCTAGGGAGGACGAAAATGACCTAAATAATCAACCAATGACACAAAATCACTTATTGGATGCACAAGATTGATTAAAAACCCTAATTGGAATAGAATAAGCCTAGGGAGGACGAAAATCACCTAAATGTTTAACCAATGACACAAAATCACTTATTGGATGCACAAGATTGGTTAAAAACCCTAATTGGATTAGAATAAGCCTTGGGAGGACGAAAATGACCTAAGTGTTCTACCAATGACACAAAATGACACAAAATCACATATTGCATGGACAAGATTGGTTAAAAACACTAATTGGATTAGAATAAGCCTAGCGAGGATGAAAATGACCTAAATGTTCAACCAGTGACACAAAATCACTTATTATATGCACAAGATTTGTTAAAAACCCTAATTGGATTAGAATAAGCCTAGGGAGGATGAAAATGACTTATATGTGCAACCAATGACCCAAAATCACTTATTATATGCACAAGATTGGTTAAAAACCCTTATTGAATTAGAATAAGACTGGGGAAGACGAAAGTGACCAAAATGTGCAACCAATGACACAAAATCACATATTGGATGCACTAGATTGGTTAAAAACCCTAATTGGATTAGAATAAACCTAGGGAGGACGAAAATGACCTAAGTGTTTAACCAATGACACAACATCACACAAAATCACATATTTGGTGCACAAGATTGGTTAAAAACCCTAATTGGATTAGAATAAGCCTAGGGAGGACGAAAATGACCTGAACTTGGAACCAATGACACAAAATCACATATTGGATGCACTAGATTGGTTGAAAACCCTAATTGGATTAAAATAAGCTTAGGGAGGACAAAAATGACCTAAGTAATTAACCAATGACACAAAATAACTTATTGGATGCACAAGATTGATTAAAAACCCTAATTGGATTAGAATAAGCCTAGGGAGGACGAAAATGACCTAAATGTGCAACCAATGACACAAAATCACATATTGGATGCACTAGATAAATTGAAAACCCTAATTGGATTAAAATAAGCTTAGGTAGGACAAAAATGAGCTAAATAATCAACCAATGACACAAAATCGCTTATTCAATGCACAAGATTGGTTAAAAACCCTAATTGGATTAGAATAAGCCTAGGGAGGACGAAAATATCCTAAGTGTTCAATCAATGACACAAAATTACACAAAATCACATATTGGATGCACAAGTTTGGTTAAAAACCCTAATTGGATTAGAATAAGCCTAGCGAGGACGAAAATGACCTAAATGTTCAACCAATGACACAAAATGACAAAAAATCACATATTGGATGCACAAGTTTGGTTCAAAACCCTAATTGGATTAGAATAACCCTAGGGAGGACGAAAATGACCTAAATGTTCAACCAATGACACAAAATCACTTATTGGATGCACAAGATTGGTTCAAAACCCACAATGGATTAGAATTAGACTAGGGAGGACGAAAGTGACCAAAATGTGCAACCAATGACACAAAATCACATATTGGATGCACTAGATTGGTTAAAAACCCAAATTGGATTTGAATAAGCCTAGGGAGGACGAAAATGACCTAAATGTTCAACCCATCACACAAAATGACAAAAAATCACATATTGGATGCACAAGATTAGTTAAAAACCCTAATTGGAATAGAATAAGCCTAGCGAGGACGAAAATGACCTAAATGTTCAACCAATTGCACAAAATGACACAAAATCATTTATTGGATGCACAAGATTGGTTAAAAACCCAAATTGGATTAGAATATGCCTAGGGAGGACGAAAATGATTTGAACTTGGAACCAATTGCACAAAATCACATATTGGATTCACTAGATTGGTTGAAAACCCAAATTGGACTAAAATAAGCTTAGGGAGGACAAAAATGACCTAAGTAATCAACCATAACACAAAATCACTTATTGGATGCACAAGATTGATTAAAAACCCTAATTGGATTAGAATAAGCCTAGGGAGGACGAATATGACCTAAATGTTTAACCAATGACACAAAATCACTTATTGGATGCACAAGATTGGTTAAAAACCCACATTGGATTAGAATATTCCTAGGGAGGACGAAAATGACCTAAATGTGGAACAAATGACACAAAATCACATATTGGATGCACAAGATTTGTTTTAAATCCTAATTGGATTAAAAGAAGCTTAAGGAGGACGAAAATGACCTAAATAATCAACCAATGACACAAAATCACTTATTGGATACACAAGATTGGTTAAAAACCCTAATTCGATTAGAATAAGCCTAGGGAGGACGAAAATGACCTAAGTGTTCAACCAATGACACAAAATGACACAAAATCACATATTGGATGGACAAGATTGGTTAAAAACCCTAATTGGATTAGAATAAGCCTAGCGAGGATGAAAATGACCTAAATGTTCAACCAATGACACAAAATCACTTATTATATGCAGAAGATTTGTTAAAAACCCTAACTGGATTAGAATAAGCCTATGGAGGATGAAATTGACTTAAATGTGCAACCAATGACACAAAATCATTTATTATATGCACAAGATTGGTTAAAAACCCTAATTGGATTAGAATAAGACTAAGGAAGATGAAAGTGACCAAAATGTGCAACCAATGACACAAAATCACATATTGGATGCACTAGATTGGTTAAAAACCCTAATTGGATTAGAATAAGCCTAGGGAGGACGAAAATGACCTAAATGTTCAACCCATCACACAAAATGACACAAAATCACATATTGGATGCACAAGATTGGTTAAAAACCCTAATTGGATTAGAATAAGCCTAGCGAGGACGAAAATGACCTAAATGTTCAACGAATAACACAAAATGACACAAAATCTCTTATTGGATGCACAAGTTTGATTAAAAACTCTAATTGGATTAGAATAACCCTAGGGAGGACGAAAATGACCTAAATGTTCAACCAATGACACAAAATCACTTATTGGATGCACAAGATTGGTTCAAAACCCACATTGGATTAGAATATGCATAGGGAGGACGAAAATGGCTTAAATATGGAACCAATGACACAAGATCACATATTGGATGCACAAGATTGGTTTTAAACCCTAATTGGATTAAAAGAAGCTTAGGGAGTACGAAAATGACCTAAATAATCAACCAGTGACAAAAAATCACTAATTGGATGCACATGATTGGTTAAAAACCCTAATTGAATTAGAATGAGCCTAGGGAGGACGAAAATGACCTAAATGTGCAACCAATGACACAAAATCACTTATTATATGCACAAGATTGGTTAAAAACCCTAAATGGATTATAATAAGACTAGGGAGGACGAAAGAGACCAAAATGTGCAACCAATGACACAAAATCACATATTGGATGCACTAGATTGGTTAAAAACCCTAATTGGATTAGAAAAAGCCTAGGGAGGACGAAAATGACTTAAATGTTCAACCCATCACACTAAATGACACAAAATCACATATTGGCTGCACAAGATTGGTTAAAAACCCTAATTGGATTAGAATAAGCCTAGCGAGGACGAAAATGACCTAAATGTTCAACGAATGACACAAAATGACACAAAATCTCTTATTGGATGCACAAGATTGGTTAAAACCCAAATTGGATTAGAATATGCCTAGGGTGGACGAAAATGACCTAAATGTGCAACCAATGACACAAAATCACATATTGGATGCACTAGATAAATTGAAAACCCTAATTGGATTAAAATAAGCTTAGGGAGGACAAAAATGAGCTAAATAATCAACCAATGACACAAAATCGCTTATTCGAAGCACAAGATTGGTTAAAAACCCTAATTGGATTACAATAAGCCTAGGGAGGATGAAAATGACATAAATGTTCAATCAATGACACAAAATGACACAAAATCACATATTGGATGCACATGTTTGGTTAAAAACCCTAATTGGATTAGAATAACCCTAGGGAGGACGAAAAGACCTAAATGTTCAACCAATGACACAAAATCACTTATTGGATGCACAAGATTGGTTAAAAACCCAAATTGGATTAAAATATGCTTAGGTAGGACGAAAATGACCTAAACGTGGAACCAATGACACCAAATCACATATTGGATGCACTAGATTGGTTGAAAACCCTAATTGGATTAAAATAAGCTTAGGGAGGACAAAAATGACCTAATCAATCAACCAATGACACAAAATCACTTATTGGATGCACAAGATTGATTAAAAACCCTAGTTGGATTAGAATAAGCCTAGGGAGGACGAAAATGACCTAAATGTTTAACTAATGACACAAAATCACTTATTGGATGCACAAGATTGGTTAAAATCCCACATTGGATTAGAATATGCCTAGGGAGGACGAAAATGACCTAAATGTGGAACAAATGACACAAAATCACATATTTGATGCACAAGATTGGTTTTAAACCCTAATTGGATTAAAAGAAGCTTAAGGAGGACGAAATGACCTAAATAATCAACCAATAACAAAAAATCACTAATTGGATGCACAAGATTGGTTAAAAACCCTAATTGAATTAGAATGAGCCTAGGGAGGACGAAAATGACCTAAGTGTTCAACCAATGACACAAAATGACACAAAATCACATATTGGATGCACAAGATTTGTTAAAAACCC
This sequence comes from Cicer chorassanicum, assembly GCA_037974735.1. Classification (NCBI taxonomy): domain Eukaryota; kingdom Viridiplantae; phylum Streptophyta; class Magnoliopsida; order Fabales; family Fabaceae; genus Cicer; species Cicer chorassanicum. Next base: position 23,551,407 of record JBBPBP010000002.1, read on the forward strand.
TAATTGGATTAGAATAAGCCTATGGAGGACAAAAATGACCTAAATGTGCAACCAATGACACAAAATCACTTATTATATGCACAAGATTGGTTAAAAACCCTAAATGGATTATAATAAGACTAGGGAGGACAAAAGAGACCAAAATGTGCAACCAATGATACAAAATCACATATTGGATGCACTAGATTGGTTAAAAACCCTAATTGGATTAGAATAAGCCTAGGGAGGACGAAAATGACTTAAATGTTCAACCCATCACACTAAATGACACAAAATCACATATTGGCTGCACAAGATTGGTTAAAAACCCTAATTGGATTAGAATAAGCCTAGCGAGGACGAAAATGACCTAAATGTTCAACGAATGACACAAAATGACACAAAATCTCTTATTGGATGCACAAGATTGGTTAAAACCCAAATTGGATTAGAATATGCCTAGGGTGGACGTAAATGACCTAAATGTGCAACCAATGACACAAAATCACATATTGGATGCACTAGATAAATTGAAAACCCTAATTGGATTAAAATAAGCTTAGGGAGGACAAAAATGAGCTAAATAATCAACCAATGACACAAAATCGCTTATTCGAAGCACAAGATTGCTTAAAAACCCTAATTGGATTACAATAAGCCTAGGGAGGATGAAAATGACCTAAGTGTTCAATCAATGACACAAAATGACACAAAATCACATATTGGATGCACAAGTTTGGTTAAAAACCCTAATTGGATTAGAATAAGCCTAGCGAGGACGAAAATGACCTAAATGTTCAACCAATGACACAAAATGACAAAAAATCACATATTGGATGCACAAGTTTGGTTAAAAACCCTAATTGGATTAGAATAACCCTACGGAGGATGAAAATGACCTAAATGTTCAACCAATGACACAAAATCACTTATTGGATGCACAAGATTGGTTCAAAACCGACATTGGATTAGAAAAAGACTAGGGAGGACAAAAGTGACCAAAATGTGCAACCAATGACACAAAATCACATATTGGATGCACTAGATTGGTTAAAAACCCTAATTGGATTTGAATAAGCCTAGGGAGGACGAAAATGACCTAAATGTTCAACCCATCACACAAAATGACACAAAAACACATATTGGATGCACAAGATTAGTTAAAAACCCTAACTGGAATAGAATAAGCCTAGCGAGGACGAAAATGACCTAAATGTTCAACCAATTGCAAAAAATGAAACAAAATCACTTATTAGATGCACAAGATTGGCTAAAAACCCAAATTGGATTAGAATATGCCTAGGGAGGACGAAAATGACCTGAACTTGGAAACAATGACAAAAATAACATATTGGATGTACTAGATTGGTTGAAAACCTTAATTGGATTAAAATAAGCTTAGGGAGGACAAAAATGACCTAAGTAATCAACCAATGACACAAAATCACTTATTGGATGCACAAGATTGATTAAAAACCCTAGTTGGATTAGAATAAGCCTAGGGAGGACGAAAATGACCTAAATGTTTAACCAATGACACAAAATCACTTATTGGATGCACAAGATTGGTTAAAAACCCACATTGGATTAGAATATGCCTAGGGAGGACGAAAATGACCTAAATGTGGAACAAATGACACAAAATCACATATTTGATGCACAAGATTGGTTTTAAACCCTAATTGGATTAAAAGAAGCTTAAGGAGGACGAAATGACCTAAATAATCAACCAATAACACAAAATCACTTATTGGATGCACAAGATTGGTTAAAAATCCTAATTGGATTAGAATAAGCCTATGGAGGACGAAAATGACCTAAATGTTCAACCCATCACACAAAATCACATATTGGATGCACAAGATTGGTTAAAAACCCTAATTGGATTAGAATAAGCCTAGCGAGGACGAAAATGACCTAAATGTTCAACGAATGACACAAAATGACACAAAATCTCTAATTGGATGCACAAGATTGGTTAAAAACCTTAATTGAATTAGAATAAGCCTAGGGAGGACGAAAATGACCTAAATGTGCAACCAATGACAAAAAATCACTTATTATATGCACAAGATTGGTTAAAAACCCTAATTGGATTAGAATAAGACTAGGGAGGACGAAAGTGACCAAAATGTGCAACCAATGACACAAAATCACATATTGGATGCACTAGATTGGTTAAAAACCCTAATTGGATTAGAATAAGCCTAGGGAGGACGAAAATGACTTAAATGTTTAACCCATCACACAAAATGACATAAAATCACATATTGGATGCACAAGATTGGTTAAAAACCCTAATTGGATTAGAATAAGCCTAGCGAGGACGAAAATGACCTAAATGTTCAACGAATGGCACAAAATGACACAAAATCTCTTATTGGATGCACAAGATTGGCTAAAACCCAAATGGGATTAGAATATGCCTAGGGAGGACGAAAATGACCTAAATGTGGAACCAATGACACAAAATCACATATTGGATGCACTAGATAAATTGAAAACCCTAATTTGATTAAAATAAGCTTAGGTAGGACAAAAATGAGCTAAATAATCAACCAATGAAACAAAATCGCTGATTCGATGCACAAGATTGGTTAAAAACCCTTATTGGATTAGAATAAGCCTAGGGAGGACGAAAATGACCTAAGTGTTCAACCAATGACAAAAAATGACACAAAATGACACAAAATCACATATTGGATGCACAAGTTTGGTTAAAAACCCTAATTGGATTAGAATAAGCCTAGGGAGGACGAAAATGACCTAAGTGTTCAACCAATGACACAACATCACACAAAATCACATATTGGATGGACAAGATTGGTTAAAAACCCTAATTGGATTAGAATAAGCCTAGCGAGTATGAAAATTACCTAAATGTTCAACCAATGACAAAAAATCACTTATTATATGCAGAAGATTTGTTAAAAACCCTAACTGGTTTTAGAATAAGCCTAGGGAAGATGAAAATGACTTAAATGTGCAACCAATGACACAAAATCACTTATTATATGCACAAGATTGGTTAAAAACCCTAATTGGATTAGAATAAGACTAGGGAGGACGAAAGTGACCAAAATGTACAACCAATGACACAAAATCACATATTGGATGCACTAGATTGGTAAAAAACCCTAATTGGATTAGAATAAGCCTAGGGAGGACGAAAATGACCTAAATGTTCAACCCATCACACAAAATGACACAAAATCACATATTGGATGCACAAGATTGGTAAAAACCCTAATTGGATTAGAATAAGCCTAGCGAGGACGA
>JBBPBP010000002.1:23554674-23594080 GCA_037974735.1 Cicer chorassanicum
AAAATCACATATTGGATGCACAAGATTGGTTAAAAACCCTAATTGGATTAGAATAAGCCTAGCGAGGACGAAAATGACCTAAATGTTCAACGAATGGCACAAAATGACACAAAATCTCTTATTGGATGCACAAGATTGGCTAAAACCCAAATGGGATTAGAATATGCCTAGGGAGGACGAAAATGACCTAAATGTGGAACCAATGACACAAAATCACATATTGGATGCACTAGATAAATTGAAAACCCTAATTGGATTAAAATAAGCTTAGGTAGGACAAAAATGAGCTAAATAATCAACCAATGAAACAAAATCGCTGATTCGATGCACAAGATTGGTTAAAAACCCTTATTGGATTAGAATAAGCCTAGGGAGGACGAAAATGACCTAAGTGTTCAACCAATGACAAAAAATGACACAAAATGACACAAAATCACATATTGGATGCACAAGTTTGGTTAAAAACCCTAATTGGATTAGAATAAGCCTAGGGAGGACGAAAATGACCTAAGTGTTCAACCAATGACACAACATCACACAAAATCACATATTGGATGGACAAGATTGGTTAAAAACCCTAATTGGATTAGAATAAGCCTAGCGAGTATGAAAATTACCTAAATGTTCAACCAATGACAAAAAATCACTTATTATATGCAGAAGATTTGTTAAAAACCCTAACTGGTTTTAGAATAAGCCTAGGGAAGATGAAAATGACTTAAATGTGCAACCAATGACACAAAATCACTTATTATATGCACAAGATTGGTTAAAAACCCTAATTGGATTAGAATAAGACTAGGGAGGACGAAAGTGACCAAAATGTACAACCAATGACACAAAATCACATATTGGATGCACTAGATTGGTAAAAAACCCTAATTGGATTAGAATAAGCCTAGGGAGGACGAAAATGACCTAAATGTTCAACCCATCACACAAAATGACACAAAATCACATATTGGATGCACAAGATTGGTAAAAACCCTAATTGGATTAGAATAAGCCTAGCGAGGACGAAAATGACCTAAATGTTCAACCAATTGACAAAATGACACAATATCACTTATTGGATGCACAAGATTGGTTAAAAACCCAAATTGGATAAGAATATGCCTAGGGAGGACGAAAATGACCTGAACGTTGAACCAATGACAAAAAATCACTTATTGGATGCACAAGATTGGTTAAAAACCCAAATTGGATTAGAATATGCCTAGGGAGGACGAAAATGACCTAAACGTGGAACCAATGACACAAAATCACAAATTATATGCACAAGATTGGTTAAAAACCCTAATTGGATTAGAATAAGACTAGGGAGGACGAAAGTGACCAAAATGTGCAACCAATGACACAAAATCACATATTGGATGCATTAGATTGGTTAAAAACCCTAATTCGATTTGAATAAGCCTAGGGAGGACGAAAATGACCTAAATGTTCAACCCATCACACAAAATGACACAAAATCACATATTGGATGCACAAGATTGGTTAAAAACCCTAATTGGATTAGAATAAGCCTAGCGAGGACGAAAATGACCTAAATGTTCAACGAATGACACAAAATGACACAAAATCTCTTATTGGATGCACAAGATTGGTTAAAACCCAAATTGGAATAGAATATGCTTAGGGAGGACAAAAATGACCTAAATGTGGAACCAATGACACAAAATCACATATTGGATGCACTAGATAATTTGAAAACCCTAATTGGATTAAAATAAGCTTAGGGAGGACAAAAATGAGCTAAATAGTCAACCAAGGACACAAAATCACATATTTGATGCACAAGTTTGGTTAAAAACCCTAATTGGATTAGAATAAGCCTAGCGCGGACGAAAATGACCTAAATGTTCAACCAATGACACAAAATGACAAAAAATCACATATTGGATGCACAAGTTTGGTTAAAAACTCTAATTGGATTAGAATAACCCTAGGGAGGACGAAAATGACCTAAATGTTCAACCAATGACACAAAATCACTTATTGGATGCACAAGATTGGTTCAAAACCCACATTGGATTAGAATATGCATAGGGAGGACGAAAATGGCTTAAATATGGAACCAATGACACAAGATCACATATTGGATGCACAAGATTGGTTTTAAACCCTAATTGGATTAAAAGAAGCTTAGGGAGTACGAAAATGACCTAAATAATCAACCAGTGACAAAAAATCACTAATTGGATGCACATGATTGGTTAAAAACCCTAATTGAATTAGAATGAGCCTAGGGAGGACGAAAATGACCTAAATGTGCAACCAATGACACAAAATCACTTATTATATGCACAAGATTGGTTAAAAACCCTAAATGGATTATAATAAGACTAGGGAGGACGAAAGAGACCAAAATGTGCAACCAATGACACAAAATCACATATTGGATGCACTAGATTGGTTAAAAACCCTAATTGGATTAGAAAAAGCCTAGGGAGGACGAAAATGACTTAAATGTTCAACCCATCACACTAAATGACACAAAATCACATATTGGCTGCACAAGATTGGTTAAAAACCCTAATTGGATTAGAATAAGCCTAGCGAGGACGAAAATGACCTAAATGTTCAACGAATGACACAAAATGACACAAAATCTCTTATTGGATGCACAAGATTGGTTAAAACCCAAATTGGATTAGAATATGCCTAGGGTGGACGTAAATGACCTAAATGTGCAACCAATGACACAAAATCACATATTGGATGCACTAGATAAATTGAAAACCCTAATTGGATTAAAATAAGCTTAGGGAGGACAAAAATGAGCTAAATAATCAACCAATGACACAAAATCGCTTATTCGAAGCACAAGATTGCTTAAAAACCCTAATTGGATTACAATAAGCCTAGGGAGGATGAAAATGACCTAAGTGTTCAATCAATGACACAAAATGACACAAAATCACATATTGGATGCACAAGTTTGGTTAAAAACCCTAATTGGATTAGAATAAGCCTAGCGAGGACGAAAATGACCTAAATGTTCAACCAATGACACAAAATGACAAAAAATCACATATTGGATGCACAAGTTTGGTTAAAAACCCTAATTGGATTAGAATAACCCTACGGAGGATGAAAATGACCTAAATGTTCAACCAATGACACAAAATACTTATTGGATGCACAAGATTGGTTCAAAACCGACATTGGATTAGAAAAAGACTAGGGAGGACAAAAGTGACCAAAATGTGCAACCAATGACACAAAATCACATATTGGATGCACTAGATAGGTTAAAAACCCTAATTGGATTTGAATAAGCCTAGGGAGGACGAAAATGACCTAAATGTTCAACCCATCACACAAAATGACACAAAAACACATATTGGATGCACAAGATTAGTTAAAAACCCTAACTGGAATAGAATAAGCCTAGCGAGGACGAAAATGACCTAAATGTTCAACCAATTGCACAAAATGAAACAAAATCACTTATTAGATGCACAAGATTGGCTAAAAACCCAAATTGGATTAGAATATGCCTAGGGAGGACGAAAATGACCTGAACTTGGAAACAATGACAAAAATAACATATTGGATGTACTAGATTGGTTGAAAACCCTAATTGGATTAAAATAAGCTTAGGGAGGACAAAAATGACCTAAGTAATCAACCAATGACACAAAATCACTTATTGGATGCACAAGATTGATTAAAAACCCTAGTTGGATTAGAATAAGCCTAGGGAGGACGAAAATGACCTAAATGTTTAACCAATGACACAAAATCACTTATTGGATGCACAAGATTGGTTAAAAACCCACATTGGATTAGAATATGCCTAGGGAGGACGAAAATGACCTAAATGTGGAACAAATGACACAAAATCACATATTTGATGCACAAGATTGGTTTTAAACCCTAATTGGATTAAAAGAAGCTTAAGGAGGACGAAATGACCTAAATAATCAACCAATAACACAAAATCACTTATTGGATGCACAAGATTGGTTAAAAATCCTAATTGGATTAGAATAAGCCTATGGAGGACGAAAATGACCTAAATGTTCAACCCATCACACAAAATCACATATTGGATGCACAAGATTGGTTAAAAACCCTAATTGGATTAGAATAAGCCTAGCGAGGACGAAAATGACCTAAATGTTCAACGAATGACACAAAATGACACAAAATCTCTAATTGGATGCACAAGATTGGTTAAAAACCTTAATTGAATTAGAATAAGCCTAGGGAGGACGAAAATGACCTAAATGTGCAACCAATGACAAAAAATCACTTATTATATGCACAAGATTGGTTAAAAACCCTAATTGGATTAGAATAAGACTAGGGAGGACGAAAGTGACCAAAATGTGCAACCAATGACACAAAATCACATATTGGATGCACTAGATTGGTTAAAAACCCTAATTGGATTAGAATAAGCCTAGGGAGGACGAAAATGACTTAAATGTTTAACCCATCACACAAAATGACACAAAATCACATATTGGATGCACAAGATTGGTTAAAAACCCTAATTGGATTAGAATAAGCCTAGCGAGGACGAAAATGACCTAAATGTTCAACGAATGGCACAAAATGACACAAAATCTCTTATTGGATGCACAAGATTGGCTAAAACCCAAATGGGATTAGAATATGCCTAGGGAGGACGAAAATGACCTAAATGTGGAACCAATGACACAAAATCACATATTGGATGCACTAGATAAATTGAAAACCCTAATTTGATTAAAATAAGCTTAGGTAGGACAAAAATGAGCTAAATAATCAACCAATGAAACAAAATCGCTGATTCGATGCACAAGATTGGTTAAAAACCCTTATTGGATTAGAATAAGCCTAGGGAGGACGAAAATGACCTAAGTGTTCAACCAATGACAAAAAATGACACAAAATGACACAAAATCACATATTGGATGCACAAGTTTGGTTAAAAACCCTAATTGGATTAGAATAAGCCTAGGGAGGACGAAAATGACCTAAGTGTTCAACCAATGACACAACATCACACAAAATCACATATTGGATGGACAAGATTGGTTAAAAACCCTAATTGGATTAGAATAAGCCTAGCGAGTATGAAAATTACCTAAATGTTCAACCAATGACAAAAAATCACTTATTATATGCAGAAGATTTGTTAAAAACCCTAACTGGTTTTAGAATAAGCCTAGGGAAGATGAAAATGACTTAAATGTGCAACCAATGACACAAAATCACTTATTATATGCACAAGATTGGTTAAAAACCCTAATTGGATTAGAATAAGACTAGGGAGGACGAAAGTGACCAAAATGTACAACCAATGACACAAAATCACATATTGGATGCACTAGATTGGTAAAAAACCCTAATTGGATTAGAATAAGCCTAGGGAGGACGAAAATGACCTAAATGTTCAACCCATCACACAAAATGACACAAAATCACATATTGGATGCACAAGATTGGTAAAAACCCTAATTGGATTAGAATAAGCCTAGCGAGGACGAAAATGACCTAAATGTTCAACCAATTGACAAAATGACACAATATCACTTATTGGATGCACAAGATTGGTTAAAAACCCAAATTGGATAAGAATATGCCTAGGGAGGACGAAAATGACCTGAACGTTGAACCAATGACAAAAAATCACTTATTGGATGCACAAGATTGGTTAAAAACCCAAATTGGATTAGAATATGCCTAGGGAGGACGAAAATGACCTAAACGTGGAACCAATGACACAAAATCACAAATTATATGCACAAGATTGGTTAAAAACCCTAATTGGATTAGAATAAGACTAGGGAGGACGAAAGTGACCAAAATGTGCAACCAATGACACAAAATCACATATTGGATGCATTAGATTGGTTAAAAACCGTAATTGGATTTGAATAAGCCTAGGGAGGACGAAAACGACCTAAATGTTCAACCCATCACACAAAATGACACAAAATCACATATTGGATGCACAAGATTGGTTAAAAATCCTAATTTTATTAGAATAAGCCTAGCGAGGACGAAAATGACCTAAATGTTTAACCAATTGCACAAAATGACACAATATCACTTATTGGATGCACAAGATTGGTTAAAAACCCAAATTGGATTAGAATATGCCTAGGGAGGACGAAAATGACCTGAACGTGGAACCAATGACACAAAATCACATATTGGATGCACTAGATTGGTTGAAAACCCTAATTGGACTAAAATAAGCTTAGGGAGGACAAAAATGACCTAAATAATCAACCAATGACACAAAATCACTTATTGGATGCACAAGATAGATTAAAAACCCTAATTGGATTAGAATAAGCCTAGGGAGGACGAATTGACCTAAATGTTTAACCAATGACACAAAATCACTTATTGGATGCACAAGATTGGTTAAAACCCCACATAGGATTAGAATATGCCTAGGGAGGACGAAAATGACCTAAATGTGGAACAAACGACACAAAATCACATATTGGATGCACAAGATTGGTTTTAAACCCTAATTGGATTAAAAGAAGCTTTAGGAGGACGAAAATGACCTAAATAATCAACCAATGAAACAAAATCACTTATTGGATGCACAAGATTGGTTAAAATCCCTAATTGGATTAGAATAAGCCTAGGGAGGACGAAAATGACCTAAGTGTTCTACCAATGACACAAAATGACACCAAATCACATATTGGATGGACAAGATTGGTTAAAAACCCTAATTGGATTAGAATAAGCTTAGCGAGGATGAAAATGACCTAAATGTTTAACCAATGACACAAAATCACTTATTATATGCAGAAGATTTGTTAAAAACCCTAACTGGATTAGAATAATCCTATGGAGGATGAAATTGACTTAAATGTTCAACCAATTACACAAAATCACTTATTATATGCACAAGATTGGTTAAAAACCCTAATTGGATTAGAATAAGACTAGGGAAGACGAAAGTGACCAAATGTGCAACCAATGACACAAAATCACATATTGGATGCACTAGATTGGTTAAAAACCCTAATTGGATTAGAATAAGCATAGGGAGGACGAAAATGACCTAAATAATCAACCAATGACACAAAATCACTTATTGGATGCACAAGATTGGTTAAAAACCCTAATTGGACGAGAATAAGCCTTGAGAGGACGAAAATGACCTAAATGTTCAACCAATGACACAAAATCACTTATTGGATGGACAAGATTGGTTAAAAACCCTAATTGGATTAGAATAAGCCTAGCGAGGATGAAAATGACCTAAATGTTCAACCAGTGACACAAAATCACTTATTATATGCACAAGATTTGTTAAAAACCCTAATTGGATTAGAATAAGCCTAGGGAGGATGAAAATGACTTAAATGTGCAACCAATGACCCAAAATCACTTATTATATGCACAAGATTGGTTAAAAACCCTAATTGGATTAGAATAAGACTGGGGAAGACGAAAGTGACCAAAATGTGCAACCAATGACACAAAATCACATATTGGATGCACTAGATTGGTTAAAAACCCTAATTGGATTAGAATAAGCCTAGGGAGGACGAAAATGACCTAAGTGTTTAACCAATGACACAACATCACACAAAATCACATATTGGATGGACAAGATTGGTTAAAAACCCTAATTGGATTAGAATAAGCCTAGCGAGTATGAAAATGACCTAAATGTTCAACCAATGACACAAAATCACTTATTATATGCAGAAGATTTGTTAAAAACCCTAACTGGATTAGAATAAGCCTAGGGAGGATGAAAATGACTTAAATGTGCAACCAATGACACAAAATCACTTATTATATGCACAAGATTGGTTAAAAACCCTAATTGGATTAGAATAAGACTAGGGAGGACGAAAGTGACCAAAATGTACAACCAATGACACAAAATCACATATTGGATGCACTAGATTGGTAAAAAACCCTAATTGGATTAGAATAAGCCTAGGGAGGACGAAAATGACCTAAATGTTCAACCCATCACACAAAATGACACAAAATCACATATTGGATGCACAAGATTGGTAAAAACCCTAATTGGATTAGAATAAGCCTAGCGAGGACGAGAATGACCTAAATGTTCAACCAATTGCACAAAATGACACAATATCACTTATTGGATGCACAAGATTGGTTAAAAACCCAAATTGGATATGAAAATGCCTAGTGAGGACGAAAATGACCTGAACGTGGAACCAATGACCAAAAATCACTTATTGGATGCACAAGATTGGTTAAAAACCCAAATTGGATTAGAATATGCCTAGGGAGGACGAAAATGACCTAAACGTGGAACCAATGACACAAAATCACAAATTATATGCACAAGATTGGTTAAAAACCCTAATTGGATTAGAATAAGACTAGGAAGGACGAAAGTGACCAAATGTGCAACCAATGACACAAAATCACATATTGGATGCACTAGATTGGTTAAAAACCCTAATTGGATTAGAATAAGCCTAGGGAGGACGAAAATGACCTAAATAATCAACCAATGACACAAAATCACTTATTGGATGCACAAGATTGATTAAAAACCCTAATTGGAATAGAATAAGCCTAGGGAGGACGAAAATCACCTAAATGTTTAACCAATGACACAAAATCACTTATTGGATGCACAAGATTGGTTAAAAACCCTAATTGGATTAGAATAAGCCTTTGGAGGACGAAAATGACCTAAGTGTTCTACCAATGACACAAAATCACATATTGCATGGACAAGATTGGTTAAAAACCCTAATTGCATTAGAATAAGCCTAGCGAGGATGAAAATGACCTAAATGTTCAACCAGTGAGACAAAATCACTTATTATATGCACAAGATTTGTTAAAAACCCTAATTGGATTAGAATAAGCCTAGGGAGGATGAAAATGACTTATATGTGCAACCAATGACCCAAAATCACTTATTATATGCACAAGATTGGTTAAAAACCCTTATTGGATTAGAATAAGACTGGGGAAGACGAAAGTGACCAAAATGTGCAACCAATGACACAAAATCACATATTGGATGCACTAGATTGGTTAAAAACCCTAATTGAATTAGAATAAGCCTAGGGAGGACGAAAATGACCTAAGTGTTTAACCAATGACACAACATCACACAAAATCACATATTGGATGGACAAGATTGGTTAAAAACCCTAATTGGATTAGAATAAGCCTAGCGAGTATGAAATTGACCTAAATGTTCAACCAATGACACAAAATCACTTATTATATGCAGAAGATTTGTTAAAAACCCTAACTGGATTAGAATAAGCCTAGGGAGGATGAAAATGACTTAAATGTGCAACCAATGACACAAAATCACTTATTATATGCACAAGATTGGTTAAAAACCCTAATTGGATTAGAATAAGACTAGGGAGGACGAAAGTGACCAAAATGTACAACCAATGACACAAAATCACATATTGGATGCACTAGATTGGTAAAAAACCCTAATTGGATTAGAATAAGCCTAGGGAGGACGAAAATGACCTAAATGTTCAACCCATCACACAAAATGACACAAAATCACATATTGGATGCACAAGATTGGTAAAAACCCTAATTGGATTAGAATAAGCCTAGCGAGGACGAAAATGACCTAAATGATCAACCAATTGCACAAAATGACACAATATCACTTATTGGATGCACAAGATTGGTTAAAAACCCAAATTGGATAAGAATATGCCTAGGGAGGACGAAAATGACCTGAACGTGGAACCAATGACAAAAAATCACTTATTGGATGCACAAGATTGGTTAAAAACCCAAATTGGATTAGAATATGCCTAGGGAGGACGAAAATGGCCTAAACGTGGAACCAATGACACAAAATCACAAATTACATGCACAAGATTGGTTAAAAACCCTAATTGGATTAGAATAAGACTAGGGAGGACGAAAGTGACCAAAATGTGCAACCAATGACACAAAATCACATATTGGATGCATTAGATTGGTTAAAAACCCTAATTAGAATTGACTAAGCCTAGGGAGGACGAAAACGACCTAAATGTTCAACCCATCACACAAAATGACACAAAATCACATATTGGATGCACAAGATTGGTTAAAAACCCTAATTGGATTAGAATAAGCCTAGCGAGGACGAAAATGTCCTAAATGTGGAACAAACGACACAAAATCACATATTGGATGCACAAGATTGGTTTTAAACCCTAATTGGATTAAAAGAAGCTGAAGGAGGACGAAAATGACCTAAATAATCAACCAATGACACAAAATCACTTATTGGATGCACAAGATTGGTTAAAAACCCTAATTGGATTAGAATAAGCCTAGGGAGGACGAAAATGACCTAAGTGTTCTACCAATGACACAAAATGACACAAAATCACATATTGGATGGACAAGATTGGTTAAAAACCCTAATTGGATTAGAATAAGCCTAGCGAGGATGAAAATGACCTAAATGTTCAACCAATGACACAAAATCACTTATTATATGCAGAAGATTTGTTAAAAACCCTAACTGGATTAGAATAAGCCTATGGAGGATGAAATTGACTTAAATGTGCAACCAATGACACAAAATCACTTATTATATGCACAAGATTTGTTAAAAACCCTAATTGGATTAGAATAAGACTAGGGAAGACGAAAGTGACCAAATGTGCAACCAATGACACAAAATCACATATTGGATGCACTAGATTGGTTAAAAACCCTAATTGGATTAGAATAAGCCTAGGGAGGACAAAAATGACCTAAATAATAAACCAATGACACAAAATCACTTATTGGATGCACAAGATTGATTAAAAACCCTAATTGGAATAGAATAAGCCTAGGGAGGACGAAAATGACCTACATGTTTAACCAATGACACAAAATCACTTATTGGATGCACAAGATTGGTTAAAAACCCTAATTGGATTAGAATAAGCCTTGGGAAGACGAAAATGACCTAAGTGTTCTACCAATGACACAAAATGACACAAAATCACATATTGGATGGACAAGATTGGTTAAAAACCCTAATTGGATTAGAATAAGCCTAGCGAGGATGAAAATGACCTAAATGTTCAACCAGTGACACAAAATCACTTATTATATGCACAAGATTTGTTAAAAACCCTAATTGGATTAGAATAAGCCTAGGGAGGATGAAAATGACTTAAATGTGCAACCAATGACCCAAAATCACTTATTATATGCACAAGATTGGTTAAAAACCCTAATTGGATTATAATAAGACTGGGGAAGACGAAAGTGACCAAAATGTGCAACCAATGACACAAAATCACATATTGGATGCACTAGATTGGTTAAAAACCCTAATTGGATTAGAATAAGCCTAGGGAGGACGAAAATGACCTAAGTGTTCAACCAATGACACAACATCACACAAAATCACATATTGGATGGACAAGATTGGTTAAAAACCCTAATTGGATTAGAATAAGCCTAGCGAGTATGAAAATGACCTAAATGTTAGACCAATGACACAAAATCACTTATTATATGCAGATGATTTGTTAAAAACCCTAACTGGATTAGAATAAGCCTAGGGAGGATGAAAATGACTTAAATGTGCAACCAATGACACAAAATCACTTATTATATGCACAAGATTGGTTAAAAACCCTAATTGGATTAGAATAAGACTAGGGAGGACGAAAGTGACCAAAATGTACAACCAATGACACAAAATCACATATTGGATGCACTAGATTGGTAAAAAACCCTAATTGGATTAGAATAAGCCTAGGGAGGACGAAAATGACCTAAATGTTCAACCCATCACACAAAATGACACAAAATCACATATTGGATGCACAAGATTGGTAAAAACCCTAATTGGATTAGAATAAGCCTAGCGAGGACGAGAATGACCTAAATGTTCAACCAATTGCACAAAATGACACAATATCACTTATTGGATGCACAAGATTGGTTAAAAACCCAAATTGGATATGAAAATGCCTAGTGAGGACGAAAATGACCTGAACGTGGAACCAATGACCAAAAATCACTTATTGGATGCACAAGATTGGTTAAAAACCCAAATTGGATTAGAATATGCCTAGGGAGGACGAAAATGACCTAAACGTGGAACCAATGACACAAAATCACAAATTATATGCACAAGATTGGTTAAAAACCCTAATTGGATTAGAATAAGACTAGGGAGGACGAAAGTGACCAAAATGTGCAACCAATGACACAAAATCACATATTGGATGCATTAGATTGGTTAAAAACCCTAATTGGATTTGAATAAGCCTAGGGAGGACGAAAACGACCTAAATGTTCAACCCATCACACAAAATGACACAAAATCACATATTGGATGCACAAGATTGGTTAAAAACCCTAATTGGATTAGAATAAGCCTAGCGAGGACGAAAATGACCTAAATGTTTAACCAATTGCACAAAATGACACAATATCACTTATTGGATGCACAAGATTGGTTAAAAACGCAAATTGGATTAGAATATGCCTAGGGAGGACAAAAATGACCTGAACGTGGAACCAAAGACACAAAATCACATATTGGATGCACTAGATTGGTTGAAAACCCTAATTGGACTAATATAAGCTTAGGGAGGACAAAAATGACCTAAATAATCAACCAATGACACAAAATCACTTATTGGATGCACAAGATAGATTAAAAACCCTAATTGGATTAGAATAAGCCTAGGGAGGACGAATTGACCTAAATGTTTAACCAATGACACAAAATCACTTATTGGATGCACAAGATTGGTTAAAACCCCACATAGGATTAGAATATGCCTAGGGAGGACGAAAATGACCTAAATGTGGAACAAACGACACAAAATCACATATTGGATGCACAAGATTGGTTTTAAACCCTAATTGGATTAAAAGAAGCTTTAGGAGGACGAAAATGACCTAAATAATCAACCAATGAAACAAAATCACTTATTGGATGCACAAGATTGGTTAAAATCCCTAATTGGATTAGAATAAGCCTAGGGAGGACGAAAATGACCTAAGTGTTCTACCAATGACACAAAATGACACCAAATCACATATTGGATGGACAAGATTGGTTAAAAACCCTAATTGGATTAGAATAAGCTTAGCGAGGATGAAAATGACCTAAATGTTTAACCAATGACACAAAATCACTTATTATATGCAGAAGATTTGTTAAAAACCCTAACTGGATTAGAATAATCCTATGGAGGATGAAATTGACTTAAATGTTCAACCAATTACACAAAATCACTTATTATATGCACAAGATTGGTTAAAAACCCTAATTGGATTAGAATAAGACTAGGGAAGACGAAAGTGACCAAATGTGCAACCAATGACACAAAATCACATATTGGATGCACTAGATTGGTTAAAAACCCTAATTGGATTAGAATAAGCCTAGGGAGGACGAAAATGACCTAAATAATCAACCAATGACACAAAATCACTTATTGGATGCACAAGATTGATTAAAAACCCTAATTGGAATAGAATAAGCCTAGGGAGGACGAAAATCACCTAAATGTTTAACCAATGACACAAAATCACTTATTGGATGCACAAGATTGGTTAAAAACCCTAATTGGATTAGAATAAGCCTTGGGAGGACGAAAATGACCTAAGTGTTCTACCAATGACACAAAATGACACAAAATCACATATTGCATGGACAAGATTGGTTAAAAACCCTAATTGGATTAGAATAAGCCTAGCGAGGATGAAAATGACCTAAATGTTTAACCAGTGACACAAAATAGCTTATTATATGCACAAGATTTGTTAAAAACCCTAATTGGATTAGAATAAGCCTAGGGAGGATGAAAATGACTTAAATGTGCAACCAATGACCCAAAATCACTTATTATATGCACAAGATTGGTTAAAAACCCTAATTGGATTAGAATAAGACTGGGGAAGACGAAAGTGACCAAAATGTGCAACCAATGACACAAAATCACATATTGGATGCACTAGATTGGTTAAAAACCCTAATTGGATTAGAATAAGCCTAGGGAGGACGAAAATGACCTAAGTGTTTAACCAATGACACAACATCACACAAAATCACATATTGGATGGACAAGATTGGTTAAAAACCCTAATTGGATTAGAATAAGCCTAGCGAGTATGAAAATGACCTAAATGTTCAACCAATGACACAAAATCACTTATTATATGCAGAAGATTTGTTAAAAACCCTAATTGATTAGAATAAGCCTAGGGAGGATGAAAATGACTTAAATGTGCAACCAATGACACAAAATCACTTATTATATGCACAAGATTGGTTAAAAACCCTAATTGGATTAGAATAAGACTAGGGAGGACGAAAGTGACCAAAATGTACAACCAATGACACAAAATCACATATTGGATGCACTAGATTGGTAAAAAACCCTAATTGGATTAGAATAAGCCTAGGGAGGACGAAAATGACCTAAATGTTCAACCCATCACACAAAATGATACAAAATCACATATTGGATGCACAAGATTGGTAAAAACCCTAATTGGATTAGAATAAGCCTAGCGAGGACGAAAATGACCTAAATGATCAACCAATTGCACAAAATGACACAATATCACTTATTGGATGCACAAGATTGGTTAAAAACCCAAATTGGATAAGAATATGCCTAGGGAGGACGAAAATGACCTGAACGTGGAACCAATGACAAAAAATCACTTATTGGATGCACAAGATTGGTTAAAAACCCAAATTGGATTAGAATATGCCTAGGGAGGACGAAAATGGCCTAAACGTGGAACCAATGACACAAAATCACAAATTACATGCACAAGATTGGTTAAAAACCCTAATTGGATTAGAATAAGACTAGGGAGGACGAAAGTGACCAAAATGTGCAACCAATGACACAAAATCACATATTGGATGCATTAGATTGGTTAAAAACCCTAATTAGATTTGACTAAGCCTAGGGAGGACGAAAACGACCTAAATGTTCAACCCATCACACAAAATGACACAAAATCACATATTGGATGCACAAGATTGGTTAAAAACCCTAATTGGATTAGAATAAGCCTAGCGAGGACGAAAATGTCCTAAATGTGGAACAAACGACACAAAATCACATATTGGATGCACAAGATTGGTTTTAAACCCTAATTGGATTAAAAGAAGCTTAAGGAGGACGAAAATGACCTAAATAATCAACCAATGACACAAAATCACTTATTGGATGCACAAGATTGGTTAAAAACCCTAATTGGATTAGAATAAGCCTAGGGAGGACGAAAATGACCTAAGTGTTCTACCAATGACACAAAATGACACAAAATCACATATTGGATGGACAAGATTGGTTAAAAACCCTAATTGGATTAGAATAAGCCTAGCGAGGATGAAAATGACCTAAATGTTCAACCAATGACACAAAATCACTTATTATATGCAGAAGATTTGTTAAAAACCCTAACTGGATTAGAATAAGCCTATGGAGGATGAAATTGACTTAAATGTGCAACCAATGACACAAAATCACTTATTATATGCACAAGATTTGTTAAAAACCCTAATTGGATTAGAATAAGACTAGGGAAGACGAAAGTGACCAAATGTGCAACCAATGACACAAAATCACATATTGGATGCACTAGATTGGTTAAAAACCCTAATTGGATTAGAATAAGCCTAGGGAGGACAAAAATGACCTAAATAATCAACCAATGACACAAAATCACTTATTGGATGCACAAGATTGATTAAAAACCCTAATTGGAATAGAATAAGCCTAGGGAGGACGAAAATGACCTACATGTTTAACCAATGACACAAAATCACTTATTGGATGCACAAGATTGGTTAAAAACCCTAATTGGATTAGAATAAGCCTTGGGAGGACGAAAATGACCTAAGTGTTCTACCAATGACACAAAATGACACAAAATCACATATTGGATGGACAAGATTGGTTAAAAACCCTAATTGGATTAGAATAAGCCTAGCGAGGATGAAAATGACCTAAATGTTCAACCAGTGACACAAAATCACTTATTATATGCACAAGATTTGTTAAAAACCCTAATTGGATTAGAATAAGCCTAGGGAGGATGAAAATGACTTAAATGTGCAACCAATGACCCAAAATCACTTATTATATGCACAAGATTGGTTAAAAACCCTAATTGGATTATAATAAGACTGGGGAAGACGAAAGTGACCAAAATGTGCAACCAATGACACAAAATCACATATTGGATGCACTAGATTGGTTAAAAACCCTAATTGGATTAGAATAAGCCTAGGGAGGACGAAAATGACCTAAGTGTTCAACCAATGACACAACATCACACAAAATCACATATTGGATGGACAAGATTGGTTAAAAACCCTAATTGGATTAGAATAAGCCTAGCGAGTATGAAAATGACCTAAATGTTAGACCAATGACACAAAATCACTTAATATATGCAGATGATTTGTTAAAAACCCTAACTGGATTAGAATATGCCTGGGAAGGACGAAAATGACCTAAACGTGGAACCAATGACACAAAATCACAAATTATATGCACAAGATTGGTTAAAAACCCTAATTGGATTAGAATAAGACTAGGGAGGACGAAAGTGACCAAAATGTGCAACCAATGACACAAAATCACATATTGGATGCATTAGATTGGTTAAAAACCCTAATTGGATTAGAATAAGCCTAGCGAGGACGAAAATGACCTAAATGTTTAACCAATTGCACAAAATGACACAATATCACTTATTGGATGCACAAGATTGGTTAAAAACCCAAATTGGATTAGAATATGCCTAAGGAGGACGAAAATGACCTGAACGTGGAACCAATGACACAAAATCACATATTGGATGCACTAGATTTGTTGAAAACCCTAATTGGACTAAAATAAGCTTAGGGAGGACAAAAATGACCTAAATAATCAACCAATGACACAAAATCACTTATTGGATGCACAAGATAGATTAAAAACCCTAATTGGATTAGAATAAGCCTAGGGAGGACGAATTGACCTAAATGTTTAACCAATGACACAAAATCACTTATTGGATGCACAAGATTGGTTAAAACCCCACATTGGATTAGAATATGCCTAGGGAGGACAAAAATGACCTAAATGTGGAACAAACGACACAAAATCACATATTGGATGCACAAGATTGGTTTTAAACCCTAATTGGATTAAAAGAAGCTTAAGGAGGACGAAAATGACCTAAATAATCAACCAATGAAACAAAATCACTTATTGGATGCACAAGATTGGTTAAAAACCCTAATTGGATTAGAATAAGCCTAGGGAGGACGAAAATGACCTAAGTGTTCTACCAATGACACAAAATGACACAAAATCACATATTGGATGGACAAGATTGGTTAAAAACCCTAATTGGATTAGAATAAGCCTAGCGAGGATGAAAATGACCTAAATGTTCAACCAATGACACAAAATCACTTATTATATGCAAAAGATTTGTTAAAAACCCTAACTGGATTAGAATAAGCCTATGGAGGATGAAATTGACTTAAATGTGCAACCCATGACACAAAATCACTTATTATATGCACAAGATTTGTTAAAAACCCTAATTGGATTAGAATAAGACTAGGGAAGACGAAAGTGACCAAATGTGCAACCAATGACACAAAATCACATATTGGATGCACTAGATTGGTTAAAAACCCTAATTGGATTAGAATAAGCCTAGGGAGGACAAAAATGACCTAAATAATCAACCAATGACACAAAATCACTTATTGGATGCACAAGATTGGTTAAAAACCCTAATTGGATTAGAATAAGCCTTGGGAGGACGAAAATGACTTAAGTGTTCTACCAATGACACAAAATGACACAAAATCACATATTGGATGGACAAGATTGGTTAAAAACCCTAATTGGATTAGAATAAGTCTAGCGAGGATGAAAATGACCTAAATGTTCAACCAGTGACAGAAAATCACTTATTATATGCACAAGATTTGTTAAAAACCCTAATTGGATTAGAATAAGCCTAGGGAGGATGAAAATGACTTAAATGTGCAACCAATGACCCAAAATCACTTATTATATGCACAAGATTGGTTAAAAACCCTTATTGGATTAGAATATGCCTAGGGAGGACGAAAATGACCTAAACGTGGAACCAATGACACAAAATCACAAATTATATGCACAAGATTGGTTAAAAACCCTAATTGGATTAGAATAAGACTAGGGAGGACGAAAGTGACCAAAATGTGCAACCAATGACACAAAATCACATATTGGATGCATTAGATTGGTTAAAAACCCTAATTGGATTTGAATAAGCCTAGGGAGGACGAAAACGACCTAAATGTTCAACCCATCACACAAAATGACACAAAATCACATATTGGATGCACAAGATTGGTTAAAAACCCTAATTGGATTAGAATAAGCCTAGCGAGGACGAAAATGACCTAAATGTTTAACCAATTGCACAAAATGACACTATATCACTTATTGGATGCACAAGATTGGTTAAAAACCCAAATTGGATTAGAATATGCCTAAGGAGGACGAAAATGACCTGAACGTGGAACCAATGACACAAAATCACATATTGGATGCACTAGATTGGTTGAAAACCCTAATTGGACTAAAATAAGCTTAGGGAGGACAAAAATGACCTAAATAATCAACCAATGACACAAAATCACTTATTGGATGCACAAGATAGATTAAAAACCCTAATTGGATTAGAATAAGCCTAGGGAGGACGAATTGACCTAAATGTTTAACCAATGACACAAAATCACTTATTGGATGCACAAGATTGGTTAAAACCCCACATTGGATTAGAATATGCCTAGGGAGGACGAAAATGACCTAAATGTGGAACAAACGACACAAAATCACATATTGGATGCACAAGATTGGTTTTAAACCCTAATTGGATTAAAAGAAGCTTAAGGAGGACGAAAATGACCTAAATAATCAACCAATTAAACAAAATCACTTATTGGATGCACAAGATTGGTTAAAAACCCTAATTGGATTAGAATAAGCCTAGGGAGGACGAAAATGACCTAAGTGTTCTACCAATGACACAAAATGACACCAAATCACATATTGGATGGACAAGATTGGTTAAAAACCCTAATTGGATTAGAATAAGCCTAAGGAGGACGAAAATGACCTAAGTGTTCAACCCATCACACAAAATGACACAAAATCACATATTGGATGCACAAGATTGGTAAAAACCATAATTGGATTAGAATAAGCCTAGCGAGGACGAGAATGACCTAAATGTTCAACCAATTGCACAAAATGACACAATATCACTTATTGGATGCACAAGATTGGTTAAAACCCCAAATTGGATAAGAAAATGCCTAGGGAGGACGAAAATGACCTGAACGTGGAACCAATGACAAAAAATCACTTATTGGATGCACAAGATTGGTTAAAAACCCAAATTGGATTAGAATATGCCTAGGGAGGACGAAAATGACCTAAACGTGGAACCAATGACACAAAATCACAAATTATATGCACAAGATTGGTTAAAAACCCTAATTGGATTAGAATAAGACTAGGGAGGACGAAAGTGACCAAAATGTGCAACCAATGACACAAAATCACATATTGGATGCATTAGATTGGTTAAAAACCCTAATTGGATTTGAATAAGCCTAGGGAGGACGAAAACGACCTAAATGTTCAACCCATCACACAAAATGACACAAAATCACATATTGGATGCACAAGATTGGTTAAAAACCCTAATTGGATTAGAATAAGCCTAGCGAGGACGAAAATGACCTAAATGTTTAACCAATTGCACAAAATGACACAATATCACTTATTGGATGCACAAGATTGGTTAAAAACGCAAATTGGATTAGAATATGCCTAGGGAGGACAAAAATGACCTGAACGTGGAACCAAAGACACAAAATCACATATTGGATGCACTAGATTGGTTGAAAACCCTAATTGGACTAATATAAGCTTAGGGAGGACAAAAATGACCTAAATAATCAACCAATGACACAAAATCACTTATTGGATGCACAAGATAGATTAAAAACCCTAATTGGATTAGAATAAGCCTAGGGAGGACGAATTGACCTAAATGTTTAACCAATGACACAAAATCACTTATTGGATGCACAAGATTGGTTAAAACCCCACATTGGATTAGAATATGCCTAGGGAGGACGAAAATGACCTAAATGTGGAACAAACGACACAAAATCACATATTGGATGCACAAGATTGGTTTTAAACCCTAATTGGATTAAAAGAAGCTTAAGGAGGACGAAAATGACCTAAATAATCAACCAATTAAACAAAATCACTTATTGGATGCACAAGATTGGTTAAAAACCCTAATTGGATTAGAATAAGCCTAGGGAGGACGAAAATGACCTAAGTGTTCTACCAATGACACAAAATGACACCAAATCACATATTGGATGGACAAGATTGGTTAAAAACCCTAATTGGATTAGAATAAGCCTAGCGAGGACGAAAATGACCTAAGTGTTCAACCCATCACACAAAATGACACAAAATCACATATTGGATGCACAAGATTGGTAAAAACCCTAATTGGATTAGAATAAGCCTAGCGAGGACGAGAATGACCTAAATGTTCAACCAATTGCACAAAATGACACAATATCACTTATTGGATGCACAAGATTGGTTAAAACCCCAAATTGGATAAGAAAATGCCTAGGGAGGACGAAAATGACCTGAACGTGGAACCAATGACAAAAAATCACTTATTGGATGCACAAGATTGGTTAAAAACCCAAATTGGATTAGAATATGCCTAGGGAGGACGAAAATGACCTAAACGTGGAACCAATGACACAAAATCACAAATTATATGCACAAGATTGGTTAAAAACCCTAATTAGATTAGAATAAGACTAGGGAGGACGAAAGTGACCAAAATGTGCAACCAATGACACAAAATCACATATTGGATGCATTAGATTGGTTAAAAACCCTAATTGGATTTGAATAAGCCTAGGGAGGACGAAAACGACCTAAATGTTCAACCCATCACACAAAATGACACAAAATCACATATTGGATGCACAAGATTGGTTAAAAACCCTAATTGGATTAGAATAAGCCTAGCGAGGACGAAAATGACCTAAATGTTTAACCAATTGCACAAAATGACACAATATCACTTATTGGATGCACAAGATTGGTTAAAAACGCAAATTGGATTAGAATATGCCTAGGGAGGACAAAAATGACCTGAATGTGGAACCAAAGACACAAAATCACATATTGGATGCACTAGATTGGTTGAAAACCCTAATTGGACTAAAATAAGCTTTGGGAGGACAAAAATGACCTAAATAATCAACCAATGACACAAAATCACTTATTGGATGCACAAGATAGATTAAAAACCCTAATTGGATTAGAATAAGCCTAGGGAGGACGAATTGACCTAAATGTTTAACCAATGACACAAAATCACTTATTGGATGCACAAGATTGGTTAAAACCCCACATTGGATTAGAATATGCCTAGGGAGGACGAAAATGACCTAAATGTGGAACAAACGACACAAAATCACATATTGGATGCACAAGATTGGTTTTAAACCCTAATTGGATTAAAAGAAGCTTAAGGAGGACGAAAATGACCTAAATAATCAACCAATTAAACAAAATCACTTATTGGATGCACAAGATTGGTTAAAAACCCTAATTGGATTAGAATAAGCCTAGGGAGGACGAAAATGACCTAAGTGTTCTACCAATGACACAAAATGACACCAAATCACATATTGGATGGACAAGATTGGTTAAAAACCCTAATTGGATTAGAATAAGCCTAGGGAGGACGAAAATGACCTAAGTGTTCAACCCATCACACAAAATGACACAAAATCACATATTGGATGCACAAGATTGGTAAAAACCCTAATTGGATTAGAATAAGCCTAGCGAGGACGAGAATGACCTAAATGTTCAACCAATTGCACAAAATGACACAATATCACTTATTGGATGCACAAGATTGGTTAAAACCCCAAATTGGATAAGAAAATGCCTAGGGAGGACGAAAATGACCTGAACGTGGAACCAATGACAAAAAATCACTTATTGGATGCACAAGATTGGTTAAAAACCCAAATTGGATTAGAATATGCCTAGGGAGGACGAAAATGACCTAAACGTGGAACCAATGACACAAAATCACAAATTATATGCACAAGATTGGTTAAAAACCCTAATTGGATTAGAATAAGACTAGGGAGGACGAAAGTGACCAAAATGTGCAACCAATGACACAAAATCACATATTGGATGCATTAGATTGGTTAAAAACCCTAATTGGATTTGAATAAGCCTAGGGAGGACGAAAACGACCTAAATGTTCAACCCATCACACAAAATGACACAAAATCACATATTGGATGCACAAGATTGGTTAAAAACCCTAATTGGATTAGAATAAGCCTAGCGAGGACGAAAATGACCTAAATGTTTAACCAATTGCACAAAATGACACAATATCACTTATTGGATGCACAAGATTGGTTAAAAACGCAAATTGGATTAGAATATGCCTAGGGAGGACAAAAATGACCTGAACGTGGAACCAAAGACACAAAATCACATATTGGATGCACTAGATTGGTTGAAAACCCTAATTGGACTAATATAAGCTTAGGGAGGACAAAAATGACCTAAATAATCAACCAATGACACAAAATCACTTATTGGATGCACAAGATAGATTAAAAACCCTAATTGGATTAGAATAAGCCTAGGGAGGACGAATTGACCTAAATGTTTAACCAATGACACAAAATCACTTATTGGATGCACAAGATTGGTTAAAACCCCACATAGGATTAGAATATGCCTAGGGAGGACGAAAATGACCTAAATGTGGAACAAACGACACAAAATCACATATTGGATGCACAAGATTGGTTTTAAACCCTAATTGGATTAAAAGAAGCTTTAGGAGGACGAAAATGACCTAAATAATCAACCAATGAAACAAAATCACTTATTGGATGCACAAGATTGGTTAAAATCCCTAATTGGATTAGAATAAGCCTAGGGAGGACGAAAATGACCTAAGTGTTCTACCAATGACACAAAATGACACCAAATCACATATTGGATGGACAAGATTGGTTAAAAACCCTAATTGGATTAGAATAAGCTTAGCGAGGATGAAAATGACCTAAATGTTTAACCAATGACACAAAATCACTTATTATATGCAGAAGATTTGTTAAAAACCCTAACTGGATTAGAATAATCCTATGGAGGATGAAATTGACTTAAATGTTCAACCAATTACACAAAATCACTTATTATATGCACAAGATTGGTTAAAAACCCTAATTGGATTAGAATAAGACTAGGGAAGACGAAAGTGACCAAATGTGCAACCAATGACACAAAATCACATATTGGATGCACTAGATTGGTTAAAAACCCTAATTGGATTAGAATAAGCATAGGGAGGACGAAAATGACCTAAATAATCAACCAATGACACAAAATCACTTATTGGATGCACAAGATTGGTTAAAAACCCTAATTGGACGAGAATAAGCCTTGAGAGGACGAAAATGACCTAAATGTTCAACCAATGACACAAAATCACTTATTGGATGGACAAGATTGGTTAAAAACCCTAATTGGATTAGAATAAGCCTAGCGAGGATGAAAATGACCTAAATGTTCAACCAGTGACACAAAATCACTTATTATATGCACAAGATTTGTTAAAAACCCTAATTGGATTAGAATAAGCCTAGGGAGGATGAAAATGACTTAAATGTGCAACCAATGACCCAAAATCACTTATTATATGCACAAGATTGGTTAAAAACCCTAATTGGATTAGAATAAGACTGGGGAAGACGAAAGTGACCAAAATGTGCAACCAATGACACAAAATCACATATTGGATGCACTAGATTGGTTAAAAACCCTAATTGGATTAGAATAAGCCTAGGGAGGACGAAAATGACCTAAATGTTCAACCCATCACACAAAATGACACAAAATCACATATAGGATGCACAAGATTGGTTAAAAACCCTAATTGGATTAGAATAAGCCTAGCGAGGACGAATATGACCTAAATGTTCAACGAATGACACAAAATGACACAAAATCTCTTATTGGATGCACAAGATTGGTTAAAACCCAAATTGGATTAGAATATGCCTAGGGAGGACAAAAATGACCTAAATGTGGAACCAATGACACAAAATCACATATTGGATGCACTAGATTGGTTGAAAACCCTAATTGGATTAAAATAAGCTTAGGGAGGACAAAAGTGACCTAAATAATCAACCAATGACTCAAAATCACTTATTGGATGCACAAATTTTGATTAAAAACCCTAATTGGATTAGAATAAGCCTAGGGAGGACGAAAATGACCTAAATGTTTAACCAATGACACAAAATCACTTATTGGATGCACAAGATTGGTTAAAAACCCACATTGGATTAGAATATGCCTAGGGAGGACGAAAATGACCTAAATGTGGAACAAATGACACAAAATCACATATTTGATGCACAAGATTGGTTTTAAACCCTAATTGGATTAAAAGAAGCTTAAGGAGGACGAAAATGACCTAAATAATCAACCAATAACACAAAATCAATTATTGGATGCACAAGATTGGTTAAAAACCCTAATTAGATTAGAATAAGCTTAGGGAGGACGAAAATGACCTAAGTGTTCAACCAATGACACAAAATGACACAAAATCACATATTGGATGGACAAGATTGGTTAAAAACCCTAATTGGATTAGAATAAGCCTAGCGAGGATAAAAATGACCGAAATGTTCAACCAATGACACAAAATCACTTATTATATGCACAAGATTTGTAAAAAACCCTAATTGGATTAGAAAAAGCCTAGGGAGGATGAAAATGACTTAAATGTGCAACCAATGACCCAAAATCACTTATTATATGCACAAGATTGGTTAAAAACCCTAAATGGATTACAATAAGACTGGGGAAGACGAAAGTGACCAAAATGTGCAACCAATGACACAAAATCATATATTGGATGCACTAGATTGGTTAAAAACCCTAATTGGATTAGAATAAGCCTAGGGAGGACGAAAATGACCTAAATGTTCAACGAATGACACAAAAAGACACAAAATCTCTTATTGGATGCACAAGATTGGTTAAAACCCAAATTGGATTAGAATATGCCTAGGGAGGACGAAAATGACCTAAATGTGCAACCAATGACACAAAATCACATATTGGATGCAGTAGATAAATTGAGAACCCTAATTGGATTAAAATAAGCTTAGGGAGGACAAAAATGAGCTAAATAATCAACCAATGACACAAAATTGCTTATTCGATGCACAAGATTGGTTAAAAACCATAATTGGATTAGAATAAACCTAGGGAGGACGAAAATGACCTAAGTGTTCAACCAATGACACAAAATCACATATTTGATGCACAAGTTTGGTTAAAAACCCTAATTGGATTAGAATAAGCCTAGCGAGGACGAAAATGACCTAAATGTTCAATCAACGACACAAAATGACAAAAAATCACATATTGGATGCACAAGTTTGGTTAAAAACTCTAATTGGATTAGAATAACCCTAGGGAGGACGAAAATGACCTAAATGTTCAACCAATGACACAAAATCACTTATTGGATGCACAAGATTGGTTCAAAACCCACATTGGATTAGAATATGCATAGGGAGGACAAAAATGACCTAAATATGGAACCAATGACACAAAATCACATATTGGATGCACAAGATTGGTTTTAAACCCTAATTGGATTAAAAGAAGCTTAGGGAGTATGAAATTGACCTAAATAATCAACCAATGACAAAAAATCACTAATTGGATGCACAAGATTGGTTAAAAACCCTAATTGAATTAGAATGAGCCTAGGGAGGACGAAAATGACTGAAGTGTTCAACTAATGACACAAAATGACACAAAATCACATATTGGATGCACAAGATTTGTTAAAAACCTTAATTGGATTAGAATAAGCCTAGGGAGGACGAAAATGACCTAAATGTTCAACCAATGACACAAAATCACTTATTATATGCACATGATTGGTTAAAAACCCTAATTGGATTAGAGTAAGACTAGGGAGGACGAAAGAGACCAAAATGTGCAACCAATGATACAAAATCACATATTGGATGCACTAGATTGGTTAAAAACCCTAATTGGAATAGAATAAGCCTAGGGAGGACGAAAATGACTTAAATGTTCAACCCATCACACAAAATAACACAAAATCACATATTGGACGCTCAAGATTGGTTAAAAATCATAATTGGATTAGAATAAACCTAGGGAGGACGAAAATGACCTAAGTGTTCAACCAATGACACAAAATGACACAAAATCACATATTTGATGGACAAGTTTGGTTAAAAACCCTAATTGGATTAGAATAAGCTTAGTGAGGACGAAAATGACCTAAATGTTCAACGAATGACACAAAAAGACACAAAATCTCTTATTGGATGCACAAGATTGGTTAAAACCCAAATTGGATTAGAATATGCCTAGGGAGGACGAAAATGACCTAAATGTGCAACCAATGACACAAAATCACATATTGGATGCACTAGATAAATTGAAAACCCTAATGGGATTAAAATAAGCTTAGGGAGGACAAAAATGAGCTAAATAATCATTCAATGACACAAAATCGCTTATTCGATGCACAAGATTGGTTAAAAACCCTAATTGGATTAGAATAAGCCTAGGGAGGATGAAAATGACCTAAGTGTTCAACCAATGACACAAAATGACACAAAATCACATATTGGATGCACAAGTTTGGTTAAAAACCTTATTTGGATTAGAAAAAGCCTAGCGAGGACGAAAATGACCTAAATTTTCAACCAATGACACAAAATGACAAAAAATCACATATTGGATGCACAAGTTTGGTTAAGAACCCTAATTGGATTAGAATAACCCTAGGGAGGACGAAAATGACCTAAATGTTCAACCAATGACACAAAATCACTTATTGGATGCACAAGATTGGTTCAAAACCCACATTGGATTAGAATATGCCTTAGGAGGACGAAAATGACCTAAATGTGGAACCAATGACCCAAAACCAAATATTGGATGCACAAGATTGGTTTTAAACCCTAATTGGATTAAAAGAAGCTTACGGAGTACGAAAATGACCTAAATAATCAACCAATGACACAAAATCACTTATTGGATGCACAAGATTGGTTAAAAACCCTAATTGGATTAGAATAAGCCTAGGGAGGACGAAAATGACCTAAGTGTTCAACCAATGACACAAAATGACACAAAATCACATATTGGATGCACAAGTTTGGTTAAAAACCCTAATTGGATTAGAATAAGCCTTGCGAGGACGAAAATGATCTAAGTGTTCAACCAATGACACAAAATGACACAAAATCACATATTGGATGCACTAGATTGGTTAAAAACCCTAATTGGATTAGAATAAGCCTAGGGAGGACGAAAATGACCTAAATGTTCAACCCATCACACAAAATGACACAAACTCACATATTGGATGCACAAGATTGGTTAAAAACCCTAATTGGATTAGAATAAGCCTAGCGAGGACGAAAATGACCTAAATGTTCAATGAATGACACAAAATGACACAAAATCTCTTGTTGGATGCACAAGATTGGTTAAAACCCAAATTGGATTAGAATATGCCTAGGGAGGACGAAAATGACCTAAATGTGGAACCAACGAAACAAAATCACATATTGGATGCACTAGATAAATTGAAAACCCTAATTGGATTAAAATAAGCTTAGGGAGGACAAAAATGAGCTAAATAATCAACCAATTACACAATATCGCTTATTCGATGCACAAGATTGGTTAAAAACCCTTATTGGATTAGAATAAGCCTAGGGAGGACGAAAATGACCTAAGTGTTCAACCAATGACACAAAATGACACAAAATCACATATTGGATGCACAAGTTTGGTTAAAAACCCTAATTGGATTAGAATAAGCCTAGCGAGGACGAAAATGACCTAAATGTTCAACCAATGACACAAAATGACAAAAAATCACATATTTGATGCACAAATTTGGTTAAAAACCCTAATTGGATTAGAATAACCCTAGGGAGGACGAAAATAACCTAAATGTTCAACCAATGACACAAAATCACTTATTGGATGCAAAAGATTGGTTAAAAACCCAAATTGGATTAGAATATGCCTAGGGAGGACGAAAATGACCTAAACGTGGAACCAATGACACAAAATCACATATTGGATGCCCTAGATTGGTTGAAAACCCTAATTGGATTAAAATAAGCTTAGGGAGGACAAAAATGACCTAAATAATCAACCAATGACACAAAATCCCTTATTGGATGCACAAGATTGATTAAAAACCCTAATTGGATTAGAATAAGCCTAGGGAGGACGAAAATGACCTAAATGTTTAACCAATGACACAAAATCACTTATTGGACGCACAAGATTGGTTAAAAACCCACATTGGATTAGAATATGCCTAGGGAGGACGAAAATGACCTAAATGTGGAACAAATGACACAAAATCATTTATTGGATGCACAAGATTGGTTTTAAACCCTAATTGGATTAAAAGAAGCTTAGGGAGGACGAAAATGACCTAAATAATCAACTAATGACACAAAATCACTTATTGGATGCACAAGATTGGTTAAAAACCCTAATTGGATTAGAATAAGCCTAGGGAGGACGAAAATGACCTAAGTGTTCAACCAATGACACAAAATGACACAAAATCACATATTGGATGCACAAGATTGGTTAAAAACCCTAATTGGATTATAATAAGCCTTGCGAGGATGATAATGACCTAAATGTTCAACCAATGACACAAAATCACTTATTATATGCACAAGATTGGTTAAAAACCCTAATTGGATTAGAATAAGCATAGGGATTACGAAAATGACCTAAATGTGCAACCAATGACACAAAATCACTTATTATATGCACAAGATTGGATAAAAACCCTAATTGGATTAGAATAAGACTAGGGAGGATGAAAGTGACCTAAATGTGCAACCAATGACACAAAATCACATATTGGATGCACTAGATTGGTTAAAAACCTTAATTGGATTAGAATAAGCCTGGGGAGGATGAAAATGACCTAAATGTTCAACCAATGACACAAAATGACACAAAATCACATATTGGATGCACAAGATTGGTTAAGAACCCTAATTGAATTAGAATAAGCCTAGCGAGGACGAAAATGACCTAAATGTTCAACCAATGACACAAAATGACAAAAAATCACATATTGGATGCACAAGTTTGGTTAACAACCCACATTGGATTAGAATATGCCTAGGGCGGACGAAAAAGACCTAAATGTGGAACCAGTGACACAAAATCATATATTGGATGCCCAAGATTGGTTTTAAACCCTAATTGGATTAATAAAAGATTGGTTAAAAACCCTAATTGGATTTGAATAAGCCTAGCGAAGATGAAAATGACTTAAATGTTCAACCAATGACACAAAATCACTTATTGGATGCACATGATTGGTTAAAAACCATAATTGGATTTAAATAAGCCTAGGGAGGATGAAAGTGACCTAAATGTGCAATCAATGACACATAATCACATATTGGATGCACTAGATTGGTTAAAAACCCTAATTGGATTAGAATAAGCCTAGCGAGGACGAAAATGACCTAAACGTGGAACCAATGACACAAAATCACATATTGGATGCCCTAGATTGGTTGAAAACCCTAATTGGATTAAAATAAGCTTAGGGAGGACAAAAATGACCTAAATAATCAACCAATGACACAAAATCCCTTATTGGATGCACAAGATTGATTAAAAACCCTAATTGGATTAGAATAAGCCTAGGGAGGACGAAAATGACCTAAGTGTTTAACCAATGACACAAAATCACTTATTGGACGCACAAGATTGGTTAAAAACCCACATTGGATTAGAATATGCCTAGGGAGGACGAAAATGACCTAAATGTGGAACAAATGACACAAAATCACTTATTGGATGCACAGGATTGGTTTTAAACCCTAATTGGATTAAAAGAAGCTTAGGGAGGACGAAAATGACCTAAATAATCAACTAATGACACAAAATCACTTATTGGATGCACAAGATTGGTTAAAAACCCTAATTGGATTAGAATAAGCCTGGGGAGGATGAAAATGACCTAAATGTTCAACCAATGACACAAAATGACACAAAATCACATATTGGATGCACAAGATTGGTTAAGAACCCTAATTGGATTAGAATAAGCCTAGCGAGGACGAAAATGACCTAAATGTTCAACCAATGACACAAAATGACAAAAAATCACATATTGGATGCACAAGTTTGGTTAAAAACCCACATTGGATTAGAATATGCCTAGGGCGGACGAAAAAGACCTAAATGTGGAACCAGTGACACAAAATCATATATTGGATGCCCAAGATTGGTTTTAAACCCTAATTGGATTAATAAAAGATTGGTTAAAAACCCTAATTGGATTTGAATAAGCCTAGCGAAGATGAAAATGACTTAAATGTTCAACCAATGACACAAAATCACTTATTGGATGCACATGATTGGTTAAAAACCATAATTGGATTTAAATAAGCCTAGGGAGGATGAAAGTGACCTAAATGTGCAATCAATGACACATAATCACATATTGGATGCACTAGATTGGTTAAAAACCCTAATTGGATTAGAATAAGCCTAGCGAGGACGAAAATGACCTAAATGTTCAACAAATGACACAAAATGACAAAAAATCACATATTGGACGCCCAAGTTTGGTTAAAAACCGTAATTGGATTAGAATAACCCTAGGGAGGACGAAAATGACCTAAATGTTCAACCAATGACACAAAATCACTTACTGGATGCACAAGATTGGTTAAAAACCCTAATTGGATTAAAAGAAGCTTAGGGAGGACGAAAATGACCTAAATAATTAACCAATGACACAAAATCACTTATTGGATGCACAAGATTGGTTAAAAACCCTAATTGGATTAGAATAAGCCTAGGGAGGACGAAAATGACCTAAATGTTCAACGAATGACACAAAAAGACACAAAATCTCTTATTGGATGCACAAGATTGGTTAAAACCCAAATTGGATTAGAATATGCCTAGGGAGGATGAAAATGACCTAAATGTGCAACCAATGACACAAAATCACATATTGGATGCACTAGATAAATTGAGAACCCTAATTGGATTAAAATAAGCTTAGGGAGGACAAAAATGAGCTAAATAATCAACCAATGACACAAAATTGCTTATTCGATGCACAAGATTGGTTAAAAACCATAATTGGATTAGAATAAACCTAGGGAGGACGAAAATGACCTAAGTGTTCAACCAACGACACAAAATGACATAAAATCACATATTGGATGCACAAGATTGGTTAAAAACACTAATTGGATTAGAATAAGCCTAGCGAAGATGAAAATGACCTAAATGTTCAACCAATGACACAAAATCACTTATTATATGCACAAGATTGGTTGAAAACCCAAATTGGATTATAATAAGACTAGGGAGGACGAAAGTGACCTAAATGTGCAACCAATGACACAAAATCACATATTGGATGCACTAGATTGGTTAAAAACCCTAAATGGATTAGAATAAGCCTAGCGAGGACGAAAATGACCTAAATGTTCAACCAATAACACAAAATGACAAAAAATCACATATTGGATGCACAAGTTTGGTTAAAAACCCTAATTGGATTAGAATAACCTTTGGGAAGACGAAAATAACCTAAATGTTCAACCAATGGCACAAAATCACTTATTGGATGCACAAGATTGGTTAAAAACCCACATTGGATTAGTGACCTAAATGTGGAACCAATGAAACAAAATCACATATTGGATGCACAAGATTGGTTTTAAACCCTAATTGGATTAAAAGAAGCTTAGGAAGGACGAAAATGACCTAAATAATCAACCAATGACACAAAATCAAATATCAGATGCACAAGATTGGTTAATAACCCTAATTGGATAAGAATAAGACTAGGGAGGACGAAAATGACATAAATGTTCAACCCATCACACAAAATGACACAAAATCACATTTTGGATGCACAAGATTGGTTAAAAACCCTAATTGGATTAGAATAAGCCTAGCGAGGAAGAAAATGACCTAAATGTTCAACGAATGACACAAAATGACACAAAATCTCTTATTGGATGCACAAGATTGGTTAAAACCCAAATTGGATTAGAATATGCCTAGGGAGGACAAAAATGACCTAAATCTGGAACCAATGACACAAAATCACATATTGGATGCACTAGATAAATTGAGAACCCTAATTGGATTAAAATAAGCTTAGGGAGGACAAAAATGAGCTAAATAATCAACCAATGACACAAAATTGCTTATTCGATGCACAAGATTGGTTAAAAACCCTAATTGGATTAGAATAAACCTAGGGAGGACGAAAATGACCTAAGTGTTCAACCAATGACACAAAATGACACAAAATCACATATTTGATGCACAAGTTTGGTTAAAAACCCTAATTGGATTAGAATAAGCCTAGCGAGGACGAAAATGACCTAAATGTTCAATCAATGACACAAAATGACAAAAAATCACATATTGGATGCACAAGTTTGGTTAAAAACTCTAATTGGATTAGAATAACCCTAGGGAGGACGAAAATGACCTAAATGTTCAACCAATGACACAATATCACTTATTGGATGCACAAGATTGGTTCAAAACCCACATTGGATTAGAATATGCCTAGGGAGGACGAAAATGACCTAAATATGGAACCAATGACACAAAATCACATATTGGATGCACAAGATTGGTTTTAAACCCTAATTGGATTTAAAGAAGCTTAGGAAGGACGAAAATGACCTAAATAATCAACCAATGACACAAAATCACATATCAGATGCACAAGATTGGTTAATAACCCTAATTGGATAAGAATAAGACTAGCGAGGACGAAAATGACCTAAATGTTCAACCAATGACACAAAATGACACAAAATCACTTATTGGATGCACAAGATTGGTTAAAAACCCAAATTGGATTAGAATATGCCTAGGGAGGACGAAAATGACCTAAATGTGGAACCAATGACACAAAATCACCCATTGGATGCACTAGATTGGTTCAAAACCCTAATTGGATTAAAATAAGCTTAGGGAGGACAAAATTGACCTAAATAATAAACCAATGACACAAAATCACTTATTGGATGCACAATATTGATTAAAAACCCTAATTGAATTAGAATAAGCTTAGGGAGGACGAAAATGACCTAAATAATCAACCAATGACACAAAATCACTTATTGGATGCACAAGATTGGTTAAAAACCCTAATTGGATTAGAATAAGCCTAGGGAGGACGAAAATGACCTAAGTGTTCAACCAATGACACAGAATGACACAAAATCACATATTGGATGTTAAAGATTGGTTAAAAACCCTAATTGGATTAGAATAAGCCTAGCGAGGATGAAAATGACCTAAATGTTTAACCAATGAAACAAAATCACTTATTGGATGCACAAGATTGGTTAAAAATCCACATTGGATCAGAATATGCCTAGGGAGGACGAAAATGACCTAAATGTGGAACAAATGACACAAAATCACATATTTGATGCACAAGATTGGTTTTAAACCCTAATTGGATTAAAAGATGGTTAGGGAGGACGAAAATGACCTAAATAATCAACTAATAACACAAAATCATTTATTGGATGCACAAGATTGGTTAAAAACCCTAATTGGATTAGAATAAGCCTAGGGAGGACAAAAATGACCTAAGTGTTCAACCAATGACACAAAATGACACAAAATCACATATTGGATGTTAAAGATTGGTTAAAAACCCTAATTGGATTAAAATAAGCCTAGCGAGGATGAAAATGACCTAAATGTTTAACCAATGACACAAGATCACTTATTATATGCACAAGATTTGTTAAAAACCCTAATTGGATTAGAATAAGCCTAGGGAGGACGAAAGTGACCTAAATGGGCAACCAATGACACAAAATCACATATTGGATGCACTAGATTGGTGAAAAACCCTAACTGGATTAGAATAAGCCTAGGGAAAACGAAAGTGACCAAAATGTGCAACCAATGACACAAAATCATATATTGGATGCACTAGATTGGTTAAAAACCCTAATTGGATTAGAATCAGCCTAGCAAGGACGAAAATGACCTAAATGTTCAACGAATGACACAAAATGACACAAAATCTCTTATTGGATGCACAAGATTGGTTAAAACCCAAATTGGATTAGAATATGCCTAGGGAGGACAAAAATGACCTAAATGTGGAACCAATGACACAAAATCACATATTGGATGCACTAGATAAATGGAGAACCCTAATTGGATTAAAATAAGCTTAGGGAGGACAAAAATGACCTAAATAATCAACCAATGACACAAAATTGCTTATTCGATGCACAAGATTGGTTAAAAACCCTAATTGGATTAGAATAAACCTAGGGAGGACGAAAATGACCTAAGTGTTCAACCAATGACACAAAATGACACAAAATCACATATTTGATGCACAAGTTTGGTTAAAAACCCTAATTGGATTAGAATAAGCCTAGCGAGGACGAAAATGACCTAAATGTTCAATCAATGACACAAAATGACAAAAAATCACATATTGGATGCACAAGTTTGGTTAAAAACTCTAATTGGATTAGAATAACTCTAGGGAGGACGAAAATGACCTAAATGTTCAACCAATGACACAAAATAACTTATTGGATGCACAAGATTGGTTCAAAACCCACATTGGATTAGAATATGCCTAGGGAGGACGAAAACGACCTAAATATGGAACCAATGACACAAAATCACATATTGGATGCACAAGATTGGTTTTAAACCCTAATTGGATTAAAAGAAGCTTAGGGAGTATGAAAATGTCCTAAATAATCAACCAATGACAAAAAATCACTAATTGGATGCACAAGTTTGGTTAAAAACCCACATTGGATTAGAATATTCCTAGGCAGGACGAAAAAGACCTAAATGTGGAACCAATGACACAAAATCACATATTGGATGCACAAGATTGGTTTTAAACCCTAATTGAATTAAAAGAAGCTTAGAGAGGACGAAAATGACGTAAATAATCAACCAATGACACAAAATAACTTATTGGATGCACAAGAAATGACCTAATTGGATTCGAATAAGCCTTGGGAGGAAAAAATCACCTAAATGTGCAACCAATGACACAAAATCACTTATTATATGCACAAGATTGGTTAAAAACCCAAATTGGATTATAATAAGACTAGGGAGGACGAAAGTGACCTAAATGTGCAACCAATTACACAAAATCACATATTGGATGCACTAGATTGGTTAAAAACCCTAATTGGATTAGAATAAGCCTAGCGAGGACGAAAATGACCTAAATGTTCAACCAATTACACAAAATGACAAAAAATCACATATTGGATGCACAAGTTTGGTTAAAAACCCTAATTGGATAAGAATAACCCTAGGGAAGACGAAAATGACCTAAATGTTCAACCAATGACACAAAATCACTTATTGGATGCACAAGATTGGTTCAAAACCCACAATGGATTAGAATGTGCCTAGGGAGGACGAAAATGACTTAAATGTGGAACCAATGACACAAAATCACATATTGGATGCACAAGATTGGTTTTAAACCCTAATTGAATTAAAAGAAGCTTAGAGAGGACGAAAATGACCTAAATAATCAACCAATGACTCAAAATCACTTATTGGATGCACAAGATTGGTTAAAAACCCTAATTGGATTAGAATAAGCCTAGCGAGGACGAAAATGACCTAAGTGTTCAACCAACGACACAAAATGACACAAAATCACATATTGGATTCACAAGATTGGTTAAAACCCTAATTGGATTAAAATAAGCTTAGGGAGGACAAAAATGAGCTAAATAATCAACCAATGACACAATATCGCTTATTCGATGCACAAGATTGGTTAAAAACCCTTATTGGATTAGAATATGCCTAGGGAGGACGAAAATGACCTAAGTGTTTAACCAATGACACAAAATGACACAAAATCACATATTGGATGCACAAGTTTGGTTAAAAACCCTAATTGGATTAGAATAACCCTAGGGAGGACGAAAATAACCTAAATGTTCAACCAATGACACAAAATCACTTATTGGATGCAAAAGATTGGTTAAAAACCCAAATTGGATTAGAATATGCCTAGGGAGGACGAAAATGACCTAAACGTGGAACCAATGAAACAAAATCACATATTGGATGCCCTAGATTGGTTAAAAACCCTAATTGGATTAAAAAAAGCTTAGGGAGGACAAAAATGACCTAAATAATCTACCAATGACACAAAATCACTTATTGGATGCACATGATTGGTTAAAAACCCTAATTAGAGGAGAATAAGCCTAGGGAGGACGAAAATGACCTAAATGTTCAACCAATGACACAAAATCACTTATTGGATGCACAAGATTGATTAAAAACCCTAATTGGATTAGAATAAGCCTAGGGAGGACGAAAATGCCCTAAATGTTTAACCAATGACACAAAATCACTTATTGGATGCACAAGATTGATTAAAAACCCACATTGGATTAGAATATGCCTAGGGAAGACGAAAATGACCTAAATGTGGAACAAATGACACAAAATCACTTATTGGATGCACAAGATTGGTTTTAAACCCTAATTGGATTAAAAGAAGCTTAGGGAGGACGAAAATGACCTAAATAATCAACCAATGACACAAAATCACTTATTGGATGCACAAGATTGGTTAAAAACCCTAATTGGATTAGAATAAGCCTAGGGAGGACGAAAATGACCTAAGTGTTCAACCAATGACACAAAATGACACAAAATCACATATTGGATGCACAAGATTGGTTAAAAACGCTAATTGGATTAGAATAAGCCTAGCAAGGATGATAATGACCTAAATGTTCGACCAATGACCCAAAATCACTTATTATATGCACAAGATTGGTTAAAAACCCTAATTGGATTAGAATAAGCTTAGGGATGATGAAAATGACCTAAATGTGCAACCAATGACACAAAATCACTTATTATATGCACATGATTGGATAAAAACCCTAATTGGATTAGAATAAGACTAGGGAGGATGAAAGTGACATAAATGTGCAACCAATGACACAAAATCACATATTGGATGCGCTAGATTGGTTAAAAACCCTAATTGGATTTGAATAAGCCTAGGGAGGACGAAAATGACCTAAATGTTCAACCAATGACACAAAATGACACAAAATCACATATTGGATGCACAAGATTGGTTAAAAACCCCAATTGGATTAGAATAAGCCTAGCGAGGACGAAAATGACCTAAATGTTCAACCAATGACACAAAATGACAAAAAATCTTATATTGGATGCACAAGTTTGGTTAAAAACCCTGATTGGATTAGAATAACCCTAGGGAGGACGAAAATGACCTAAATGTTCAACCAATGACACAAAATCACTTATTGGATGCACAAGATTGGTTAAAAACCCACATTGGATTAGAATATGCCTAGGGCGGACGAAAAAGACCTAAATGTGGAACCAGTGACACAAAATCACATATTGGATGCACATGATTGGTTTTAAACCCTAATTGGATTAATAAAAGATTGGTTAAAAACCCTAATTGGATTTGAATAAGCCTAGCGAAGATGAAAATGACTTAAATGTTCAACCAATGACACAAAATCACTTATTATATGCACAAGATTGGTTAAAAACCCTAATTGGATTTAAATAAGCCTAGGGAGGACGAAAGGGACCTAAATGTGCAATCAATGACACATAATCACATATTGGATGCACTAGATTGGTTAAAAACCCTAATTGGATTAGAATAAGCCTAGCGAGGACGAAAATGACCTAAATGTATAACCAATGACAAAAATGACAATAAATCACATATTGGAAGCCCATGTTTGGTTAAAAACCGTAATTGGATTAGAATAACCCTAGGGAGGACGAAAATGACCTAAATGTTCAACCAATGATACAAAATCACTTACTGGATGCACAAGATTTGTTAAAAACCCACATTGGATTAGAATATGCCTATGGAAGACGAAAATGACCTAAATCTGGAACCAATGACACTAAATCACATATTGGATGCACAAAATTGGTTAAAAACCCTAGTTGGATTAGAATAAGCCTAGGGAGGACGAAAATGACCTAAGTGTTCAACCAACGACACAAAATGACACAAAATCACATATTGGATGCACAAGATTGGTTAAAAACACTAATTGGATTAGAATAAGCCTAGCGAAGATGAAAATGACCTAAATGTTCAACCAATGACACAAAATCACTTATTATATGCACAAGAATGGTTAAGAAACCTAATTGGATTCGAATAAGCCTTGGGAGGAAAAAATGACCTAAATGTGCAACCAATGACACAAAATCACTTATTATATGCACAAGATTGGTTAAAAACCCAAATTGGATTATAATAAGACTAGGGAGGACGAAAGTGACCTAAATGTGCAACCAATGACACAAAATCACATATTGGATGAACTAGATTGGTTAAAAACTCTAATTGGATTAGAATAAGCCTAGCGAGGACGAAAATGACCTAAATGTTCAACCAATAACACAAAATGACAAAAAATCACATATTGGATTCACAAGTTTGGCTAAAAACTCTAATTGGATTAGAATAACCTTAGGGAAGACGAAAATGACCTAAATGTTCAACCAATGACACAAAATCACTTATTGGATGCACAAGATTGGTTAAAAACCCACATTGGATTAGAATATTCCTAGTGAGGACGAAAATGACCTAAATGTGGAACCAATGACACAAAATCACATATTGGATGCACAAGATTGGTTTTAAACCCTAATTGGATTAAAAGAAGCTTAGAAAGGACGAAAATTACCTAAATAATCAACCAATGACACAAAATCACATATCAGATGCACAAGATTGGTTAATAACCCTAATTGGATAAGAATAAGACTAGCGAGGACGAAAATGACCTAAATCTTCAACCAATGACACAAAATCACTTATTGGATGCACAAGATTGGTTAAAAACCCAAATTGGATTAGAATATGCCTAGGGAGGACGAAAATGACCTAAACGTGGAACCAATGAAACAAAATCACATATTGGATGCCCTAGATTGGTTAAAAACCCTAATTGGATTAAAAAAAGCTTAGGGAGGACAAAAATGACCTAAATAATCTACCAATGACACAAAATCACTTATTGGATGCACATGATTGGTTAAAAACCCTAATTAGAGGAGAATAAGCCTAGGGAGGACGAAAATGACCTAAATGTTCAACCAATGACACAAAATCACTTATTGGATGCACAAGATTG